>VDFB02320173.1:0-70895 GCA_007258455.2 Sequoia sempervirens
AAGGAGAATGCTGAAAAGAAAAAAGGAAAGACACCATCGAGCCAAGGAAGGTATGTGATACTACCAATAGTGTAATTATATATGAATTACTCTTTCTTTTTACAGAATCTAACGTATTTGAAACTTTTCATAGGTTGCCTGACACATTGAAGGCAACAAAGGCAAGACTAGAAAAACATGGGCAACACAAACTTTGCTCTAGTGGTTATATGAAATTAGCTGCATGAATTGTAAGTATCAATAAATGAAATATTTCATCCAAATAATAAATTGCAAACAATTTTGGTTTTATCACACCATAGAAGCAAAATTCATGATCTTATGCAAAAATGTAAGGCTCTGAATTCAACAGAGTGCCCACAAAAGAGGACCTAAATATTGCCTTCCAGCAAGGATATGGAGTCGTGGTTGAATGCCTAAGACTCCTGATTGGGGAAACACAAGCTTCCACTGCATCTGAGATGTAGGTAAATAAACTCAATGAAGTTTATTTAAAATTGAATACTTGTGCAATCTATTTAATATTAATTTCCACCATAAAGTAATTGTGTGCCTATTTGTTTTAAATAGGCAAGCAATGATAATACTACACATGACATTGGAATGCAACCTGGAGAGGGTGGATCACAACCTATAGATGAAGGTCATGGTGTGCATCTCGGTACTGGATGTATTCATGTGCTATACAAAACTTAGTATGGATTAATACAATTAAACATCTTTAATTACAATTAGTGTATTAATTAATGTAACCTTTCATCTTTCAACTTTAGAGCATGTAGAGCATGGTCAACATGTTGAGCATGATCAGGCTAGAAAAAATCAGGAACATGATGTGGCCCCATCAAGTAAAGAGGACCACTCTAATGTTCTTTTAAACATATTTAATTTCAATTGGTGTATTAATTAATGTAACCTTTCATGTTTCAACTTTAGAGCATGTAGAGTGTGATCAACATGTTGAGCACGATCAGGCTAGACATGATCATGAACATTATGTGGTTGCATCAGGTAAAGAGGACAAATCTAATGTTCTTTTAAACATATTTAATTGCAATTGGTGTATTAATTAATGTAACCTTTTGTGTTTCAACTCCAGAGGATTTAGAGGGTGTTCAGCATGTTGAGCATGATACTATAAGACAAGATCAGGAACATGATGTGGCCCCATTAGGTAAAGAGTACCACTCTAATGTTCTCTTAATTAATGAAATACTTGTAACAATAATCATAAAACATATCAATTTAACAATTCTTTGTTATTGCAGCAAACCCCCCCTTGCAGTGGCCTCCACATCTTGAGTACATGACTAGGAATACATTAAGATCACAAGAAGATGGCAGAACAATTGAAGTGGGGATAGATGATTTTGAAAATGATACACCATTTCTTCTTTTAGCTGCAAAAAAGAAAGAAAAAAGAAAGTGATTGTATGATCATATTATGACAACCATATTTTTGATAATATGTTAATGAATGTTAAAAATTGATATTTTTGATAGCCATATTTTTGATAATATGTAAAAACTAAAAGAATGACTGTTATATGTTAATGAATGAATGTGAATATTTTAATGAATGAATGTTATATGTTAATTAATTAATGTTATAATATATTATTTATGGACAAATGAATGAATGTTATATGTTATTAATGGATGAATGAATGATTAATGTTATATGATCGAGTATCAGGAATTGAGAGTGATGTAAGGGCAGGGGGAGGGGCCAAATGAGCTTCCACCATCACATGGTTGACCCTATTAAGTAGAGAATATTAAACTATTCTTGAAACAAAGAGAAACTCAATAAGGTAATGCACTTTTCAATATTTTATTATGTTGCACTTTTAAGCTTATGCAATTTTCATTAGTTATCTTTGCTTCAATATGTCACCCTTTGTACTTATTTTACCTTTTAACACATTTCATATGTTACCCTGGATGGAAGCTTTTGCAAGGGAAGCTATCCATAGATGGATCCTATGTCTTGGGATATACGAGTTTCTTGTAACAATTTTTTTGAAATAAAACCCTTGTTTTTGAGTTTGCAACATTCTTTCCTTTATTTCTAACTTTGTATTGATAGTTTAGAAACAATAAAGGCTAAGTATTATGTGATATCTATTAGAAAGGAGTTAGGTTTTGTTTCAAGCAGTTAGTAGGTTAGAATATTAAGAAACAAAGGAAAAAGAGACAATTCCTTGTGTCTCAGACTATGTTCTTTCACAGAGGTTTTGAGAGTCCTTAAGTTATTCCATGGCCATTCAACTGATGTAGGGTTAGTTGGTCAGTGGGATGGAAATAATTTAATGTATTTTCAATGTAGATATGCTTGTCTATGCATGGGAATTAGGAATATGGAGTGATGTTGTTTCAAGGCCAAAAATTGGGTTTTACTCTTGAAAGTGAAGGTTACAAATAGGTTTTTAAAGAAATAACATATGCATGACCAAGGAGATGATTTCAACGACTGTTGCAGACATATTGATACATGTTCCAAGTGATTTCTAGATTACTGGAGGTTTGTAACTGTCTTCTTTGAGAAACCCTCCCTGTTTTGTGCTTTTTTCACCTTATAATCAAGGGTTTAATGGATCAGTGGGTTATTAAGCTTTTCAATCCTTAAAGTTGACTGAATCATGAGTTTTGTGACATTTATAAAGACTATTTGTGGTTGGAAATTAATTTGGAGTAGTGTATAGCTGATCTCATTTCAAGAAAAGGCCTAATCTAGTAGCCTTTTCTAGTGTATAGTTGGAGATTCTAGTAATTTCTTGAAGACAATCTATTGAAAGATTTTCTTAAGCTGTTATGGACATGAAAGGGTCTCTAAAAATGGATTTGGTTTTTTTCATTTTCATTTGGTTGAGGGATTTACTTGATTTAGGGCATGGAGTCATGTTTGTCAAATGATGCCTTGATTTCATGGATAGTAGGAATCTGATGGAATAGTGGAAATAGTGATTATGAAAGTTTGAACATTGTTCTATTTATGTTGAGAAAGATGTTTCAAAGTTTGGATAAGGTGTAGAAGATAGTAATGATTATTTTGGTGTTTGCATTCTCTATATCTAACAATGGTGTTTTGACTGCTGAGATAAGAGGACTATTTGATTAAGTGATTTGTGTGTACATTCTTGGTTAGTAACATGCAAAAACATGGTGATCATAATGAATTGGAGGTTTGGAAAAGGATTAAAAGCATAATTAGTTGGTTGTTATCATTTTTCTTTGAGGAATAGGTTGAGTTGAAGAGTACTTTGGTGTATAATGAAAGAATGAGTTGTTCAAGTGTCAATGATCAGGTTTTGTGATTATATGTTGCTGGTTAAGATGCATATTTTCTAAGAAAGATGTGAGTTACTAATTAATAATGGTTACTTGATAACCTTGTGAATTCAAACGATATGAATGGATTATGCTGAAGTGAATTGTTGAAGTTAGTTTTGATTTGATCTTCTCCTAATTCTGTTTGGGATTGCAATCCCCTGAAGAATGAGTGTTTGGTACGATGCTTGAACGAATAACTTTTTTTTTTTAAATTGTAGGGTTTCATTGCAATTTTGATGAACATAGCCTGATGAACCACAAAAAATTGCGATGAGGTTGTTGTACATGTGACGTATTTTTCATCATAAATGCAATGATAGTTTTCTCCACCTCATCAAAAAATGGATGAACATTTGGTTTTTTTTGACAAATGGGCATTCTACAACGTTTTGTGATTTTTTGTGTCGATAGATGGATGAAGTTACATTGATTTTGTGACAAAAATTGCCAAAAAAATTTTGTAGCACTGAATGACAATGTTGGGTCATGGTTTTGACGTATAAAAATTGGTCGTTAAAGCGACGAAATTTAAATCAATGTTTCTTGGGTAAGTTGACAATATTTTTTTGATGTCACCAAACATTCATCAGAATTTGTAGTCAAATACAGTAGTGTTACTTGTGACATCAGATTAATGAGAACCCCTAATACGATGTTTTGATTGATCCATACAAGAATATAGAGAGGAGATGGTTGCTTTTTAAAACCCATGAGTAGGTCCTCTAAAGTGAAGGTTATGTCAGTACCACTATCCACAGACTACACAAAGGGGATAGGTTGATGCAGGAAGGAGGCCATTATGCACAATAGACAATACTTTCCCAGAGTCCCTAAGGTTTAAAGGATAAGACAGTGACCCAATTAAGGTTTCGTTATGCAACACCTTAAAAACCTTCCAACTATGCCAACTAGGGGTCGTAGGTTGGGTTGTAAGGAGATAGCCTCACAAAACTCACACCTAAAACACTCCTAGAGTATGAGGAAAGGAATTGTTAGTATCACAAAACATAACCAAAATGGTTCACGTCAGGTTCACCAAAAATGTACGAGAGGGGGACCAACCACGTTCAAGGCCCCAGGTCATAGAGGGCCAAGAGCAGAAGGCTGCCCTAAATTACATCAACTTAACAAGATGTTGGGGAATGCAGGACGAGAATGATGAAGACTAAATTCCTTCAATAACCCTATAGACCCGAAATGCAAGATGTAGCTAGTCGAGCCAGTTTTTAGGTTCAACGCTATGCCTCAAGAAGGTCTTTACCTAAGGATAGAAGTGCAGTCCAGGGATGACAGCATGACGTGTTGGCGTCTCTCAAGTGCAATGGATCCATACGACTAGACAATAAAAGAGACAAGGTCAAACCTAGGAAAACAAGCTAACAACCCAACTAACTACTACTAAAGGGCCAAAATAATGTGATTAAGTAAACAAAATACTCTCTAATGTGATAAAGTAAAAATCCAAAAGTTTGGGTGGCAAGGATGATCTCACAAAGAAACTCATTTTCCAACTAGCTCCTCGAAAGCACGTTCACCTACACACAAAGAGGAGGAAATTTTTTGGGTGGATGTATAGGGGCCTGCCTTAGTCAAATCCCTATTTAGGTGTTTCCACCTCCATGGATAGCCAAGAAAGTTAGATAAAAGAAACAACGTAATAAGGAACACTAAAGCACTACAAAATAGTAAATGTGTTTACTCTACCAAGTAATAGAGGAGAGGAATGGGAAGCTTACCATCTCCACCAAAAGCACTCAAGGATGATGGGAGAGAGAATGAGAGTACTCAAGCCTTTGCTACAATGGTGTGGTCCCAAACTTGCTCTAGTGAAGTTGTTACTACAATGGAGTGCAAGAGTACTGCTAGAATGCTTGAGAATGCTAGAAGTGAGTGCAAGAGAGTGAAGAAGATTGCTTGAAGGTATGCATAAGAAGTTCTGAACCATGTAGGAGGAGGGAATTTGAAAAGGAGATGAAGAAAATGACCATATTCAGGTCGGTTGGCTGAAGAGGGCAGGTTACAACTTGACCACCAAGGAGAAGTGTAACACCTTTGCAGGTTCAATCACATGACTCTACCAGGGACGTAAGTGCGCCACATGGACATCTACATGTCATGCAGGAATCCATGATGGAAATTCCCCCACCGACACTGAAAAAAAGTGCCAAGTGGAATGAAAGCAGCAGTCTTAGGTGTAATTAAGCCTCTGAACTTGGTTTTCTAAAGTGGAGAAGGAAAAAAGGGAAATTTGCATAAGGGGTGGAAATTCACTCTTATACAATAGGTTGTATAATCCTCTCACTTATAGTATTGTTGTGTCAAGAGATATAATTTTTTTATGAAGGGGGAGTTTTTGGTCGTCAAAAGGGCCATGATGAGAAGTCCAAATATTTTTTAAATGATGGTATTCTTCATGGTATTGATTACGAGCAGCCCTATAATACTTCAAAACACTACAACAAAGTAGAAAAAAGCATGATTACTAGAGCAACAGATGACGATGCATGACCAAAATAGGACCCAAGCCAACTTTTGATGCTTGTACTCAAGCATAGTATAAACCGCCACCATGAAACCATACACCATAAAGGAAAAGGTGGTGCAAACCATTAATTTGGTGATAACTAGGAACAATACCTTATCTTCCATGGTAAGAGATGTGCTCATCTACCACTTTAGCACCACAAATAGGGGAAAAAAAGGCCAAATAATAAAAAATGAGAAAAAACTTAAAAGAATTCTTTCCAATTAGAATTGGCATGCCTAACATTTTATGTGTCTCTTTTTCTCTTATATCCACCTTGATACCGCCCAAAATGGTGATTACCATTGTAAATGACATCATCGCTAACAACACTACTATCACTAATTCTGTGTAAAAACATAAATTATTTCCCTAAAGTAAGGAAGAGGATGTAAGAAATACGAGCTAGAGGAGAAATTTATTCTAGTTTTTATGTAAATTATATTTTTTGTTATACAGTCATGTTTCATAGAAAAGATATATACATTTATTCACATATTCTTTAGATTCATATATCAAATATAAAAACAATATATTAAAAGCTTTTCAATTTTAACAAGTATGGTTGTTGTAGAAGAAATTATGACAAGAAGAATGATAGTTAAAAATTATTCAATGTAAAAAAGTGAAAAAACAAGATATATCAAGAATGATAGTAAAATTCATTGAAAGTAGAAAAATGAAAAATCAAGATATATCAAGTCATGTAAAGCACAAAAGTTTCATTTGAAAGAGGAAGTACTAGTACTTTGAAGTAACCATGTTAATTTATTTTCAAGATATTGAAGGACATTTATATAGTCTCATTAGTTTCTTTTGACAAAATTTGACCCCCTTTAAGGTAAATTAAAAATTATAGATAGATATAATTTATTGTGAGAGTTTGGAGTGAATTTTGAGGAGTAAGGACATGAGAGAAAATTTGTGTTTCCTATGTATAGTTAAGCTCCTTCAAGCCATAAAATTTTTGGAAAGACTATTTGGGTATATTTTGGTATGAGTGAGATCCCAATATTAAGCATTCATGATTGGTCCAAGATCAACCTCAAGGAGATATGAAGATTTAAAAAACAATTTACATCAATAAGAAAAAAATGTTTACAATAATATTCAACAAAAATAATTTGTTGACTACACTTCCAATTTTTACAATTTGACTATTTTAGTTAACCTTGTCTTAGTTCATTCTATCATAATGTTCTCTCTTTGAACAAGCTAATTTTGTTAGAGCATCAATAACATGTAGGGGAAGATATCATCTTAAAAGAAATACAATGTAATCTACATTTTCTTACCATCATAAGGGGCAATTGAATTCTATCCATGTTGTATGTGTAGTAGTGTGGGATTTGCAATTGGATTACTTATATATGTGGAACAAGCATCAACAACATTATTGCAAAAAGAGGATAACATCTATATAAAATGTTTTTGGGGTTTTATTCAATAAAGTAAAGTTGTAACATTGATCATTGATATTATTGATAAATTTAAAATGTTGATGCATTGATAATAGATCATGGCTATGTGCAGGATCATCATGGAAAAAGCAAGCCCTTAAGTGGCAAAAAAAATAGAAAAATTAGAGTTAGGCAACTTGACGTAAAAATTTGAATAAGTTATCTATATTATTTTAGAAATATGTAACAATATATTCTATAGCAAATTGAATGTAGTTTTAAAACTACTAGTTTTGTTTAAAACAAAAAAATCTATTTGGTGAAAATTTGAAATTTCAATGCACTAGTACTTATATTTTAGGGAAAAATAAGAAGTAGGTGTCTATCTGACCACCCTAACCACAATAAAATGATAATATTTTTTTATAATATTTTATATATATGTAGAGGACTCATGTCCCGATGTGATACACATCTTTTTGTAATTTTTTTCCAAGTAAATAATTAATTATGATTTTTTTATTACAACTTTTAAAATATATAAAAGACTTCTATGTCTGACCACCTTAACTTGGTAAAAACTTTTTGAAATTCAATTTTTCTTTTTTTAATCCTATAGTATGTGAAGCATAGAATGTGACACATGTTTTAGATTCAAAAAATGTGATACCATTTGAAAGCTATAGATTTTTTTCAAGTAGTCCATCAATCAAGACTTTAGTCATAATTTGAATAGAAAATAAAAAATAATTACTTATTAAATTCAAAGTAAAGCATAATTTATATTGGTGGAAAGTTGAGAATATCCTTTACTGACCCTTTTCATTTCACAAATTTTTGGTAAAAAAATAGTCATCAGCCACATACCCATCATATTGCCACTTTTTGGCCCATCATGATCCTACACATACCCTCATTGGTGAATCTAAAATGTTGCAAAATTGATATTAAATAATATTGTTAAATTTATTAATATTTTTATTGAAAATATCATTGTAAATGGTAAAATATTGAGTAGCATTGATTATAAAGATCATCTCTAAATCTAAAAAAATGTAGTATTGATCAATAAAGATTATTTCTAAATCTATGATTTTTTTTATCACAAAGATCACTGCAAACGGTAAATAATATTTTGATTTCTATCTATATAAAGTTGAATGGTGATGAAAAACTTGCAAAATTCCATCATTAGATGAATAAATGTTGATGCCAAGAGGGTGAGCTTCTATGAAGGTGCAAGTCCGACCGTCCGTTGTGGACTATTGTGAAGGTGGTTGGAGGATTTTTTTTTTTTTGCATGGGGCAATGATTCCAAAAGCAATAAAAAACTCTCAATAATGGTACTATCAATCAGAGTGATGGAAAATGCATGTGCCATATGTACAGATATCTAGGTATGTCATAGCAAATGAAAACAAGGCTATATTGTTTCAATTTTTGAGAATGTTCTATTGAGAAAAGAGTATATTTCTGCATGGGTTTGTTACTGTTGTGTATTTCTCTATATGACTTCCATTTTGTCGATATGTTTGAAATGGAATAAAATTGTTAATGTTATGTAGCTTTTTCCAGGCTTTGAGAAACAGGGTAGCATGGAGAAAGCTAGTGGGAAGAGTTGCATATCGAGAAAACCCTTTGTGATATTGTTTCATTTGTGGTTCGTGGTTTGTGGCAAGCTATATTGTTTGATCTCTTATAAGGCATTATTTATTGTTTCCAATTTTGATAAGGTGCTATTGAGAAAAGACTATATTGTTTGTAAAAAATAATATTGTTTCATTTATGGTTCACGTTTTGTGGCTATGGTTTTACATGGGTATGTTAGTGTGAATCTTTGTGTTTTGTGGGTTTCTCCATCTGGGTCATTGTTGAAACCAATATTGTTTGATTTATGGCTTCCATTTTCTGGTTATGGTTGCAACGAAGTAAAATAGTTAATGTTATACAGTTTATGTTTAATTCTATTAAGCATTGTTGATTACTATTCTCTAGCTTAGGCTATATTGTTTTATTTTTGAAAAGGTGCTATTGAAAAGGCTATATCGTTTGACTTTTTGATAAGTTTTTTTTGAAAAATGAGTAAATTTTTGCATGGCTTTGTTATTGCATACTTTTGTGGGTTTGTCTTTGTGGCTTTCATTTTGTGGCTATATTTGCAACAGATTAAAATTGTTGATGTTATGCAGTTTTTGTCAATTGTTGTTATCTAGCTTGGGGTATATTGTCTCATTTTCAATAAAGTGTTGTTGAAAAGGCTATCTTGTTTCAATTTTCAATAAGGTGTTGTTCTGAAAAGCCTATATTGTTTGTTAAAATTAATATTGTTTTGTTTATGGTTGGCATTTTATGGCTATCATTCTGCATGGGTTTTGTGGCTATAATTTTGTGTGGGTTTTGTGCATTGTTTATTGTTGTTCTCTAGCTTAGGGTATACCATTTCATTTTTGATAAGAAAGTGTTGAGAAGGAAATATTGTTTCATTTTCGACAGGGTATTTTTGCATACGTTTGTCACTGTGATGTTTTGTTTGATGCCACCATTGATTGCAATGATGGACAATATATTTTTCCTACATAAAAATATGTGCGTATGTCATAGTAGATGTAAACAACATTCAAATATAGTGATCCCTATGTTTATTTTTTTGGTACATTCTTGGAATGATAAGTTGTATTTTAAGTGTCATATGGAAGATTGATGCCACCATTGATCTAACTTTAGGAACTCATATGTGGGAGCAATATACTCTAAAATCAGCCAAAAAAAGAAGATTAAACTACAGACATCAAAGGGAAAAAATATGGGAACCTCCAGATGTGTGGTTTTCCCCTATTGTGTGAACTTTAGTCAAAAATTTTGTCAACTTTCTCGACTTTTGAGCCTTCTGACTTTAGGATTTCAATCAGGAAAAAGGTTGCGAATGTTTCTTGAATTTTAAATTAAAAGTGTTTGGCGCATCGATAGAGAAGGCCAAAAAAATTAAACACTGGTTGGCATCAACATTAATTGCTATATGGTTCCTCTATGGTGGCAATGTTTGGAAGGTAATAAAATAGTCCATAATCTTCTTGAAGCATAGTTGTTATCTGTCTAAACCTCAATAAGGGTTTGTTGCAATGCAAGGTTTTATATTAAGTGTCAAATGAAACATTGATAAAATCATTATTGAGGCCTAGACAAATAACAACTATCCTTGAAGCCATACAAAAACAACCAACGATGACTTATCATGAACAACATGGACTATTTTATCACTTTCCAACCATTCCCAGTGGATAGAAACCATAGATCAAATAAAAATCATAATTATCTTATGAAAAAAACAAGCGTGGAAAGGAGTATATATTAATGTTGTTTGCATCTAATTTCACATAGATACATATCTACACATAGGGATGAATTTTGTCCATCTCTAATTTCACAAACATACATATTTTCACATAGGGAAAGTAAAATGAGAAAGAATGAAAGAAGGCTTGCTCTCCACCCTGCCTTATTGGGTCATGGAGTCCTATAGTCTCTCGCCAAACCCACGAGCAATAAAAAACATTGTCCACCACTGTGATGGAAAGTGAAACTAATCTTCCCTATTACACTTAATATAAAACCTATTATTGCAAGGATGCTTCTCTAAGGATGAAACAAATAACAACTATATTTGCAAAATAATAAACATGGTGAGGAGTATATATAAATATTTTCTACATATTATCTTTGCAAAACAATAAACATGGCGAGTAGTATATATGAATGTTGTCTACATCTAATTTCACATACACACATATCTACATAGGAGAAAAGAGGAATGAAACACTACAATTTAAGAGACACATACTTTTTTACTTGTATATATTTCCAAGGAATAGATTCTTGCATATACATCCAATGCATGCAATACATATATTTGGAGTTGCAAAGAAAAATCTACATTGATATATATGTTTCCAAAGTTAACTGCACATATATACACATTGTTGATTGTTGTTGAATAGTTGTAAAAATATTAAATTTCATTTATGATTCCCATGTAGTGGCAATGGCTAGAAAGCAATAAAAGATTCTACATATACACGTAGAAAGGAAGATCTATATAGATATATATGCATATAAAGCTATATGCAGACAACACACATATATATCCATAGGTGGATTTCAAACATATGAATGTTGTCTGCATCAAATTTAAAAAAAACATAGATTTGTACATAGAAAATATAAAATGAAACACAAAAAAATGAGGCTTGCTCTCCAGGTTACCATATTGGATCATGGAGCCTCATTGAATCTCACCAAATGCCTGAGCAAGAGCATACATTGTCCAACACTTTGATCAATGGTGAAATCAATGTGCCTTATTACACTTACTATACAACCTATCATTCTAACAACTCCTTTTGTGAGGCTAAAATAAATAATAACTAAAAAGGTGCATTTAATTTTAGATTCCCCAAACAATAAAAATGGCTAGCAATATATATCAATGTTGCATGTACATCTAATTTCACATAAATACATCTCTGCACACAACAAAATAGAAACAAAGCACAACAAAAGAAACACACACTTTTTGTGTTTATATATTTCCAAGCAACACATTCCTATATATGCATCCAACAAATGCAATCCATATGTATGCAGCTCCAAAAGAAAAGCTACACTGATATACATACATACATACATACAAACATACATACATACATACATACATACATACACACACACACACATATATATATATATATATATATATATATATATATATATATATATATATATATATATGGGTATGTGCAAGATCATCATGGAAAAAACAAGCCCTTAAGTAGCAAAAAATTCAAAAAAATTAGAGTTAGGAAAGTTGATGTAAAAATTTGAATAAGTTATCTATAGTATTTCACAAATATGTATGAATAGAATCTATAGAAAATTGAATGTAATTTCTAAACTACTAGGTTTATTTTAAAAAAAAATCTATTCGGTGAAAATTTCAAATTTCAATGCAGTAGTACTTAAATTTCAGGGAAAAATTAAGAAGTAGGTGTTTGTCTCACCACCCTAACCACAATAAAATGATAATATTTTTTTATAAGATATTATATATAAGTTGAGGAATCATGTCCGAATATGATGCATACATTTTTGTAATTTTTTTCCAAATAAATAATTATTTTTCTATTTTTTATTACAACTTTTAAAAAATATAAAAAATCGTATGTCTGACCACCTTAACTTGGTCAAAAATTCATGAAATTCAATTTTTATTTTTTTTAATCCTATAGTATGTGAAACATAGCATGTGACACATGTTTTGGATTCAAAAAATGTGACACCGTTTGAAAGCTATAGATGTTTTTGAATCAGCTTATCAATCAGGACTTTAGTCGTAATTCAAATAGAAAATTAATAATAATTATTTATTGCATTCAAAGTAAAGCACAATTTATATTGGTGGAAAGCATAGAAGATCTCCTTTAAAAACCCTTTTCATTTCATCAGTTTTGGGTAAAAAGATGGTCGTCATCCATTTACCCTACACATACCCATCATATCGCCACTTTTTGGCCCATCATGATCTTGCACATACCCATATATATCTGATGTTAGATGCACATATATATGCATTGTTGGTTGTTGTTTAATAGACTTGAACATATTATTTCATTTATGGTTTCCATGTAGTGGTGATAGTTGTAAAGCAATAAAATAGTCCACATATATAGACACAACAAGCAATTAAATAGTCCTCATATATGACCAGAATAATATTTAGCATTCTAAAGTTACCAAAATAGCTAAAGAGTTTATGTTATTTACAAAAAGGCATTGTTGACTTTTGTTCTGTAGCTTT
The DNA here is from genome assembly GCA_007258455.2 of Sequoia sempervirens. Classification (NCBI taxonomy): domain Eukaryota; kingdom Viridiplantae; phylum Streptophyta; class Pinopsida; order Cupressales; family Cupressaceae; genus Sequoia; species Sequoia sempervirens. The sequence continues at coordinate 13,109 of VDFB02320173.1, forward strand.
AGGTTATAGCCAAAGATAGAGAACAACAGTCAACAATGCCTTGTAGAAAACATCGTAAACTGTATAGTGTTGCAACCATCACCACAAAACAAAAGCCTTAAATGAAATAATAACAGTTTCAAGAAAGACCTAGAAAATTATTTTTCCAACAGTGACCTATCAATAGGCGCAAAAACAAGTATAGATAAGTTTAAATCTAGATACATATGTTTTTTCCTAAGAAAATGAAATAAAAATCACTGGGCATAGTTTGTGACGATAACATTGATTCATCTATGGGCTGCACATTTTGGTGGTGGTTGCAATAATTGGTTACATTCAAAACATAGCATAGTAATTCAGCAGTATATGTTATTTTTGGGTATATGTAGGATCATGATGGGCCAAAAAGTGGCAATATGATGGGTATGTGGCTGACGACTATTTTTTTACCCAAAATTGAGGAAACGAAAAGGGTTTTTAAAGGAGATTCTCAGCTTTCCGCCGATATAAATTATGCTTTACTTTGAATTTAATAAGTAATTATTATTCATTTTCCATTCAAATTATGACTAAAGTCTTGATTGATAGGCTGATTGAAAAGCATCTATAGCTTTCAAATGGTGTCACATTTTGAATCCAAAACACATATACTTCACATACTATAGGATTAAAAAATGAATTTCATGAAGTTTTGATCAAGGTAAGGTGGTTAGACATACGAGTTATTACATTTTTTTAAAAATTTGTAATAAAAAAATCATAATTAATTATTTACATGGAAAAAAATTACAAAAAAATATGCATCACATTGGGGCATGAGTCCTCTACTTATATCAAATCTTATAAAAGAATATTATCATTTTATTGTGGTGAGAGTGGTCAGACAGACACCTAATTCTTATTTTTTCCCTGAAATTTAAGTACCGCTGCTTTGAAATTTCAAATTTTCACCAAATCGATTTTTTTTTTTTTTAGAGCAAACCTAGTAGTTTAGAAACTACATTCAATTTTCTACAGATTCTATTCTTACATATTTTTGAAATAATATAGATAACTTATTCAAATTTTAACGTCAAGTTGCCTAACTTTGATTTTTTTGAATTTTTTGCCACTTAAGGGCCTATTTTTTCCATGATGATCCTACACATACCCTTTCAATAAGGCATTGTTGAGTGCAGAGTTGTAGCTTGAGTTGCACAACATACATAGTTATCCACACCTATACTTTACAATGCATGTAAGAATATATATATAAATATAACTTTAAATGAAATTATGTCTATCAATAAGTATAAATCTAGATATATATGTGTGTAAGTACACTTATGCTAAATTAAAAAAGTATTGTGTAGAACCTAGATGACAATTATCGTTGAACGCCACATAGGAAATATTATAACAAAAAAAAAGTTATATGCAACTCCAATAAAATGGAAGACACATAAATAGCTACACATAGGCTACTCCCAAATGACTAGCAAACAAAAAGTTGAAGGACAAATAAATACCTCAAATATAAATAAGTCTTACTATATACTACAAGTTTCGCTAATGCAAGCAAAGAATTTTCATAGTTCGTTGGATGCACATGGCAAAGAGGAAATACATTTTTCAGCAGCAAAAAGTAAACAAGGAACAAACTTATGCTATTGGCACCCGAGGGTTATCTAAAAGCTTGGGGAGAGCTAGAGTCCATCGAAATTATTTGGCTTGCTCTTTAAATATGTCAGAGCTGCAATGTCGACATCTAGCCACAAGCTCTATTGTGGCAACAACACAAGGGCTGAAGATTCAATTAAAGAAACAAACGCTTACGAGCTCCATTCCCAATTTTTTTATCTTTCAATTTTATTGTGGAGACATTAACAGTATGATCGAAAACAAATAATATAAAAAAGGAATATTTAGAAAACTCTTTGTAAATAATTTTGAAAATAGTCTTTATTCTTGCAAAACAACCAACCTAGAACATACATTGTCCATCATTGCGATCAATGTTTCATATAACAGTTAAAATACCACTTATCATTCCAAGAATGTCCCAACAAAATAAACATAGGAATTAGTATGTATCAATGTTGTTTGCATCCATAATGACATACATACATATCTACACATAGTGGAAATACATTGTCCATCACTATGATCAATGGGGGCATCAATGTTCCATACAACACTTAAAATACAGATTATCATTCCAAGGATGTCTTAGTATGTATCAATATTGTTTACATCTAGTATGGCATACAAACAAATTTGTAAATAGGAGAAATAAAGTGAAACACAAGAAAACAAGGCACTATCCATCACTACGATCAATTGTGACATCACTCTTCCATAAAACATTGAAAATATAGCATATCATTCCCTACGTGCAGCTATGTATGCATAAGTTGTTTTGTGGTGATGGCTTCAACACAATAAAATAGTTAATCTTATACACTTTTTTTTTTTTTTTTTACAAGGAATTACTGTTCATTGTTCTCTAGCCTTGGCTATATTGGTTCATTATCGATAAGGTGCTAGTGGGGGGAAAAAATTCTAATTCATGGCTCCTATTTTTTCACTATGCTTGCAACACAAAAAAATAGTGAACACTATACAGTTTATGCTGATTTCCATAAGGAATTCTTGATTGTTGCATTGTAGTTTAGGGTGCATCATTTCATTTTCAATAAGGTATTGTTGAGAAGTCTATATTGTTTCAATTTTGAATAAGGTGTTGTTTAGAAAAGACTGTATTGTTTGTTAATATGAATATTGTTTGATTTATGGCTTCCATGTATTGCTTTTGCAACCATCACCTCATGCAAAAAAACCAAAATAACCTCCAGCCACCTTCATAGAAGTTGAACAACGACTGATCGAACCTGCACCTTCACAGGAGCTCACCATTGTGGAATCAACATTGATTGTTGTATGGCTTCCATGTAGTGGCAACATCTCTACAAAAGCTCGCCATTGTGGAATCAACATTAATTTTTGTATGGTTTCTATGTAGTGTTGATGGTTGTAATAAGACTTGCCATTATAAACCCCAAGAAACATAGTGAAATCCTGCATAATTTCCAATGAGGCATTGTTGTGTGTTGTTATGTGGCTTTGCCTACTATAAGAGCTACAAGCCAAAACAATGATATTTTCTAAAGGTTTGTTACTATGAGTTTTTGTGTTTTGTAGGTTTTTCCATCTAGGCCACTGTTGTAACCAATGTTGTTTTATTTATGGCCTTTGTTTTGTGGTGATGGCTACAACATAATAAAATAGTTAATTTTATACAATTCATGTTGTTTTGCCTTCTTTTTTTGTGTGTTGTATAATTTTCCCAATGCCCGGATATGTATATTTGTCAAATTATATGCAACCAACACTCATATCTACTAAAACATGTATACTAAGTGGAATAATAAACATTGATATCACCATTAAATACACTGGTGGACAATCTATGCATTCTTGCTACAAAATAGCACATACATCGCCCACACTTTGACCAATGGTGAAATCAATGTTTCTTATTGCACTTACTATACAACCTACCATTCTAATTCATTTTTTTAGGCTGAAAGAAATAATAACTAAAATGGTGTATTTAACTCTAGTTTCCCCAAAAAATAAAAATGGCCAGTAGTATATATGAATGTTATCTAAATCTAATTTCACATACATACATATCTGCACATAGTGAAAGATAACTTTTTTATGTTTATATATTTCCAAGCAACAAATTCCTACATATGCATCCAACACATGCAATACATATATATGCATCTACAAAAAAAAAGATACACTGATATATATATTGTTGATTGTACTCTACAAAAGACTTTATTTTTGTTGAAACCAATTTTTTTTGGTTTAAGGTTCACCTTTTGTGGCGATGGTTTTAATTGGGTTTGCCACTATGAATTTTTTTGTGTTCTATAGGTTTTTCTATTTGTCGTAGGCTTTCATTTTTCTTTTCATGTGTGCAGATATGTATGTATGTGAAATTACATGTATACAACATCCATATATACTCAGATTTACTAACAAAGAATTCACAACAACAAACACATGCATTTAACTGGTTATATATTAAGACAATGGACAACAACTTATAATTTTTAACAAAAAATGATACACTCCTATTCTTTTGTATTGTTTATGTTGCTTATAGTTTTGTATCACTTTTAATCTATCATCCTCATTTTATTTTGTGTTTTTTGGTTATATAGCTATGCCACCCTATTTAACGCATGTATCAACATTTACAGCTGTTAAATTTCCTTGCAACGATAAGCATAAATGAAACAATATTGGTTTGAACAATTCCTTATTGAAAATGTAACAATTTATCCAAAGCCACAGAACAACAGGTGACTATGTCTTATGGATAACAACATAAACTATAAAACATGCACTATTTAATTGCATTTAAAAACATGAAACAATATAACCAAAGTTAGAGGAGAATAACATAAACTGTATAACGTTACAACCATAACCACAAAATGAAATCCTTAAATGAAACTATAATGGTTTCAATAGAAACATAGAAATTTTTTTTATTGAACAACACCTTACTAGAAATGACCATATACAAATATACCGAACCATCAATTTTTGGGCTCCTATGGACTTCTCTTACTCTTTTAGGGTTTTTCACCTAAAAGGAGAGAGATAGGACCCAAAAATACTAAGGGTTCATTCAAATTATGTTATGTATGGTGTTATATAAGCTAAATAAAGTTAACTAAATGTAATTAAGTGGTTTAGATGAATTTTTATGAATACAAAACTAAAATTTCATCTATGTTTGAAAACACGCTGTGATATGCAAGCAATGAACTAAATGATGACATAATGCATAACATAAAGAAATAGGATGAAACAGAGTGCACTTGGGCAAGATTTGATGATTCTGGAATGTCGTGAATGTTGTCTAGAATTACTAAAATTTCACAGTGGGACTTATTTTCCCAAGGTGGTGAATTAGTCCTACTCCTAGTGAAAAAAGTGTCAGAAATTGGTTTTTGACTGTCAGGATCCAGAATCTGACAAATTTAGATTTTTTAGTTCTAAGGTGGGACTTATTTGCCACTAGTGGAGAATTAGTTCTCTACCAAAATTTTGAAAAATCAGGAGACAACAATGCAACACCAAATATGGAAATCTCTGATTGTTAGGTTGTCGAAGTCAATTCTGTAGGAAACAAAGAGAAAACCTTCTCCAAGCTTGAAATAACTTGATTTGACTTGAAGCACAATTGGCTTATTAACCAATATTTAACACCAAAAATCTTGTTAAATATGCATACAAAAGTATACAAACACACAAGCAATAGGGGGAAAAATGGTTGAGGGTTGGCAAATAGAGGTTTTCCTTGGTCAAACCCCACTTTTGGTAATCAAGCCCTTCATGAAATAGTGAAATGCAAGAGAAAAAAAAACTAATAACATGCAAATGCTATCAACCTACCAAACCCTTGATGATGCAAGTCTGAAGTACTATCAATGGATGCTTCAAAGTGCTTGAATGCTTGAGATAATGTGTGAATAGATTGTAGGAGATGTAAAATGAGGTGAAAATCACTTATTTATACCATCTTGTGCCCTAGTTACCCATTCATACCTCATCATAGGCCGACATCAAGTGTTTTTGAATAAAAACTTGAAAGGAAATTTTTAAAATTTTGAATTTGGAGCAAAAGGGGAATCATTCGCCACCCATGGTGAATGGGTCCCACTTGGGACTTGAAAATGGGTGTCAGGAATTGTCTTGTATTTAATGTTGTTTATCGGGCTAACATTCAAAAATACACTTAATTAAAGCATATGAGGGTATAAAGGGGCCAAATAAAGCATAAGAAAGGGATAAATAGTGAAGTTGTGCCTAGAAAAGTGTGAAATCTTGTTACAACACTTTACAACACTTCAAAATAGGACTAGTTTAGTGATGAGAAGGTTATTTTTGGGTAAATTGTAATTAATAGAGTCTAGAAGAGTGTAGAAATGTCTTACAACACTTCACAGTACCTTCACAAGATGTCATTATTTAAATTTTAGTACGTAAATATGCATGTTCAAGCTATGTTACAACATAAAATTAGAGAAAAATAGATCAAATACCATGAAAAAAGACCTAAAAGGCCATGAAAATGACAAGGGTTATTTTTCTATGGCACATTTAGCCCCCACTTTAGTGAGAGGATGAACTTGCTTCAAACTCACACTAAAGTAGCCATGAACATCGAGAGGAGGGTTGAAATGCACTTATGTTAGCAAGATGGAATGACAATGGTCAAGAGGTATGATCAAGCCCCCGGGATGAAGATCCCATGGAAAACTAAACATAAGAACAAAGGAACATACAAGTGTTGAAATGAAAGAATGGGATGAAGCTTTGATCATCAGTCCAACTAGTTATGGATTAGATTTAGGTTGAAAGAGAATGTATACTCACTCTAGGGTGAAAGAACTCAAGGTGGTTCACCAGGTTAGAAGGCCCAAATATACTCAATCTAGGGCCACAGAACTTCTGGCTATACACAGGGTGAGAAAGCACGAAAAGGTAAGATACATATGCTAGTTGGTATGCACTCACAAACAAAAAGGTGGCTATGGGGAAAATTCATGCTGCTAGGTGGAATTCCCGCTCAACCATATTAAAGTTATTCTTCCTGATAACTTTAACAAGGAACCACAAGGAAAAATGAAAGTGTCAGTTTGTGCTTCATGAGACAAGAAAAGATCTGTATGCTTAGAACTCATGAACAAATAGGATGGCACCACAGGCATGCAATTTTTGTTATGCAAGGTGGCCATACAAAATGCAAAAAAATGTAAAATGAAAAAATGTAAAAATGCAAAAAAGTAAAATTTAAAGGATGTTCAAAGGAGCCTTGTTAAGTTCATGCAAGGTCAGTCACCTAGGGAACATTATGTCTAATGTCTCCAAGAATGGAGCAATCAAAGAAAGTATATTTGCAACTTAGGGAATGTAGTACATCACATCAAACCACTAAGAGGAATGTAATATTCTAAGATAGATCATGTGGACTTATGAAAGACATCACACCTAATGTCATCCACAAAGTGAAAAATGCATCATATAAATGACAAGGCTACACTAGGAACCAAGAATTGAAATGAATTATGGTAATGTATGCCCCCCACTTTAAAGGAATTTCTACACATCATTTTGTGAGAAATTACTTTACAGTAGCAAAGGGATGAAAATGCAAAAAAGAAAAACAAGACATGAGAGCCAACTTGGGAAGCCCTATACCAAGTCATATGTTTCATATTTAGGCTGCATCATGTCAACAAAAATGAAAGAAAAATAAAAGGAGTTTCCTCCAAGAAAAGAAAGCACACCAAACACATAAAGGATCTATGGATTTGGGGTCAGTATGTTCGTTGCTGCAATGTTTTTATGAAATGGATCAAAACTATCATCATTCCCCAAAGCACATAGAACGGGAAGAATGACACAAAGAGAGTGAAAACAAAGGAAAAATAAAGCCCATTTTGGGTCAACATGGAGGAGACATTGCGGTCTCGATAGTTTGCATCGTCCCCAAAAAGGAAAATACAAGTGAAAAGAAAGAAAACAAACAGATGAAAGCAAAATGGAAAATATATTGGGTCAACATGAAGGAGACATTTTGGTCTCAACCCTTGCATCGTCCCCAAAATGAAAACACCAAAAAAAAAAGAGAAAAATACAAGGACCATTTGGGTCAACATGGAAGATACATAGGGTGTCTCTACACTTTGCGTCATCCCCAAAAGGAAAAAAAAACATAAAAAGAGAAAAAGACAAGGACTATTTGGGTCAACATGGAAGAGACATAGGGAATCTCTAGGCTTTATGTCATCCCCAAAAGGAGAACAAAAAACAAAATCAAAAAAGATAATGCATGATGAATAGAAGAATAGAGGTATGAATAGAAGTGTACAAAGAGAGGGAACAACAAAAACACATTACAGGGGAACACAATACATACATGAAAGAAAATAAAATAAAATAAAATAAAAGAAAGATGCAAAATGTTAGCAAGATGAGTGCAAGTCAACCATCTAACAAGTCATCTGCCTCCCAATCATCTTCAGTGTAATGCAAGGGTAGTTGGTTGTCCAAAGGGAGAATTGCAAGCACCGAACTAGGAGTCGTACTAGGTTCTTCACTTGATTGAGAAGATTTATATTTTAAGCTCATTGTAGATGAAAATAAATAGTTTAAGTCATTGTGAACTTATTCATCTATTTTGGAAATCTCTACATCATCATCATCATCAAGATTAATGATGACAGGAGGGAAAATGGTGATTTCTAAGGACAGATGGAGCAAAAGTTATGGTTGTAGGAATTTTTTGTTTTGTTGTTAAAGTTGCACTGGGCTATCTTGTGGTGGGTCAGGAGAAGGAGGGTGATCATCTATTAATTTTTTCAAAGGTGGAGGTTTATTTTCTTTATTTCCTTCTAGGTGAGATTAATGAGCAAGAAGATGACATCGACACCTACATTCCCTAGCACCATGGTTTCATTTGATACTGTTTTGGATTTATTGAGGAGTAAGAGTGGATTTAGTCATCATAGGTTCTTCTACTTCCAAAGAGGGAAGAACAGGAGAAACTGAAGAAGATAGGTCAACCACTTTCTCTTTTCCTTTATAGACTTGTTTAATACGAGGAGGCAAGACAGGAGTTGTTTCCTTTTCCCTTGGTCATTTAAATGATGGTTGGAAGGTATCTAGGGGTGGTTGTTAATGAGGTTTTATGGTTTTTTCGATGTTAGACTAAGGCTAAATCATGGTTTCATCTATGATAGAAGGTGAGGAAGGTAACAGGGACATGTTATGAAGAGACAAGTCAGCTATCTTTTTGGCTTTGAAATTTTGATAGGCTATGAAAAGGAAGTCCTTTCGAGGGGTGATGGGTTCCATAGGTTCGAAACAAAAGGATTCTAATGAAAAATTACCTTTAGAGGATAAACGATTAAAGCCACTATGGTTTATGGTGAATATCTCATTACCATGTGGAAACTTCAAACACTTGTGAACAACTAATTGGACCGGTTTCATTGAGCAAAGCCAAGGGTGGCCTAGCCGTAAATGAAATTGATCTGATTGTGCTATAATTGAAAATGTTACATCCAAAGTTTTAGGTCCTATTTGTAAAGGGAGTATGATCGATCTAATTGTAGGGAATGCAAAACCATTATGTGTCTTAATCCATGTAGCTAGTTTATTATAATCATCTTCATATAATTCATGCAATACTAGAAATTCCTCTGTGATCACATTCTTGCCACAAGTGGGATCTACTAATATCCAATTAGTGGGCTTATCATAGATTCTTTCAGCTATGTAGAGAGAACCATCAAGAAGCTTTTGTAGTATGTTTTTAGTGGAAAAAGTGATATCAAGAGATTTAGTTGTTTGGCCCTTACGAGGGATAACATCTATCACACCCACAAGTTTATCCATGGCACTATCTTGGGTAACAGTTGGAGTTGTATTAGGTTGTTCACTATTTGTATCAACATTCATTACATCATTGTTTTAAGGTTCACTAGCCTTGACAAATGAAGTAGTGTTTTTAGGCATGGGATTGGTGAAGATTTGTAAATTCTAGTTTGGGGGTGCAACTGACTTACGACCTTGATCATTAACACCTGTAATGGACAAATGGCCTAAATCAATGAGGTCTTGAACTAAATGTTTGACACTTGCAGTGTTCAGTGTTATGTCCATTTTGGAAATGAAAATGACAATAAGCATTAGGTTTGAAGGTAGGTGGTAAGGGTTGATTTGGATCAAGTGGTCTAATGGGTGGAAAAGTGAGCATGTGTTGTTGAAGTAATTGGTTCATTGTGTTATGGAGGGTATTGGGTAAGGGAGTAAATTTTCTCTTTGGGTCCCCATAGGTATAAGGCACTACTGCTTTAACAGCTGTCACTTGATTTAGAACTTGTTGAGTTGGTGGTTGCATTGTGAAGGTGGATTGAACTGTAAAAAGTCTCTATTTTGTTTGTGAAAATTTTGTGTGTTATTTTGGGTTTGATTGTTCTGTTTAGATTTGTCAGCTCAATTTGAAGTGGATTTTGAATCATGGCTAGAAACTGAGAATGGTATTCACACAAGGTTGTACATAAATGGATGAATGAAGGGAATTTCATCATACTTAATTTATCCTGAAGGTTTATGTGCAAGTTTTCAATAAACATATTTTGCAGATGTGCATTAGGAATCTTGACCTCAATTTGAGCATACAAGGATTGGTATCGTGAGATAAAATTAGTTACTTTTTCTCTGCGTTTTGTCTACATCTCATAAGGTTAGCCATTTTTTTAGGTGTCATGTGAACTTGAAAGAGACTTATGAAAGCATCCACCAATTCATTGAATGAATGGATGCAATGATTGGGAAAGCTGGAAAACCACTCTAATGCAGTATCTTTCAAATTCCTTGGAAAAACTTTAGCTAAAAGTTTATCATCAAGGAAAAAATCACTACATAAAGTTGTATAAGCATTAACATGGTTGATAGGGTCTCCTTTACCTCCGTATTTCTCAAACTGAAGCATTTCTATCCCTTGTAGCATCGGGGTATGTAAGATTTCTAAGGATAAGGGGCTGCTACAGACATGATATGTGGGTGGAGTGGTTTGACCTTAGCTAATGGTGGAAAGTTGGTGTTGCATGGATGACATTGTGTTAAAGAGGTGTGTAATAATGGGATTAGTGTAAGTGGGTTGAGGTGGAAGAGAAAATGGTGATGGGGTGTAGGTGATGTTAGGGGAAGTGAAAGGAATACTAAGGGTGGTGAAGGTGGTGGAAGAGACTTGCGATGCGACAAGAGAACTAGGAATGCTTAGTGGAATCAAGAAAAAAGTAGCCAAATAATTAACCTGATGCATAGTTGTGTGGACTTTCAGATTGGTATAAGTTGGTATGGATGCTATGGTTGAAGGGGGAGGAACTTGAGGTCCTCCTTGGCTTACAAGACTGTTTGCAGATTGGGTATTAGAAGAGCCATGCTTATTGTAAATCTCAAAAATTCTCTTCATCACTTGTAATCCATCATCACTTTCAATTAAGCAATGAAGGTTTTCAATGGCAGGTATGGCAGTGATGGAAATTTTTTCAAGTAACAAGTCATTTGTGCACCAAACACTCAGAATGTGAGGAATCATGAGTCTAGAACCCGTCTCACTAGAGTATTATCAATGGGGCACCAAACACTCCTTCTAAATACCACAAAGGCCGGGATGAATACAAATGAAAGGTATCGAGGGCTTGAAATGAAAATATAGAATTCTACTAACTATAACAAAAAGTAGAGTATAGAAAACAAAAATGCAGGAAAATGTCTGAAAATGCAGTATGAATAGTGCAGGTTGACTGATTCACCCAGGGTGGCAAATGAGTCCCAATATGCAATTTTTTTTGTTTTTCAAAATTTTAAAAATGATTCTAATGTTTTTCAAATGACAATTAAGGATGAAAAATTTATATATATTTTTTTTCAATGATATGCAATGTAAGAATGAAACCTAAACAAAGCTTTCACTAATACAATATGAGAAGTCCTAAAATGCTAAAAAAAAAACATAATCCTAATTGAATGTTGATGAAAATGTAATATAGGATGCAATATGTGATTGAAATCATAAATGAAAAGTGTTCAAAATGCAGGTTCACCAAAATGAAACATCGATGTTTGGGTTCCTATGGACTTCTCTTGCTCTTCTAGGGATTTTCATGTAAAAGGAGAGAGATAGGGCCCAAAAATGCTAAGGGTTCATTCAAATTATGTTATGTATGATGTTATATAAGCTAAATGAAGTTAAATAAATTTAATTAAGTGGTTTAGATGAATTTTTATGAATGCAAAACTAAGATTTAATCTATGTTTGAAAACACGCTGTGATATGCAAGCATGAACTAAATGATGAAAAATGCAGAACAAAAAGAAATAGGATGAAACAGAGTGCACTTACGCAAGATTTGATGATTCTAGAATTTCATGAATGCTATCTACAATTACTAAAACTTCACAGTGGGACTCATTCACCTAGGATGGCAAATTAGTCTTGCTCCTGGTGAAAATGTGTCAGAAACTAGTTTTTGACTGTCAGATCCAAAATCTCACAAAATTCAATTTTCAGTCCTAAGGTGGGATTGATTCTCCACTAGTGGTGAATTAGTCCTCTCCTTAAATTTTGACAAATCAAGAGACAACTATGTAACACCAAATCAGGAAATCTCTGATTATCGGGTTGCCAAAGTCAATTCTGCAAGAAATAGATAGAAAACCTTCTTCAAGCTTGAAATATACTTAATTTGACTTGAAGTACCAAATTTACTTATTAACCAAACTTCGACACCAAAAATCTTGTTAAATCTTCATACAAAAGAATGCAAGCACACATGCAATAGGGGAAAAATGGTTTAGGATTAGCAAATAGGGGTTTGCCTTGGTCAAACCCCACTTTTTGTAATCAAACCCTTCATGAACTAATGAAATGCAAGAGAAAGATAAACTAATAACATGCAAATGCTATCAACTTACCAATCCCTTGATGATGCAAGTTTGAAGTACTGTCAATGGATGCTTCAAAGTGATTGAATAATGCTTGACAAGATGTTGTAGGATGCTTGAATGCTTGAGATAATGTGTGAATGAGACTGTAGGATATGCATAATGAGGTGAAAATAACTTATTTATACTATCTTATGCCCTAGCTACTTTCATTCATCACAGAATAAAAACTCAAAAGGAAATTTTAAAAAATATGAATTTGGAGCAAAGGGGGACTCATTCACCACCTATGGCAAATGGGTTCCACCTAGGACCTAAAAATGGGTGTCAGGAATTATCTTGTATTTATTGTTGTTTTTCTAGCTAACATTCAAAAATACACTTAATTAAAGCACATGAGGGTATAAAGGGGGCAAATAAAGCATAAGAAAGGGATAAATAGTGAAGTTGTGCCTAGAAAAGTTTGAAATCTTATTACAAGAATTTAGAACACTTAAAAATAGGACTTTTTTAGTGATGAGAAGGCAATTTTTAGGTAAATTGTAATGAATAGAGTCTAGAAGAGTGTAGAAATTTCTTTCAACACTTCACAACACCTTCACAAGATGTTATTATTTTAATTTTAGTACCTAAATATGCATGTTCAAGCCATGTTACAACATAAAATCAGAGCAAAATAGATCAAATAGCATGAAACAAGATCTAAAAGGCCATGAAATGATAAGGGGCCATTTTTCTATGACACATATACACGCCCACACATACATATAAATATTCAAATAGTGAACACCAATTGTGCAGGCATGGGTTTTATGGCTATGGTTTTGCATGGGTTTTGTGTATTGTTGATTGTTGTTCTCTTGCTTGTGCGATATTGTTTCATTCCTAATAAGGTTTTGGTCAAAAGGCTATATTGGTCCATTTTTTGTTAAGGTGTTATTGAGAAAAGACTATATTTTTGCATCAATTTATTATTGGGCATTTTTTTGTTTTGTGGGTTCTCCATGTGGGCCACTATTGAAACAAATAATGCTTGATTTATTCCTTTCATTTTGTCGCTATGGTTGCAACACAATAAAATAGTTAGCCTTATATAGTTTATGTTGATTTCGATAAGGCAATGTTGATTGTTGTTGTCTAGCTTTAATATAGTTAACATTATATAGTTTATGTTGATTTTGATAAGGCATTGTTGATTGTTGTTGTCTGGATTAGGCTACATTGTTTTATTTTCGATAAGGTGCTTTTGAAAAGACTATATTTTTCATGGCTTTGTAACTATGATTTTTTATGTTTTGTGGGTTTTTGCATCTGAGTCAGTGTTCAACCCAAATTGCATTTTTGTGGATATGGTTACAATGCAATAAAATAGTTAACATTATACAGTTTATGTTGATTTCATTAGGGCATTGCTGATTTTTGTTGTCTTGCTCTAAAATAGTTAACGTTATATAGTTTATGTTGATTTCCATAAGGCATTGTTGATTTTTGTTCTCTAGCTTAGGCTATATTGTCTCATTTTTTATAAGCTGTTGTTGAAAGGAATATATCATCTCATTTTCAATAGGGTGTTGTTTAGAGAAGACTATATTTTTTTGGAAAGAAATATTAGTTTGTTTATGGTTTGTGTTATGTGGCTATGGTTTTGTATGGGTTTGTTAGTGTGATTTTTTGTGTTTGATATAAATAACTCGACATATCTATATACAAATAAATTGATAACCTAAAAGATACATGTAGAAAAGGAATATGCAAACATACACACTCACACTTTAAAGGGAACAATAATGGTCTGAACAGTGACCTAGGAAATTCTTTTTTCCAAGAGAACCCTATTAGAAAGGAAAGAATAGTTCCAAAGCTATAGACCAACATTTAACAATGCCTTATGGATAACAACATAAATTCTATGATATATAATACTATACTGTAGTTCAAATACGAAATGATATAGCCAAAGCTAGAGAATAACACTCAACAATGACATATAAACATTGAGAATAGTGAATACAAATTGTGTAGATATAAGAGTATGTGGCAATCAAAGAGACAAGAACCAAATAAAAATATTGATATTAAAAATGGATGTATCAATATTTAGATAAAATCATCACCTCAAAGATACATGTACATAATGAATTTACAGACATACACATTGACACCTTAAATGAAACAATAATGGTTTTAATAGCATCCTAGGGAATTCTTTTTTTTCAACAAGACCTTATCATAAAGGAAACAATATAGCCATAAACCAATTCCTATCAAAAATTGTGTAGATATTAACCTAGAGAAAAACACTCAACAATGACATATAAACATTGAGAATAGTGAATACCAATTGTGCATATATAATAGTGTGTGGCAATCAAACTAGAAAAGAAGCAAATAGCTATATTGATATTAAAAACTAGACATATCCCTATTTAGATAAATGCATCACCTCAAAGATACATGTATGTAATGAATATATAGACATACACACTGACACCTTAAATGAAACAATAATGGTTTCAACATCATCCTTGGGAATTCTATTTTTCAACAAGACCTTATCGAAAAGGAAACAATATAGCCATAAACTAATGCCTGTTGAAAATTGCCTAGACATTTGCTATGTTTTCTAGAGATTTAAAAGGAAGTTGTTACTTACAACCATTGAGACTACATAGAAACCATACAATAATTAATACTTTTTCCATTTCATTGGCCTTCTCTATCGGCACACCAAACATTTTCAATTTAAAAAATAAAAAACAATTTTCCACCTTTTTCTTGATTGGAATCCGAGAGTCGAAAGGCTTAAAAATTGGGGTCAACAATGCCCTATGGAAAAAAACATAAGTTCCATAACATTGACTATTTTACTATGTCGAAACCATTCACACTAAAAAAAATCCATAAATGAAACAATATAGCCTAAGGTAGACAACAATAATCAACAATGCCTTATGCAAAACAACATGACATGCATAACATTAAATATTTTATCGCATTACAACCATCACCACAAAATGAAAGGCCTAAATGAAACAATATTGGTATCAACAGTCACCCAGATGGGAAAACCCACAAAACACTAAAAATCACAGTAACAAACCCATGCAAAAACATCACCACAAAAGTCAAACCATAAATCAAACAATATTGGTTTCAACAAATTATAGTCTTTTTTCAATAGAACCTTATCGAGAAGGAAACAATATACCCTAAGCTAGAGAAAAACAATTAAAACTACCTTAGGGAAAACAACATGCAAAGTAAATAACATTAACTATTTCATTTCACTGCAACCATCGCCACAAAATATTGCTTTCAATAGTGACCCAGATTAAAAACCCATAAAACACAAAAAGCTCATAGCAACAAACCAATTCAAAACCTTCACGATAAAACCTGAACCATAAATGAATCAATATTGGCTTGAACAACAACCCATATGAAAAAACTCACAAAAAACACACAAAATTAACTATTTTGTAACCATTCACAAAAAATGGAAGCCATAAATGAAACATTGTAGCCTAATCTAGAGAGTTGCAACCATCGCCAGAAAATGAAAGCCATAAATCAAACAATAATGGTATCAATAGTCACCCAAATGGGAAAACCTACAAAACACAAAAAATCGCATTAACAAACCCATGCAAAACCATCACTGTAAAATTTGAACCATAAATCAAACAATTTTCATTTCAACAAACTATATAGTATATTTTCAATAGAGCCTTATCGAAAAGGAAACAATATAGCCTAAGCTAGAGAACAACAATCAATACTGTCTTATGCAAAAAAACATAAACTACATCACATTAACTATTTCATTGCATTGCAACCATCGCCACAAAATATTGGTTTCACCGATGACCTAGATGAAAAACCAAATAAACACTAAAAGCTCATAGTAATAAACCAATTCAAAACCTTCACCACAAAATGTGAACCATAAATGGAATAATATTTGTTTCAATAGTGACCTAGATGGAAAAACTCACAAAAAACACACGAATTCACAATAACAAATTGTTGATGGTCAAAATAACACAACAAGATTAAACATAATATTTCTATCATATTTCTCCTAAAAAAGATAATTGATCTAAAACCACCTATCTTCCAAGGTCTATGTAGTTGATTCTCAATTGTATTGATGTTACTTAGTGGCCAATGCAATTGTAATATTCAAGGGGCCTACTGGTAGAAAGGAATAAAAACTGCATCATGTGAACAAATTTACATTTGGGGGGGGGGGTGTAAATAAATAGAAGAAAGAGAGAACCAGGCTTTAGAACAACAAAATATCAATATCAATTCCTTCACATCTAGACATGTATCTTGAAAATGAGTGTTTTCTCAACTAACCAAAACCATAACATGATCCAATCCATAGTATGACCTATACTATTGCATACATTCATAGTAAAAATTCAACAATCACAACCATTCATCAAAATTGTCATTTTAAAATCAAAACACATCACCCAACTCATTGCCATAATTAATAGATCAATAGATATAAATAAATTTCATTCACAAATACCTCAATGAAATAGTCTTAGATCTAGATTCTTCTATTGATTTGCATCAAATAATAAACAATTATGCACAACATTCATTGGAATATGAATGACTATTATTCATTAACATTACCATTGAGACTCAAACTTGACAATAACATGAAACTGTATAAGAACTCTAAAAGTATTTAAGTATCCTTGCCTAAAAGCTATAAAATAGAGTTTCTCAAAGTATCTTGCTTGAAAACTTATAAAAATCCTAAGACTATAACAACAATATATGTTATCTCTTCAGGTTGCTAATCTTGCTTCAATTAGCTGACCTTTACAAAATGGAGCCAAAAATTACATATAGGCAAGCTATGCACTAATCCCTCTCAATCAAAAATTGAGACCCACCAATTAAGGAACTGGAACTGCATGAAGTGACTACATCAAATGATATTCAATTCAATGGTTGATGGCCCTGTTACCAAAATCTAACACCCAAAGGAGGAAGGTAGAACTGTTGGATGAGATTTGCAGTTAAACTCATGTCATAATCCTACAAAATAGGAGATAAGAGAATGCAATCCATCAGGAACAAAATGTTCCATTGACAACTCATTCCTATGTAGTTTTCTCAAGAAGGAATTCATCATAGCTGGTGAAAACTTGTTGAATTATATCTACATTAGGTCCATCTACCCAATTATCTTCAAACTTGATGCTTTTCAGTTGTGTGGAGGAAAACTCTTGCATATCTTTTAATTTAATCATCTCCCACCTAGCAAACATTACTTCATCTTTGATGTCCATGAGCCTATCTAGCAACAAGTCTTCACCATCATCCTCTTTCTGCATCACTTCCTCAAAAATATTATTCCATTTCTCCTTCAATTTATCAAGAGGAAGACCTTCTTTCACAGGGATATCCACATTAACCAAAATGGGAATTACTGCTTCTAATTCATCAATCTGCTCATTCAAGTGTTTGCTAGATTTTTGAACTTCATCTTTATGTTCATAAATGAATTTATATTTGAACCTAATTATGCTCATTGTCTTCTCAATGAAGTCTAAATTATCCTCATCATGAATAGATTACTCTAAGAGAGTTTGATTTGGAACCTTGCTAATATCCTTTAGTTTCTTGGTATGCTCTCTATACTCTTCTTATTTCTCCAAGACTTCAGCATGTTGATTCGTATCTTCCGCCAACTCCAATGCACCTACATGAACTTTAAAACTATCAACAAGCAGTTCATCAACCTCTTGATTAAGCCAATCAACCCACCTATCAAGCAATCCAAACTTTCTTCTCATTTGTACCAAATCATCAGCCTCTTTCTTGCTTAATAATATTGGTGTCTCTGGAGTAGCAGCTTGTTGAGGAATAGGAGTGGAGACATCCTTCAAGAACTTGTGTAACTGATCCAATTGGGCTTTAACTTCAACCTTTCATTGTTTATCCTTGATCATCCTAGATTTGGAGGAGGATTCCATAATATCAATAAGGTTCATTTTCTGATTCCATGTGGGTCTCCCCAAATTAACAGTACCCAATTGTTAGTCAGTCAATTGAATATCTTGTCTATCCTTGTCCACCATAAGTATTGTACATTTAGCTATAATTTCACCTACATCTATAAGCTTCATGGAATGGAGAACCCTAGCCTTCTTCTTGGGCCTCTCTTTCTCTATTTCCTTCATCATTTCTTCCCAATTCAAGGGTTGAGGTTGGAATATTTGTTTCATCTCAAGGTCTAGTTTTAGCCATGTTGGAGTAGCAGGAGTGGTAACCACTTGCATACAAGAAGTAGCAGTGGCAGAGGAAAAAGGTTGCAGAATGGTAGTCTTAGGTTGAGAATCAACCTCTTATACTTGTTGATCTCTTTTTATAGCTTCTTTTGCAAACCAATTAGTTTCAATCTTCTCCCTTTCTTCCTCTAATCTTATATGTTCTTCTAATAGCTCTTCTCTATCTTTCAACATGTCTTCCCTTTGCTTCTCCAACTGTTGGACCTCATCCCATGCTTTCTTGGATTCTTTCTCAAGTTTGGTCAATGTTTTAGCTTCCTTTTCTCTTTGCAGGTATTTTGTTTCTTCCTTTCTCTTTTGTGCTTCTTACACAACCTTAAACTTGGCTTCAAAATCCTCTCTATCTCTTCTTTGTTGAGCTTTCTCTTCCTCAAGCTCATGAATCTTCTACAAAATAGCCAATTTTTCCCTCTCCTCTTTGGTCTTCAATTCTTGCTCTTTTTATTGTTGAAGCAAGTCCTCCTCTTTTTGTTTCCTTGCTAGCTTCTCTTCCTTAGCCTTAGCTTCATATTCTTGTTTCTTAGAAAGTTCCTTAGCTTTTACTTTGGCCTATACTTCCCTTTTAGAATCTTCAAATAATTTCCACTGTTCCTCAAGAGTGCAGACATGTTCAATTCCCACATCTTTAGTTTATTCATTGGATGTAAACACATGAGTTTCCTTATTAGATTTAGTGGCCTTAGAATTTGTATCAATATCATGAATTTCAATCTCATATTCTTTCCCTTTTAAGGATTCAACTTCCTTATGAAGGGTTCTAGTGGGCATATCCATAATTGGTTGCTCTATAAGAGGTTGAGTTGAGGTTTCACCTCTAGCAGTTGTTGAAACACCAAGTTGAGATTAATCCTCCCTTCTAGCTTCTATTATGGCCTCCTCTCCTTGTGATTTAGGAACATCATGAGTAGGAATTACTGGATCAAGCTCCTCTCTAGTATTGGGAGGGAAAAACTTGAATGGATCCTAAGGATTTTTCCTTCTTTTTGTTCTTCTATATCCCTAGGTGGCACCTGTAGCTTTTCCTTTTTTAGAAGTATGAGCCTCGGGCTCCTCGATCCTCATTACCATCCACTGGATACTTCTATCTAGTACTGGCCTTGCAATTTTCTTGATTTCAATTGACTCCTCTTCATCCCAATTCATTGGATCCAATTCATTGGATCCAAGTCTTTGGTACCTATATTGTCAGCATCATACTGGTTATCCAAGGTTACACCATCATCTGACAATGTGTCAGGAATATCTTCCTTCACCCCATACTCAATCATTAATGGGATGGGAAATATTTCATAATTCCTCCTCAAATCATACTTATCCTGTAAGTCCATCCAAAAATCATCTAGCAAGTTGAAATGCTTGTCAAAAACTGTAGGAAGTAAACCTTGCATCTTGTTCTTAGGATCAAAATGCTTCCTAGATATATATAAACCCAATTTCAAATGGATCAATTCATCAAAAATTACCTTTGCTGCCACATTGTGTGCACAACTATACTCTCCTAGCTTCATGAAAAATTTATGACAACTAGGCTTATGTTTATTAGAAAATTTGAGGTCGACCCCTATAGCTTGATAGATGAATTCCATCAAAACAATTTTGTTATTGTAGCATCTAGGTAGTAAATGAGGATGGCCATCAAAACCAACCAACCTGAAGTAGGTGAACTTGGGGTATTGGATGTACAAATGTCCCCATTTTACAATGAATTCCATGGCATCCCTACTCAATCTATACCTTTCATCTCTTGTTAATTGATTAATGATGACATACAAGAATGCATCTTTAACTCTTCTATAATGCAACTCAAAATTTTGCAAAGTCAATTGGTCATAATGATCCCACACCTTCTTCTTTCCAGGAGCTTCTTCCAATACCCCAACTGCATTCAAACCAGGGAAAATACCCCTCCTTGTAGCTGCATATATCACATAGGAAGTCATAAAGAAACTCTTTATTTCCCTCACTTTCAACATCTGGTTTTGTAGGCACTCTAATAAAATCATTGGCGAATAAACTTACAGCTTGCCATCCAAAATAGTTTGAATGAATGGAAACATCTTGAATTGTGAAGAGTCTCTCTTCTTGAATACTATGGAAAGCATCATGATTATGTCATCGATCTCTTTTTTGAAGTCTGATCTCTTGGGATAATTAGGAAGCTTGATCAAGGATTTCTTTTTAGCTCTCATCCATTTCTGGTTCATATGGGTCCTATTAACTTCCTTGTTGTTACTATTTAGTTGCAATACTTCTGCTTCATTGAGTTTCCTAGGGTTCTATGGTGTAGGTGTATTAAAAATGAACCTTATCATCTATGGAGTAAGATCAATGATAATATTCCCTTGCAAGTCTACACATTTTCTAGTTGCAGGATTGTAAGCCCCAATATAGTAAGTATGAGTTCTTGACATTGGACTAATAAAGGAAAGAGAGAAACATGTGCCAACCCAATTTGAACAATTATATTTGTTCTCCCTATTGCACCTTCCATGAATTTTTCTTCAAGCAACTCCTCATAATTGAATGGGCCTAAGTTTGTATCTTTGATGTCTACCCAAACTGAATCCACCTTGTTGGCTGTAATAGTGGGACTTTGGTGATTGTACTTGAAGGTGTAAGGGAATTGTTCCACTTTTATCATTTTAGGCTTGGTTTCTTCCCTTGAACTCTCTACAGCTTGGCTTATTTGAGAAGCTTCCTCCAATGCTCCTACAATCCTCTTTTGATAAACCTTGGCCTCATACTAGCTTCATTGGATGAAGCTCAAGATCATACTCCTGTAGAATGACCATCCATTTTCTTTGCCTCTCCCCCAATTCACTCTACATGAGGAGGGACTTCACAGCAGAATCAGGAACTATGGCAATGATTTGACTATGAAGGATATAGTGTCTAAAATATTTGACTGCTCATACAAGTGTGAAGGCTTGCTTTTGAAGAGATGGATATCTAACTTTTGCATTCTTAAATGGGGAACTCAAGAAAGCAATAGGCCTTTCATCTCCATCACCTTTTTGGTGTGTCAAAATAGCAACACATGAATGATTAGATGCAAAAGAATAGATATAAAAATTCTTTAAATAATCTTGGCTAGTTAAGACTGGTGCCTCAGAAATTGACTGTTTAATCTACAAAAAAGAAGATTTACCTTCACTACTCCATTCTATCTTTGCATCCTTTTTCATCATTTCATTTAGAGGTTTGACAATCTCTGCAAACCCAGTTATAAATTTCCTTACAAAATTGATCTTTCCAAAGAAAGATCTCATTTCCCTCTTGCTTCCTGGCATTGTTAGCTTTAGGATTGATTCAACTCTATCAGGATCTATGGATATCCATGTTTCCAATAATACGTGACCCAAGATTTTCCCTTCAGAAACTCTGAACACACTTTTTGGGGTTAAGAGACACACCATAACTTATACATATTTTAAGAACTTTTGCTAAATCTACAACATGGTCTTCTCTATTCTTAGAAAATATAGTTAAGTCATTCATATAGATAATGATACATTTACCTATTAATTATTTTAATGCTACATCCATTGCATGCTGAAACATAGTTATAGCATTGATAAGATCGAATGACATCCTTCGATAGGAAAATGTCCCCCACTTGGTAGTGAAGGAAATCTTCATTCTATCTTCATGACTGACAAGAACTTGATTATATCCCAAATAGCCATCTAGAAATGACATCATCTGGGATCCATTAACAATTTGCAACAACTCATCAAGGGAAGGAAGTGGGTAATTATCCTTCTCAAGGGCCTTATTTAGATTTATCAAATCAACACACAATCTAATCTCACCATTTCTCTTGCGGACAAGAACCAAGTTGGTAACCCAAGTGGAATGTCATACTGTAAATATTATCCTTGCAGACATCTTTTGTACTTCCTTATAGATTAAGGGTTCGATTAAGGTATTGACCGGGCATTGCTTTTGGCGAAAGGGATTTGATTCTGGCATCAAGGGTATTGTATGTATGATCACTAATGTATCAAAGGTCTGCAAATCATTGTATCCCCAAGCGATTGCTTCAATTTCTTCTTTCAACATCTTAATCATTTTATCTCTAATTTCCTCAGGGCAGGTTTTTTCCTATATGCACATTCCTTTCTCAACCTAAATCAGCCAAGTTGATAGATTCATAGATCCCTCCATCACTTTCCACCGACACCCTTTCACTAGGTCGAGGGTTAGATTCAAAGATCCTTTCCAAGGCTACCATCCCCTTAGGAATGTTGTTGCATTTCAAATTGAGTATTCCTTTTGTATCACAGTTCTCAGGATCTAAATCTTCATGGTCCCTTTTTGATTCATCAATAATTTTCCCTTCAAAGACATCTGAACTTTCCAAGAAGGCAAGTATATGTTGGTCATCATCGAAGACTTGAAAAATTTGGACATTATCCAAGACGGTTGGGATCGAGACTAACTTCACTGAGAATCTCTTCAACTTGGAGTCTTGCATAGGTTCCAAAGTGCTAGCAACAACAACAAGGGCATCCACTATTTGATTGTCCTCTCCAGGGATCAACTTGATGCAAAAAGCATCAAAATATTATATAAGTTCAAAACTCTATTCATGTATGCAACCAATATTTTGTTGTGGCAGGTGTATTAACTATGGAATTGCTTAACAATAACTTTGGAATATCCCATAACCATGAGAGTTGCAACCTTCTTCTGATGAGAAAACATCAGTCCTTGAGCCAATGCTTCATATTTTATGATATTGTTTGTGCAGCCAAACTACAACTTGTAAGATGCAAAATATGTTTCCTTTTCAAGTTGGTTAGTTCAATTCCTACTTCACTGCCAGATTTAGACTTAGAGCCATCAAATTTAAGACTCCACAGTTGATCAAGAGTTGGCATTTATTTCTTTTTTTGGACTATAGGTGATTGCTTGCTAGAAGTAGGCGACTGCTCAGAGTGGTGTTCGCTAACTAGATTTAAAGGCTACTATAAATGATTTTTATTAGAAGATTCACTTAGATTTAAAACCTATTTAGGAACTACTTCCTGAACCTCTTCTTGGATCACTTTATAATTTGGTACATTTTTCATCAATGCCTTAGGAATTGGAAGGTTATATATGGTAGGTGTAATAGAACAATACCAACATTCCTTAGTCTTGCTTTGGAGATCAGAAAATAGAACCTAAGTCTGGTCAAGTTGGGAAGGATCTTCCTCTTGAGTGAGACTAGTTCTTGTCAGGATGGTGGCATCACTAGCTTCAAATGAAAATTGATTGGTTGGTGTTTTGGGGTGGCATCCACAAGTTTCCTCAACTTGACAGACATGGTTCAAAATATCTATGCAAGGTTGACATGTCAACTCAAAATGACTTTGGTAATGAATCATGCACCAATTGGGAAGCAACAAACTCCATAGGTTAGCCTCTTCTCCTAGAACTAGCCTATCTTGTTGCAACTTTCTAATTAGAACTTTTTGGTTGACCATGGTCATTGGATCACTATGTTCTAAAGGTTGTGGATCATCAAAATTGATCACTGAGAAGGTCACAATTTCTTCTCTTTTATATACTCCCATCTCGGTCAAAAAGTAGGCTACCTCATTGAGGTAGTCGTACTCATTCATCATGTGTTTGAGACAAGGCTCACTCTCAATCCTAATTTGTGTTGGTACCCCCTTCCATTGCAACCACATGTGTGAAAATTTTAAGGACTAATAACCCCCAATTCTTTTCATTAACTCTTGGCTAAGAAGCATGCCATATGTCTCGGGGATATTAGCCACTTGGATATCCATATAATTTTGGATCTGTGGGTTAGATCCAACCTGCACATGAATATTCTTTAATTCTCCCACCACATTGACCTCAATTTTATCCAACTAAATCACCTTCATGCTAGTCTGAATCGGATTCAAACCTAACTTTTTACAAATGGAAAAGGGCATGACATTACTTGTTGCTCTAGAATCCAAGAAGAAGTTGTGTAAATTCTTTCCAAATATTCTCAAGCTTAGAAGGAATGGTGGGGTTCTTGTCTTACCCTTGTATAAGGCCGCATTCATTTTATTGGTTGAAGTCACCTTATTTTTTCCTTTTCATTGATCTTCCTCCTCTAGCGCTTGATACACAATGTCCCATTGGGAAGGGTACCACTTCATAATGTCAAAGAATGATAGTGAAGTCTTTTTCTTCTGCATCTCTCCAATAAAATCAAACTCTATGTCATTTTTCATCTGATATTTAGGAACAACAAATGAGTTACCTTTATTTTGAGATTTAGGTAGCCCTTTTGGTGGTGGCAGGTTGTTGTCCGCATTCTAATTAGGTGGAACCATTGTGTTTGTAGGGGTAGATGTGGTGAATGGGCCTTTATTCTAATTCCTCATAAAATGACCTCCTCTAGATTGGAAGACCTAAGCATCATATACATCTTCTACTGATTCATTTTCTTCTTTACTAGGGAATGGAGTTTCCTCATCAAAGAGCTCAAAAGCCATGGCAGTATCTGTAGATCCACTAGACTTGTTGGGAGCACCTTGCAACGGAGCATCAACCTGTGTAATTTTGACCACCTTCTCCATTTATGGGTAGTTGACCTTAGAATGTGCTACAGTTTCATGCAACCTACACCAATTTGTCATAAAGTTGAGATCTACAACATTTGTAGTGTGTGGCTTGTCATCATCAGCCTAATAATTATGGGAAACTCCCCATTGTTTGGCCCTATATTCCATTGTATATTATTTTTGGGCTTCCGGTTGTATCCCCTATTTTGATTTTAGTAATTCTAATTAGGGGAATTTTGGTTTTGGAAGTTCCTTTGGTTTTGATTGGTGTTCTGATTGGAATTCTAATTACAATTCTGATTAGAGTAACTACCCTAATTGGAATACCCTCCTTGATTTTGATAGTTCTAATTTTTTCTTTGATTTTGAGGTGGGTTGTATCTGAGTTATGCCATATCATTGGACATCTGAGACAAAGTCTTCTTCAGATTTTTGATTTCATTAGTCAATTGAATAGTTCGTTCACTTTCTGTAGTCTTTATAACAGATGGCTGACTGATAGGATTTGAACCTCCAGCTTGATTATGGTAATTTTTTGATTGTTGGGAGGAATTTAGAGCCCCATTACTGAAGAATGATAGAGGAGGTGGAGTTTGTAACTTAGCCATGGGTCCATATTGGGAATAAGACATCCTTGGGACTGTATTAAATAGAGGAGTTGTATTGGGCATTTGATATCCTATGGGAGGAAGAATTTCTCCTAAACTCCCCATTTGTAAGCTTATCTTCTATTGCAATTTAATAGCCAGGTGATAGACTTTGGATAAGGAGTCAATGTCAACTGACAGGTAAGTCCTTTGTAAGAATAAACCAATTAAGGGATCCATGGTCCTTAAATATGCCAAAATGGAAATATTTTTAACAACCAAGTAAGGATCCTGCAACCTTCGGTACATCCTCTAGAATGTTGTGTTAAACAATGGTAATGGTTCATGGGGCTCCTTTCTTATGGTAACAAATTGGTGATAAAAAATAGCAGGGTCTACATAGACTCGAAACTGATTGATGAAGGCATTTTCTAAGTCTATCCAACTTAGAATAGACCCCTGGGGTAAATTTAGATACCAGTTGTATGCCATGTCACCCAAAGAGTAGGGGAATAACCTACATAAAACATCATGGTGGGCTATTTGGGAACGAGTACATACATCTTTAAGTGCTTGTATGTGCTCTTAAGCACTCCTTGACTCTCTGTGCATATATTTGGGACAAAATATCTTTGGATTTTTGGACATATCATGCATACCACTAGGGATATTCCCCTATGTAGAGGGATTATTCATGAAGAAATCCATGCGTGGCAGTGGGACTGGTTGAGCTAATTGTGGAATAGGTGGGTTTGGTTGTTGAGGTGGTATAGGTGGATTTGGTGGAAGCCCGAGTGGAGTAAGTAGTGGTGACAATGGTGGGATCAAAACTCTCCGAGCTTTGAGTCTAATAGGGGTTCAAAGTTCAACGAACGGTTCTAGATTTTTAGTAGATCTAAGAACTCTTTCAAACCTTTCTGGCGAGAATGAACCAATTCGAGCCAATTTGTTCCTTTAGGCCCTCCTTCTAGCACTAGATCTGTTAATGGTCAAAGTAGCACAACAACCTTAAACAAAATATTTATATCCTATTTCTCTTGAAAAAGATAACTGATCTAAAACCACCTATCTTTAGAGGTCTATGTAGTTGGTTCTCAATTTTGTAGATGTTACTTAGTGGCCAATGCAACTATAATATTCACAAGACCTGCTGGTTGAAAGGAATACAAACTACATCAAGTTAACTAATCTACATTTATGGGGGGTGTAAATAAATAGAAAATTATAGAACTAGGCTTTAGAACAACAAAATATGAATATCAATTCCTTCACATCTAGACATGTATCTTGACAATGAGTGTTTTCTCAACTAACCAAAACCATAACATGATGAAATCCATAGTATGACCTATACTATTGCATACATTCATAGTGAAAATTAAACAATCACAACCATTCATCAAAAAAGTCATTTTAAAATCTAAACACATCACCCAAATCATTGCCAAAATTAACAAATCAATAGATATAAATAAACTTCATTCACAAATAACTCAATGAAATAGTGTTAGATCTAGATTCGTCTATTGATTTGCATCAAATAAGAAATAATTATGCACAAAATTCACTAGCATATGAATGACTATGATTCATTAACATTAGCATTGAGACTCAAACTTGAAAATAACATGAAATTGTATAATAACTATTAAAGTATTTAAGTGTCCTTGCATAAAAGCTATAAAATAGAGTTTCTCAAAGTATCATGCTTGAAAACTTATAAAAATCCTAAAACTATAACAACACTATCTGCTATCTCTTTAGGTTGCTAATCTTTCTTCAATTAGCTGACCTTTACAAAATGGAGACCAATATTACATATAGGCAAGCTATGCACTAATCCCTATCAATAAAAAATTGAGACCCACCAATTAAAGAACTGGAACTACATGAAGTGACTATACCGGTTGATCTTCAGTTCAATGGTTGATGGCCATGTTGCCAAAATATGACACCCAAAGGAGGAAGGTAGAATTACTAGATGAGATCTATAGTTAAATTCATGTCATAATCCTACAAAATAGGAGAGAAGAGAAAGTTGTCCATCAAGAATAGAACATTCCATTTCCATCTCATTCCTACTTAGTTTTCTTAAGAAGGTATTCATCATAGCTGGTGAACACTTGTTGAAGTATATTTACATTAGGTCTATCTACCAAATTATCTTCAAACTTGATTCTTTTCAGTTGTGTGGAGGAAAACTCTTGCATAGCTTTTAATTTAATCAACTCCCTCCTAGCAACCTTTACTTCATCTTTGATGTCCATGAGCCTATCTAGCAAAAAGTATTCACGATCATCCTCTTTTTGAATCACTTCCTCAAATCTATTATTCCATTTCTCCTTCAATTTATCAAGAGGAAGACCTTCTTTCACAGGGATATCCACATTAACCAAAATGGCAATTATTGCTTCTAATTCATCAATTTTCTCATTCATGTCTTTGCTAGGTTTTTGAAGTTCATCTTTACGTTCATAAATGAACTTAGATATGAACCTAATTATGCTCATTGTCTTCTCAATGAAGTATACATTATCCTCATCAAGAGTAGATTACTCTAAGAGAGTTTTCTTTCGCACCTTGATGATGTCCTTTAGTTTCTTGCTATTCTCTTTATACTCTTCTTCTTATATCACCAAGACTTCAGCATGTTGATTCATATCTTCCACCAACTCTAATGCACCTTCATGAAATTTAAAACTATCAATAAGAAGCTCATCAACCTCTTGATTAAGTTGATCAACCCACCTATCAAGCATTCCAACCTTACTTCTCATTTGTACCAAATCATCAGCCTGTTTCTTCCTTAATAAGATTGGGGTCTCTGGAGTAGAAACTTGTTGAGAAACAGGAGTGGAGACATCCTTCAAGAACTTGTGCAATTGATCCAATTTTTCATTAAGTTCATCCTTCCTTTGTTTATCCTTGATCATCCTAGATTTGGAGGAGGATGCCACAATATCAATAAGGTTCATTTGTTGATTCCTTGTGGGTCTCCCCAAATTAATAGTACCTAATTGGTAGTTAGTCAATTGCATATCTTGTTTGTCCTTGTCCACCATATGGATTGCACATTCAACTATAATTTCTCCTGCATTTGTAAGCTTCATGGAATGGAGAACCCTAGCCTTTTTCTTGGGCCTCTCTTTCTCTATTTCCTTCATCATTTCTTACCAATTCAAGGGCTGGTATTGGACTATTTGTTTCCTCTCAAGGTCTAGTTTAAGCCACGTTGCAGTAGCAGGAGTGGTAACCACTTGTGTGGAAGAAGAAGCAGCAATGGCAGAGGAAATAGGTTGCAGAATGGTGGTCTTAGGATGAGAATCAACCTCTTGTACTTGTTGTTGCTCCCTTTCTGCAGTTTCTTTTGTAATCCTATCAGTTTCAATCTTCTCCCTTTCTTCCTCTAATATTCTTTGTTCTTCTAATAGCTCCTCTCTCTCTTGCAACATGTCTTCCCTCTACTTCTCCAACCGTTTTACCTCATCCCATGCTTTCTTGCATTCTTGATCATGTTTGGCCAATGCTTTAGCTTCCTTTTCTCTTTGCAGGCATTATGTTACTTCCTTCCTCTTTTGTGCTTCTTCCACAGCCTTAAACTTCACTTCAAAAGCCTCTTTATCTCTTCTTTGTTGAGATTTCTCTTCCTCAAGCTCATTAATCTTCTACAACATAGCCAATTTTTCTCTCTCCTCTTTGGTCTTCAATTCTTGCTCTTTTTTTTTATGTAGCAAGTCCTCCTTCTCTTTTTATTTCCTTTCTAGCTCCTCTTCCTTATCCTTCGCTTTGGATTCTTGTTTCTTAGCAACTGCCTCAGCTTGTTTTGTGGCCTATGCTTCCCTTTTGGCATCTTCAAATAATTTCCATTGTTCCTTAGGAGTGAGGACATGTTCAATTCCCACATCTTTAGTTTCTTCATTTGATGCAAACACATGAGTTTCCTTATCAGATTGAGTGGCCACATAATTTATATCAATATCATGAATTTCAATCTCATGTTATTTCCCTTTTAAGGATTCAACCTCCTTAGGAAGGGTTCTAGTGGGCATCCCCTCAATTAGTTACTCTGTAAGAGGTGGTTGAGTTGAGGTTTCATCTCCAGTAGTTGTTGAAACACCAGGCTGAGATGAAGCCTCCCCTCTAGTTTCTATTGTGGCCTCCTCTTCTTGTGATTTTGGAACATCATGAGTAGGAATTATTGGATCAAGCTCCTCTCCAAAATTAGGAGGGAAAAACTCCAATGGCTCCTCAGGAGTTGTCCTACTTTTTGTTCTTCTATATCCTTGGGTGGTACCTATGGCTTTCCTCAAGGTTGAGCCTCAGGATCCTTGATCCTCATTACCACCCACTGAATACTTCTATCTAGGACTGGCCTTCCAATTTGCTTGATTTGAATGGATTCCTCTTCATCCCAATTCACTAGATCCAAGTTTTTGGTACCTATATTGTCAACTCATCATATTGGGGATCCAAGGTTACACCATCATCTGACAATGTGCCAGGAATATCTTCCTTCACCCCATACTTAATCATTAATGGGATGGGAAATCATTCATAATTCCTCCTCAAATCATACTCATCTTGTAAGTCCATCCAAAAATCCTCTAGCAAGTTGAAATACTTGTCAAAAACTATAGGAAGTAAACCTTGCATCTTATGCTTAGGGTCAAAATGCTTCCTAGATGTATATAAACCCAATTTAAAATGGATCAATTCATCAAAAATTACCTTTGCTTCCACATTGTGTTCACAACTATACTCTCCTAGCTTCATGCAAAATTTATGACAACCAAGGTTATGTTTATTAGTAAATTTGAGGTTTAGCTATAGCTTGATAGATGAATTCCATCAGAACAATTTTGTTATTGTATCACCTGAGCAGTAAATGAGGATGGCCATCGAAACCAGCCACCTAAAGTAGGTGAACTTGGGGTATTGGATGTACCAATGTCCCCATTCTACAATGAATGCCATGACATCCCTGCTCAGTCTATACCCCAGCTACATTCAAACCAAGAAAAATTCCCCTCCTTGTTGTTGCATATATCACATAGGAAGCCATAAAGAAAATCTTTGTCTCCCTCACTTTGAGCATCTAGTTATGTAGGAACTTTGATAAAATCATTGGCTAATCAAATTGTTGCTTTCCTTCCAAAATAGTTTGAATGAATGGAAACATCCATTATTTGAATTGTGAAAAGTCTCTCTTCCTGAATACTCTTGAAAGTATCTGTTTTCTGTCACTGATCTGATCAAAAATTTTGATCAAAGATTTCTTTTCAACTCTCATCCATTTCTTGTTCATATGGGTCATGTCAACTTCCTTTTTGTTACTATATAGTTGCAATGCCTCTACTTCATTGAGTTTCCTAGGGTTTTGTGGTGTAGGTGCATTAAACAAGAACCTTATCATCTATGGAGTAAGGTCAATGATAATATTCCCCTACAAGTCTACATATTGTCTAGTTGCGGGATTGTAAGCCCCAGCTGCAGCAAGTATGAGCTCTGGACATTGGACTGATAAAGGAAAGAGAGCAAAATGTGCCAACCCAGACTGAACAATTATCTTTGTTCTCCCTATTGCATCTTTTATGAATGTTTCTTAAAGCAACTCCTCATAATTGAATGGGCCTAATTTTGTATATTGTATGTCTACCTTGTTGGCATATGGATTCTAGTGTTGTCATTGATGACAACTAAATTCATTAATCTCATTTGCACTATAGTATCTGACTATACCAAAAGATAGATTAAACAATAGGCTATCCGACTAAAATTGAATCTGTCAAGAGACTTCCATTATCATTTTTTGTTTTGGATCTCAGGGAAGGTCTTTGGGTATCTAAAATTATGTGTTATTCTTTCTTTTTTTTTGTCACATCAATTGGTGTACAAGTTAGGAGATTCGGTCATTTGATTTTTTCTTCATCAATGTATGAAGACCAACTAAGTGAATGTTAGGTATTGCAGATGTCTAAAATGAAATTGTTTGAAGTATTTTTGTGTTAGAATTTTTTTTTGGGTCCTAACTATGCTATGGCCGACTTTGGTGGATGCACATTAAAATTTATTCATGATTTGAGCTGACAGTTGGAAGACATTTTGTATTCTATTGAAGCCGACATATAACAACTAAATTCTTGGTAGCAGATATATATATGAGATCGGTTGATTCATTTTGATATGTGTGCATGAGAGTTTGATATGCATTGATGTGTGTACGAATATCAAAAGAGCAGTTGAGTGATCTTCATTTGTGCAGAAGAGGATTTTGTGAAGCTAATTAAGGCATAATAGAACAAAGTGTAGAATCAGATAGAAGGTCCAAAGTCTGATCTATGAGCCTAACCAGAACTATAATAAGGAATTTTTAGATGCTATCTTCTCAGTTCAAACTTTTGATGTAATCGAAATCTTTGTAAGGAAATGATCCTTCCTAATTTTGAGCAGTGAGCTCTAGGTAGTGTGCCTAAATGCAAGTGCATTCCAATTTTGTAAAACATTTATATTTTGAGTACTCAAATTGTGGATTGACCTCCACCATGGTTTTTCCCCTAACAAGGTTTCCACGTAAAAATCCTTGTGTTAAGGTGTTGTGGCCTATTGTTTCATGTTCGTGTATCTTTCTTTTGATTGAATGTTTTATGCACTTGAAATGATAGATTCATGATGTTACAAATTGCACAACACTGATTCACCCCCCTTAATGTTGCTTGAGTCCAACAATTGGTATCAGAGCTAAGTTCCTTAGAAGAAGTTTAATATCTTGAGGTGGATCTTGGAATATAATGGACTCTAGTAGGCTTCAACAGTAGCTTGTGGTGGCACTTGATGATCTTGATTAGTCTAAAGTAGAAGTCTAAGAATTGAAAGAAAATCTTAAGGATGCTGAGAAATTCATTCAGAAGTTGAAGGATCAAATTATTAAGTCCTGAGAGAAGAGAAAGGATCTTTGTGATTAGATTAAGTAGAAAGAGAGAAAAAGCATGGATGATGTTCACCTGAATCAAACCTTGAAGGAAACAACTAAAGAATGTGAAAATATTGCTAGAGACAATGCTACCTTAAAACATGAGATCAAATTTATGGTGATGAAGATGACAAAGGAGATTGAAGATTAGAAGAATGAGGAAAAACTTGCCCAGTCCCTAAAAGAGAGACCTGATGAATGTAGTAGAATTAATGGAGAATTCATTAAGTTGGAAATGGAACTGCAACAATCCAGAGACAATGAAGAAGATCTTGAAAAATAGATTGATATTCTCAAGGATGAAATAGCTACTACAAATGAATACAAGGAGAAGTTACAGATTAGCTTAGGGTATGTGCAGGATCATGATAGGCCAAAAAGTGGCAATATGATGGGTATGTGGCTGGCGACTATTTTTTTACCCAAAATTGATGAAACAAAAAAGGGTTTTTAAAGGAGATTCTCAACTTTCCACCGATATAAATTATGCTTTACTTTGAATTTAATAAGTAATTATTATTCATTTTCTATTCAAATTAATGCACTCAAAGTCCCCGATTGATAAGCCGATTGAAAATATCTATAGTTTCTAACGATATCACATTTTGAATCTAATATATGTGCTACATTCTATGCTTCACATACTCATAGGATTAAAAGAAAAAATTGAATTTCATGAAGTTTTGACCAAGTTAAGGTGGTCGACATATGAGTTTTTATATTTTTAAAAGTTGTAATAAAAAAATCTCACAATTAATTATTTACTTAGAAAAAAATTTACAAAAAAGTATGCATCACATTGGGGCATGAGTCCCTCTACTTATATCTAAAATATTGTAAAAAAATATTATCATTTTATTGTGGTTAGGGTGGTCAGATAAACACCTACTTCTTATTTTTTCCCTAAAA
Source organism: Sequoia sempervirens (assembly GCA_007258455.2). Classification (NCBI taxonomy): domain Eukaryota; kingdom Viridiplantae; phylum Streptophyta; class Pinopsida; order Cupressales; family Cupressaceae; genus Sequoia; species Sequoia sempervirens. The sequence continues at coordinate 46,953 of VDFB02320173.1, forward strand.
TTTAAGTACCAATACATTGAAATTTCAAATTTTCACCAAATAGATTTTTTTTTTAAACAAACTTAGTATTTTAGAAACTACATTCAATTTGCTATAAATTCTATTGTTACATATTTCTGAAATAATAAAGATAACTTATTCAAATTTTTACGTCAAGTTTCCTAACTCTAATTTTTCTAAATTTTTTGCCACTTAAGGGCCTGTTTTTTCAATGATGATCCTGGAAATACCCCTTAGTTAATCTTGATGAGTTGACTCAAGGATAGCAGAATGCAAATGATAAGTGAGGTCTTGGTTATGAAAAATGAAAAAGTTTCAGATTTGGACAAAGGTATTTCAAGCAAGGAAATATGATGGACAAAGCAAAAAGGAATCTGGTAAGACAACCTAATTCTTAAAAGCTTAATGGATACTATTTTGCTTGTAATAAATTTTGTCATATGGCTGCTCAATGTAGAAGTAAAATGAAATCAAGTGATTCATCATTTTCTAGTCAGTGTTTCAATTGCAATAAGTTTGGTCATAAGTCAATTGAATGTAGAAATGTGTCAAACAACCCTGTCAATAGAAGGAATTAAAAATGTTATACCTATGGAAGATTTGGGCATATTTCTAATCAATCCAGATCAAGAAGAAATCAATGGAATGACTGGTCTAGAAAAGGAAATGTTGTTTGTTTCAATTGTAAAAAATATAGTCACATTGCAAGATTCTACAGAAATAAGAATATGGATAGAAGAGGTCTGGTATGCAAAGACAAAAATATGCATAGAAATGATAAAGGAAAAGGAAAAGTGACTATCAATGAAATAAGAGATCAAATGAAGAATACATGGGTGAAGAAGAGTTCCTCTATTGTAGGAAATGAGCCAGCACCAAAACCTGCTTCTAGTAATTCCTTTGTGAACTAGTTTTAGGCCTTCGACCTAGGGGGAGTTGTCAAGAAAATCCTTCAAACCTCCTACTAGTAATTGACACCGGGATGTAGATGAGTGCAGTACAGTTGTTGGTGGAATAGTTGGAAATGATATTAAATGCTAAGTTGAAGGTCTGCAAAGGTTTTCTGTTGACAACTGAGAAAATAGGGTGTCCGGATGTGTTAGGGAAAAAGCATTTATTACAACAAAAGATAGCTGTGTGAAATATAAAAAGAAACTTGAAACCCTCATTTGCCACTTTGTATCAAAGAAAAGAAGGAGAGAACCTTGCATCAAAATTTTGAAAGTGTGAGGATATTCGATGGAAAAACCCTAATTCATCAGATACTTAGGTAGTATTGAAAATTTTTAGTCTAATTTAGTGTGCAAATGAAGAACCTATTTTCATGAGTATGGAAGGAAAAATGGAATAAATCAAAGGGAAGGTAAAACTAGATGAATATAGTAGTGAGAAGATTAGATTTGAAATAAACAAGTTGTCACATGATGAATTAAGGTGAGTAAATGGAGCAAAGTACAAAAGCTTGGAAATCTGGATTGAATTCCCCTATTTCAAAAATGCAAAAACCATCGAGTTTATTTTGGAGACATTGAATGATGATATTCTAACCTTGGATAAACCCTACCATATCTCGAAAGAAGTGATTGCAGTTGTAACTGGGTTATGCAAGGTTGGGGATGTGCTAAGGAAGAAATAAGTTCAAAATAAGGAAGTGAAAACCCTAACTGGAGTAACTGGAGATCAAAGGGAATTGATAATATCCATAATTAAAGACTCAATGACAAGGTACATTGCACATAGAATATCCTACAAAATTCTTTTCAAAAATAGAGAAGGTGCAACTTCAGATGGAGTTGTTTACATTTCACAAAAGATGATAATGGAAGATCAGGATTTTGATCTTTGTGTATTGCTGAAAGATCAACCAATGGAGAACATGCAATTGACAAAGGAGATAGGTTACCCTTTTAGGTTTGGTACTTTGGTTATCTTCCTTGTGATGTATTTTCTGAATTACTTACCCCCAAATAACAATGTATTGTGGAAAGAGAGTGAACCATTTTGCAAGAAGATTTACATATACTCTAACAATTTGGAAAACTATGACCAAGTATATGAAACTTTCTTTAATGTTTTGCTAAGGAAGTTTGGATCAATTGGTGTTTCCATTATGGTAAGAGGACTTGAAGTTGGTTCCTCCTCTGGTGAGATGGAGAGAAAGAAGAAAAGAGTAAAAGACATTGCTATTTGTACTCCACTAGTATGCAAGATTCCAAAAGTTGAAGGGAAAGGAAAGAAGAAGTAATTATGGACATACCAGATAAGGAATCCGATAAGGAATCTAAGGGCACCCTATGAAAAGAACTAGAAATGGGTAAATCAAAACAAGGAAAGGTAGAAGGAAGTGAAGAAGAAAGTGATCTAACCAAGGAAGAACTACGGCTTATTCATGAGGAAGATGGAATGCAGAAGATTGCAAACATGTGGTCCATTAGACCTTAATATGAGAAGGACTTGATCTTAAGTGTATTAAGTGCTCATTTTGTGCACAATCATATCAAATTGGAGAGTTTATAGAATAAGTTGCTCGAAGATATGATTGAATGCATCAATGAAATTATGAACTCTAAGTCTCAAAATAAGGAATAATAAGAAGTGATCTTACACCTAAAGAAGTGGTATAGATTGTCACTCACCAAGCTGAAAAAGCACATGAATCAACTAAGGCAATGCATAAGCAGAAAACAAAATTCATTTTGATATGTGTGTGTGTGAGAGCTGGATATATATATGAGATTGGTTAATTCATTTTGATATGTGTGTGTGAGAGCTCGATATGATTTGATGTGTGTGTGAATATCAGAAGAGCAGTTGAGCGATCTTCATTTGTGTAGAAGAGGATTTTGTGAAGTGAATTAAGGAAGAATAGAATAAAGTGTAGAATTAGACAAAAGGTCTAGAATTTGATCTATGAGCCTAACTAGAAATGCAATCAGGCATTTATAGATGCTATCTTCTTATTTCAATCTTTTGATGTAATCCAAATCTTTGTAAGGTAGTGAGTCTTCATGATTTTGAGCAATGAGCTCTAGGCAATGTGCCTGAATCCAAGTGCATTCCCATTTTGTAAAACACTTATATTTTGAGTACTCAAATTGTGGATTGACCTCCATTGTGATTTTTCTCCTAATAGGGTTTCCACATAAAAATCCTTGTGTTATGGTGTTGTGGCTTATTGTTTCATGTCCATGCATCTTTCTTTTGATTAAATGTTTTAGGCACTTGAGAAGATAGATTAATCATGTTAAAAATTGCACAACACTAAATCCCCCCTCTTAGTGTTCCTTGAATCCAACAAGCCCAATTTGAATCCACCTTGCTAGTTGTAATAGTGAGACTTTCATGCTTGTACCTCAAGGTGTAAGGGATTTATTCCACTTTTATCTTTTTTAGGCTTGATTCCTTGCCTTGAACTCTCTGTAGCTTGGCTTCTTTCAGAAGCTTCCTCCGATGCTCCTAACATCCTCTATTCCTGCAATACAACCCTAGATTAGATGAACAAAGTCATGAAAATCATTACATGATACATTACCTCTCATACCATTATCTATTCCTTTAGGATAACTTTCCATACTAAGTCAAATTTAATATCCACCGAAAGTGGAGTTAGGAAAGAATTAGGAACATAAATCCTTTTAACATAGGCGAGATTAGGTTTGGAGCCAAAATGGGACTGGAACTGGGATTAGAATGAAAGCCAAACTGCGAACAAGTTGATAGTTCCAAGTGAGTTTCACACTTCAGATCCACCTCTGCCAAAGAACATGGGTGAAGATCGAAGTCAAAAATCATTGAAAGTGGGATCAATTTGGGAATTAACTCTCATGCAAATACTTATGGGATGAGTTCATTCCCAGATCTACTTCCACTAGTTTACCATTCAAATGAAGCAATTTTTGAAGCCACGGTCACATGAGCTTATGACTTGGGTCACATGAAACCATAAGGAAACTTTAAATAAAAGGGGCTTAACCTCACCCTTTACAGAATAAAACCAGATTAGGACCTTTTGGGCATGGTATTGTAAAGGTTAAATGCACAAGCCCCAGTTTGTGTGACTGGTCGATTTAGGTAATTAGGTCATCAAAAACCTGACATGAAAACCATTGAATCAAAACATAAATAGGATCAAAGGGTTCATCAAACAAATTTCAAACCATTTTGAAGCATAGAAGACCCTGAAAAATGAAACCCTAGTTAAAACCTAGTGGATGGAAAAATGAACATGCCACAAAAATAACAGCAGAATGACAAAAGTAAATGGGAAAAGTAGAAAAAGAAAAAATGAAACTAGAAATAAACAAGGGTATGTGCAGGATCATCATGGAAAAAACAGGCCCTTAAGTGGCAAGAAATTCAGAAAAATCAAAGTTAGGTAACTTGAAGTAAAGATTTGAATAAGTTATCTATATTATTTTAAAAATATGTAAGAATAGAATCTATAGAAAATTGAATGTAGTTTCTATGCTACTAGGTTTGTTTAAAAAAAATTAAATCTATTTGGTGGAAATTTGAAATTTCAATGCAGTGGTACTTAAATTTCAAGGAAAAAATAAGTAGTTGTTTGTCTGACCACCTTAACCATAATAAAATGATAATAATTTTATAATATTTTAGATATAAGTAGAGGAATCATGCCTAATGTGATGCATATTTTTTTGTAATTTTTTTCTAAGTAAATAATTAATTATGATTTTTTATTACAACATTTTAAAAAATATAAAACTTCATTGTCTTACCACCTTAACTTGGTCAAAACTTCATGAAATTCAATTTTTTTTTAATCCTATAGTATGCAAAGCATAGAATGTGACACATGTTTTGGATTCAAAAATGTGATACCATTTGAAATCTATAGATGTTTTTCAATCAACCTCTCAATTAGGAATTTAGTCATAATTTGAATAGAAAATGAATAATAATTACTTATTAAATTCAAAGTAAAGAATAATTTATATTGGTGGAAAGCTGAGAATCTCCTTTAAAAACCCTTTTTATTTCATCAATTTTGGGTAATAAAATAGTCGTCAGCCACATACCCACCATATTGCCACTTTTTGGCCCATCATGATCCTACACATACCCACAAGGGAATGAATGAAGATCCATGGGAAAATTTTCATGAATGCACAAGAACACCATGAACAAGAAAACAAAAACACCAATAGAATGGGAAAACAAAAATTCAAACATAATAGGAAAACAACCCTACCTCTAAACACCATCAAGAAAGGTTGAAACTCGATAAGAATCTGCTCACCAACGCACCTCTGCAATCAAATCATGCTTCTCTCAAAGTTACTCAGGCTCTGGTTCACTAAAAAAACTTAGAAAATAAAGATAATGAGCCAATTAACATTGATTCAGGTTTAAAAAAACATTTCACGCATGTGAGGAGGTTGTAATTAATGCAATAAATATGGTTGGTTGGGTGCAGAACCAAAAGGTGAACGAGTATACAACCAATGTGAAAATCAAAGGCATGGTGGACATGGAAGTGGAGTCAAAAAAGAACAAGAAACTTTACACAAGTCTCTTATCTAATTTTGAATCTAGTTTCAGTCTCGTATCAGGAAAAAGACAACGAAGGGAAACAGGGGCAGAATCATAATGAAAAAAAGACCTAGAACTTTTACAAACTTCCAAGTTCAGTTCTGATTCCAGTTCCACTCCCAAAAAGGGAACAAACATTGACACAAGGGAAAAAAAAATGAAACAAAAGGAAGCTGGACCAGAATGAAAAACTAGACCTGCCCAAGACACCAAATGAGGACAAAACACAAAGCAAACGACTAGGAGTGGGATCAGAACCAAAACGAGATCCTCAAATTTTACAAAGTTCCTAGTTTGGTTCCATTTCTAGTTTTGCTTCTGCTAGAGAAAAAAAAAACACAAGCAAACAAAAGACAACTCAAGGGAGAAATAAACCCAAGAGCACAAGGTAAAGAAAAAAGACAAAGAAAAGCAACAAGGCAAGGGTGGGGTCAGGATCATAACCGAATCTGGACTTGGGAACCTTTACAAACTTCTAAGTCCAGTTTCCATTCTGTCTCCACTTCTACTAGACCAAAAAGAATCAAGGACTTAGGAGGAAAATGAACAGCTCCTAAGACCGAAACAAAACACCAAGTAAAAAAAATACAAGGGGGAACCCATTTTGAATAGAATCAAAATGGGGTGGTTATCCAAGGCATAACACAAACCAATGCACAAAAAAACAATATTTCTTTCCACCCACCATGACTACACAGAGACCATAAACAATATTTGTTTCAACAGTGACCCAGATGAAAAAACCCACAAAAACCACATGAATTCATAGTAACAAACCAACAGAAAAACAAACAATATTTCCTTCCACCCATCGTGACTACAAGGAAAACATAAACAAAACAATATAGCCTAAGCTATAGAACAACAATGAACAATTCCATTTGGAAAATAACATAAATTTTTTTCAATATGCACCTCTTCCCACACCTCTTCTCGCTTGCTTCAAATGCACCTCTTCATGCTTGCTTTCTCTCTTCTCCCTTCTTTCTCCACCACTCTCAAAAATAGGGAAAATAATTATCACAACTGACACTTTTATACTACTTTTGCAACCATCTCCCAATGCAAAAAACACAGTATAACCTCCAACCACCCTCACAGAAGTTTTCCCTCCTCACTCATAGCTATCTTGAAGAATAAGGTAAACCCAAAGAACAACACCCAACAATGCCTTATCAAAAATTGTGCAGACATTCACTATGTTTTTTGAGGATTTTAAAGGAATGTGTTACTTACAACCATCACCACTACATGGAAACCATACAACAATTAATGTTGAGGCCATTTCACTAGCCTTCTCTATCAGCATGGCAAACACTTTATTTAAAAATTAAAAAAAATCTGCCACCTTTTTCCCAATGTTGGATAGCTCAAAAACTAGGAAGGCTGATGAAAATTCTGACAAAAATCAAAAAACAATCCTCCACCTTTTTCCTAATGCCGAAAAGCTCAAAAACTATGAAGGTTGATGAAAATTTTGAGAAAATTTCACACAAATAACCTATTAGCTAAAAATATAAATTTTATTTAATCACACACTTGTCATATAAAATCATATCTCATGTAAAAGATGAATATATCCATATATGTTATGAATTTAAAAAGAGATTGTGAAAATATATTAAAAGCTCTACCATTTTTAAAAAACTGTATGTACTGGACAGTAAATATGAAAGATCAAACAAAATCTAGAAATTGATTAGAAAACGTTGCAGAATATTTGTGAAATGACTACTTAAACAAATTGGAGGAAGGTTGAAAAAACTTCAGTGGCATTGACAAAAAATGAGTGGGATGAAAGAAACGTATGTGAAAATTTTTGGTCCTTGCTGCAATATGTAGAGGTGTGTCTCCACTTTATAAGGGCTCTATCATTGAAAAGGGATAACTGATTGTGATTTAAGATTTTTTAATTCCCTCATTTTTACATGGAGGCTTCTCAATTCCCTGGTTCACCAACTCTAATAAAACTACATTTCTATTTTATTCAAGAAATAAACAATTCGTACTTGACTAACTTTGGTAGCTATGTGTAGCACATTCATTCAACACCTATTTCAATACTTAATAGTGTCTAGGCTGCTCTTTATCAACTCTTTTACTACTTCCAGATGCCCCAATCTCACTATCATACAAATCGGGGTTTCCTTGTCATCATTAGTACAATAAAAAAGCTTTGACTGAAACTATGTTAATTTCCTTATTATGTGCACATAGTTTCTCCCAACAACTGTATGCAAGGTTGTATTCCTATGTTTGTGTTTTACATTGATTACCTTTTCTCGATCTGATGAATCCAATAAAACCTTTAGCTCATCTGTATGTTAGACATCCAAAATCATTATCAATTGACATTTCCCTCTACAAAATAAATACTTAGAACAATGGAACTATTCATAGATTAAATATGATAATCTTCATCAATATTTAAGGGCAAAGAATGTCTATTGGGGGAAAACACCTGGAAACTACAATAAGACTTGTACCAAAGAAAGCATATTAAATACATAAGAGATTAGTTGCAAGGTAGAATCGTAATGATTATCTTAGCTACATATTTATATACATGGAGTAACATATATTACTAGAAATGAATAAGCAGAAAGAGGCATAGTGAACTAGTTCTCATTTGTTTATTGCAACAATTAAAGGTATTGGAGCATCATTTTTGTTGCCAACCATCCCTTTTTTGGGCCATTCACCCTTAGCTACCATGGATTATCGCCCCAACTTGAATAATTTCCCTCCCCTAGACACTAGAAGTAGCCACAGATATATAAGAAATACAAAACACACAAGTTGCTACAACATTTAGAGATTGTTTTTCTAATATACACAAGATTTTTTTATTCAATCTCAAACATTATAAATGTCTAGAATGCTACAACATTCAATTAAAACACTTTATATGATAAATATTATGACTCTACTATTTGATCAACTGATAATTGATCAATTACAATTGCTTCATTATATATAAGTTTTCAAAATATGTAAAGACTTATAAAAACTTATCATGCAACTCCATGCAAATTATAAAATTTCAAATTAACAAACTAGAAACTCTCAAATTAGCAAACTACAAACTCTCAAAGTCTTAGCTAAGTTTGGGTTTGACCAATCTAAGGTCAAACTCATAATAGAATGCATAACTACGTTGAAGTACTCTATTCTAGTTAATGGGACTCCTTTCGGTTTCTTTAATGGAAGGAGATCCCCTTTCACCCTATTTATTTATCATGATTGCAGATGTCTCGAGCAAGAAATTTTCTAATCTATTGTCCGAAGGGTCTATTAAGGGAATTAAGGTTGCTTATTCTTTGGAACCTACTATTATCCAACAATTTGTGGATGATACACTCCTATTTGGGAAAGCCTCTGTGATTGAAGCCAAGAAATGCAAAAATTGTCTCAACAACTATGCTACATGCTTTGGGTAGTGTATTAACTATAATAAAAGTATGATTTATTTGTTCAATAGTACTCCTAACTTGTAAGCTTGGGTGACTATTGTTCTGGATTATATGAGTGGCTCTGTTCCTTTGGTACATCTTGGTTTACCCCTTACTGTCAAGGAAGTCACTCCTGACTTCTGGAATTCTATCCTTGAAAGGATCCAAAAGAAGTTGGAAAGATGGAAAGGTTCCATCCCTAGTCATGCTGGTGAACTATAGCTCCTTTTTGTTGCTCTTCAAGGTATCCCTATTTACTTCCTTTCCATTTTCAAGATCCCCGCGTATATTGTGTAGAAGTTTGAGAAAATATAAAGGAATTTCCTTTGGTCAAGGACCAAGAAAAAGAAGAAATTTTCTTTGGTTAAATTGGACAAAGTTTTTCAACCTAAAAATTGTGGTGAGCTTGGGATAAGGAATATCTCTACTACCGATAAGGCATTGATGACCAAAGTGAGTTGGGGCCAACTGAGGAATAGGAAAGATTGGTGCAAGATTATGAATGCTAAGTATCTTTAAAATAGACCTTTGATTAACTCTCTCTGATGATCATTCTTTGGGTTCATTGGCATGGAAGAACATTTGTAGTCTGCAAGGGATGCTTAGGACTGCGATGAAATGGAATATTGGAAATGGTAACAGTATCAGATTCTGGGAGGACCCTTGGTTACTTGAAACCTATCTAGAACACTCTAAATTTAGGAATCTATTGAGGCCAACATAGTGATGTTTCTTTGGTTTTTACATTAGACATTACCTCCTTGGCCTACAAGGGGCCAAGAAGTGGAATGATATGGTTCTTTTCTTCCCTTTAGCCCTTGAGTTAAGCCTCTTTGCTAAGTCCCTATAGGCGCTGCTTTCCCTTACTAGATTACTATCAACCAACATGGTGGATGAATTCTTCTAGACTCATGACAAGCAGGGTGATCTTTTAGTTAAAACAACTTACAATCTACTGATGGACTAGGGTGTCATCCTTGATCTTTGGAAGCTGGTTTGGAACAGACGCATGATCCTAAAAATAAACTTCTTATGGTGGATTGCTTGCCATAATAGGATTCTTACACAAGAGAATTTGAAGAAAAGGGGATTCTAGATCCCCAATAGGTGCTTGTTATGCAAGTGCAATGAAGAATATGTGGACCACTTGATGCTACATTGCCTGTTTGTTGTTGGTGTGTGGGAGATGGCTTTAGAGAATTTGGAAATTTAGTGGACTATGTGTATGGACATTAAATCCTTTATCTTGAGCTGGTTTGGACCCTTCATTCACCCCTTACCTCGTGAGATCTAGAACCAGGTCCCCCCCATTATCTGTTGGTGCTTGTGGAAAGATAGGAGTTCAATAGGATTTTTAGGAATATTGAGATAAGCTTGAAGGAGGTGTTTGGTATAGGATCTCAACTCATTGTGCAAAAATTTTCTCTTTTTAAAGTAAAATTCTTGGATAAAGGTTTGACTGAAAAAGGGAAATTATTATGGCCAAATCTTGGCATCAAAACCTTGAATCCAGTTCCTATGACAACTCTAGATCCTTGGGTAGAAGGGACTCTATCTAGAAACCTACAGACCATTGTTGGTATAAACTTAATTTTGATGGGGAATCCAAGGGCAACTTGGGTAGAGCTAGCATAGGAGGTGTTATCAGGGACTATAAGGGTAATTTCATGGCTAGTTACTTGGGGGGATTGGCATCCAATCTTCTATGATTATGGAAGCTAGAGTGCTGCTAAAGGTTATCCAGTTAGCTGCTACTATGGGGATTAAGAATCTACATATAGAAGGTGATTCTAAGTCTATCATCAATGTTGTTAACTTTAATAGATTAATGGGATGGAGTACTAAAGACATTTTATTAGACATAAAGATATTTTTTTCTAAGTTGAATTTGAAGATTGCTACCCACATTTACTGGGAGGCTAATCAAGTGGCTAATGCTTTAGCTAAATTTTGCACCCATTGGAAAGTCTCTAACTATTGGCGTAATTTGGGGAACCTACCACCAAGTATTCAAGGTTTAATCTTTAAGGAGCAAGGCCATTATTTCATCCATGATAATAACTAATTATGCAATTTTATGGGCCTTATGGTGGGTCCACATTCTTGTCTTATGGGCTATGTTGATGGGTGTGAATGTTGAGGTGTCTTACAAGTGGCAAAATTTGAAAAATGGGGTAGAGTCCATTTTTAAAAAGGCCATTATGAGGAATTATGGAGAGTACTTTATGATTAAGGCCAAGTTGGGTCATGCCTTATGTAATCTCTTTTTGGGGTTTGTGCTAAGCTCTCGTATATCCTTGAAGATTTTTTATTTTAAATTTGATGTGACAAATAATTATGAGGTGAAGCTTTTTATTGGCCCTATCTTTTCTGCTAATTTACCTCCTTTACTAAAGGCCAGGATCTTAGGTTCATCTAAATTTGGCCCTGCGGCTATCTTACATTGGTACTTGTGCAAAAACGTGGAAGGAAAACCTTCCATTTCCATCATGTCTTGCTTACCTAGCTACAAGTGTTTGAAGATTTTCATTAATGAGATCACCAAGATTTCCTTTAGGGATTTAGTTCCCCAAGCATGTGTTATGTACATTGCTTTGATTGTCCAAGGCTGCATAGTTTGGCTTAAAATCTTAAGTGTGTGGACAACCTATCACTTAACCAATTCCTCTAACCTTTTTCTCTCATAGATTTTTTGGTTTTTCCTTATGTAGAGCGGCAACATGGGTGGTGATAGGGTGAGAACAGAGCTTGACAATAGTGGAGAATTTAGCAAGAATATGTTGGTGTGGCACATTTGCATTGAAGGTGGGTTGGTGCCTCTAATGGAAAGTTTGGTGGGTCACGACCCTAGTTTATTTGCGCAGTTTGTGAATTCATGGAAAGATATAAGGGTTACCATGGGTGGTATTTCCTTCAAAGTGAATGAGGAGGTGATTGTGCAAGCAAAAAGGCTATTATGTACTAGTTAGAAGTACCTGAAGCATACAAAGGCCCAAAACAATGAAAGTCAGAATGCCTTCTTTGTGGGTAATGAGAAACCAGTTTGTAACTAGTCGGGGTTTGAAAGAGAAGCTCTACTACATCCTTTAAGACCAGGTCTGCCTCGCCCTCATGAAATACATGACCCTTGAAGGTAGATACAAAACCTTGTATTTCTATCACTTCCCTCTTTTAAATCACCTCCGACACAAAATTTTGTTAATATTTCCTTTGTTCTTACTTAAGGACTTAGAAATCTCTATTGAGAAGTGCATTGAGGTTTTTGGCCAAAACCCAAAGGATACTCCTCCCCTGGTGCTCCACTAAGGCCTCATTTTGAGGCTCTACCACTTCCATCTTGTGTTATTCCTACCCAAACCCGTTTCTATTGTCTTTGTTGAGAAAATTGAACCCCCTATTGTGGCTAATATCTCCTTGGCTGAGTCCAAAGGTCCCATCATAAAAGCCCTTCTAATTACTGCTGAACTCGTAAGCCTAAACCAACTACCAAGAAGTTTAAGGGGAGTGCAAGGATTGATCAATCCAGTGATACAACTAGTCTCTATTAGCTAAAGTTGGCCCCTGCCAAGTCTGTCAGGAAACCTACCTCTAAAAAGAATGTTAAGGATGAGGGGAAAAGTTTGATTGAGCCTCCAGCCACGAAAAGTAGAGGAAAGAAGGTTGTGGTTATGGACTCCGAGGGGGACACTATGGTCACTGCTATGGTGGAGATTGGTTGCGAAAACCTAATCACTGGGAGATCTTGTAGGCTAGCTAAAAATAACAAGAAAGTGAAGGTTGATGACATGGAAATGGATGAGGAGTGGTCTAACAACAAAGGTTCTAGGGATGAAGAGGAGTTTTGGGATGGTGAGGAGTATGTTGGAGGGCCCTACACCCATTTTGGATTTCAGCAAAGTGCATAAGGATAACTCAGCTTCCCAGTCCTCGGACCCTCTAGATGTGGAGTGAGTTAATATTGAGAAGAATGTGGATAAAGGGGAGGAGCTTTGTGTGTTGTAGGAAAGGATGGGAAAGATGGAGAAGAAGTTTAGTGGCTTGATCCGTTTCACTGTCGAGTTAGTCCACTGTGTTACCAACACCCTCTCTACTGTGATGAAGGATGAAATGGACAAGAAGACTGCTGAAGAAGGCCCTGATGTTGTCAATCTCCTATCTCATAACTGGGAAAATGCCAGTTAATTTGTTGTTGTTTTGTGGTGTCTATTGGTTGTTGGTCTATTGTGTATGTGTTTTTTGTTTAGTTGTTATTTTTTTTTGACTTGATTTTTTTGGCCATTGTGGCTCACCGTGTAAAGGGTACAAAACCCTATAAATGCTACTTATCATATCAAAAAAGTACAAATTCTATATTTGAAATTTCTATTTTTATTTTCATGCAAGACTATAATTCTCATCATGGAAAGTGGGAGAAATTATCAAATCTTCCAACTCCCCCTTAATTTAAACTACTAATTGCATTAACACAAAAACAATTTTAATTATATCTTTAGATCTTCTCTCAATAGCATCTACGACTAACTTCATTTCTTCTTTTGACTTCAGCTCTGATACCAAATTACCAATTCAAATAATTACAAAGCATACAAATTGCTGCAGAAAACATAGATTATTTTTTCTAACATACAAGATTTTTTTATTCAGTCTCAAACATTACAAATGTCTCAAACACTACAACATTGAACTAAAACATCTTATTTGATAAATTCCATTATTCTACTATTTAATCAACTCAAAAAAAATTAGAGATAATGAATGAATTACAATTGCCTTATTATATAGAAGTTTTAAAAACATCTGAAAACTTTTAGAAACTTATGGTAGGTGATCCCACAAAGCTGGTTTACAATTTCTGGGAGATTTTGATTTTTGCTGAAATCACATATTTTTTGAAAATAAAATGATTTAAGCCTTAAAAATTTTTATTTAAAGCATTCCAATTGAAGAGGGTTTGATCAAACTACCGTAGATCAAACCCCCTTGGATAGAACCTCACTAGTTTTAAACCATACCTATAACAAAGTCTCCTTTACACCTATCAAAATGTTGATAAAAAACCACTTTTGGTTTACCTTTTGGGGGATCAAATGAATTCATTTAAAATTTTGTTTTTGTAAGTATGTATTCCTTATTATAAGCTTCCCAAAAGTATAGTTTTAAATAAATTTAATTTTATTATTATATTTATTTTTTATTTCTTGTGAATGTAGGTTTTTCACTGAAAATCAAGCTCTATGTTCTACACATGTGAAAAAATAGAAGATTATCAAAACAAAATTTGAAAAATATGAGTGCACCAGATATTGAAGTCCTTGATCAAACCAAAAAAAAATGAATTTCAATACATACAAAAAAAGTTGTGTTATACAGTCCGCCTATGTCTGAATTGTAATTGGTTTGACTTCAAATCTTGATTAAGGAAAAATTATTCAATAAAATACTATGAAACCAATTTGAAGCACTAGATATCATACTTACAAATCTAAATTTGAAAAAATCATAATTTTATCCTTCATGGAAAAAGAGTTATGTGTTATACAATTAGTGTCACTCCTTAAAAATGGTGTTTACTAAAACAAACTAGTTTTCGAATGAGATAGAAAAAAAAGTGCAATCTAATTCCAAAATTTTTGAAAAATATATATTTAAAATTTATAGACAAAATGTTACAAATCACTAGTTTGCATCATCTTCAAATTCATCACGGTTTAGCCGCTATAGGTGCTCAAATGTGAAGATTTAGTTAGAAAAAATCAGTTCAGTGTCCAGTTTGGCCAAAAATTGTAAACCAGTATTATGGGATCACCCTGGTACAACTCTTTACAAATTAAAAACTTTAAAAATTAATGTGTGAGTTTTATATTTAATTATTTTTATCTTTAGATGTTCTAACAAGACAACTTTGGGAATGGTGTTTCATTTGGAAAAAGAAGGCAAACCTATGAACATTTGATAACTAGTATACCTATCTTTATATAAAATCTATGTAAATAACGCCAAAAGATATATTCTTACAGATGTGAATTTAAACAGTAAAGCCTAGTGGCAAGCCACCTCCCGCGTATGGAAATGGTCAATTTTGTCGACTATTGGAAACAACAGAGGTTGTTCTTTACAAAATTTCAAAGAAGTATCAATTCTAGATTTAATGGAACAAATCCATTATAGACATGTAGAACAAATGATGTATGCTCATCACTCAACTATGGTAACTTGGTGATTCCACAATTCTAATCTATAATTTTTGGCCAAACTGGGCATTGAACTGAATTTTTTTAACTAAATCTTCACTTTCGGGCACCTATAGCGGCTAAACCATGAGGAATTTGAAGATGATGCAAACTAGTGATTTGTGAAATTTTGTTAGTAGATTCTAAATATATTTTTTTCAAAAAGTTTGGAATCAGATTGCACTTATTTTTCCATCTCCTTCAAAAACTAATTTTTAACAGTAACCAACATTTTTAAAGAGGGAAATCTTTGGCTAACACAACTTTTTTTCTACAAAGAATAAAATTCTATTTTTTTCAAATTTAGATTTGTAACTATGATATCTAGTGCATGAAATTGGTTTCATAGCATTTCATTGAATATTTTTTTCTTAATTAAGTTTCAAAGTCAAACCTTTTACAATTTAGACATAATTCACTAGCTGGACCATAACTATTTTTTGTATGTATCAAAATTCAAATTTTTTTTTGGATCAAGGACACCAATATCTAGTGCACTAATATTTTTCAATTTTATTTTTGATAATCTGTTATTTTTCCACATGTACAGAGAGCTTGATTTTCAGTGAAAAACCTATGTTTAATCAAACTAGAAAATAAAATACATAATAAAACTAAAACATATTAAAATTATATTGATGGATAACTCGTTCTAAGGACTACCATCACCAGTTGGGTTTGTGAAGTCTCTCCATTTTCATCCTCAACCAATCTTCAAAGGATTTTTTTTGTATAAATTTGGTGCAAGAGGGGAGAAAAAAGGGGTTTCGCTCCAACCCCCCTTCGCGCTAACCCCCTAAACCTTTTGAACGAATAAGGGTTTGCCAAAAGTGGGGTTTGAGTAACCCCCTTTTTTAAAAAATTTCTCTTTGTTTTTATTCCAAAAAATGTGAAAAATAAGGTCCCATCATTTAATAGGATTCGCTGAAAGGTGGTTTGAGCAAACCTTCTTTCGCCTTGTTTGGACCCTAAGTTCATTCAACCTCCCAAAACCTTTTTTTTTTTTTCATAGGGTGTTTTTTTCAATTTTGCTTCCTCAACGAAATTGTAAACTAGTTTTGTAGGATCACCCAACTGATTAAACAAGCCTTGATAGAGATTGCCATGCCAATTATTAGCTGAAATTCCAAGGATATGTTTTGTCCATTATGGTGGGGAGTCTATCCACACTCACTTACAAGCAATTTATCTTCAGTTTGTTTCATTCACGCAAACAACTCTCTCCATTTTCTATTTATATACATGCTTCCATAGATTTCTTATTTATTTAATATGGAGGAGAAGAAATTTTGCAACAGTCAGCATAATTTTTTTCTTATATATAGCAGTGAACTGAAAGAAAACGTGAAAAGAATTCATTCTTTTGTGTCTGAGAAAAAGAAAAGAAGTTCTCTTTTCTGAATCTTTTGCCTCCTGGAGTGCTTGTGCCACCCTTTTTCAACACTTCTGCAGGGTCGTGGGATTGCTTCAAGAATTTAACAAACACACACATAGGCGTCCGCAAGAATGACATGCCTACTTTAACGCAGTATTTTAAAACCTACTAGTGCAACTTGCCTCAACATGATGGGGAAATTGGACGAGGAGATTTTGGTGCAGCTCATGATGCCGCATTGGAAGCATGACGATATCATCAATGACACATCCGTCATGTGGAAAAAGAACTTGTAACACAAACAGTTTCCTTCATATTGTTAAGCATTACAGCTTTTTCCTAAGGAATCTACGATCGTCTATTTTTTAACGGAGTGTAACATACATCATCTGACAACTTTTTATTTTAAAACCATCTAGCCAAATTTAATATGCTTTTTCATCTGTTTTGATGTATACGAAACAAATGCCACTATATTTGAACGCCTTTCGGCGTAAATATGAAAAAAAAAGCTTTAATATTATCCAAGTTGAATATATCATCCGAATAATCTCCAAGTTGAGATATTTTTTTTATCAATAAATCCAAAAAATGGCGTCATACGGTGAGATTCCTTCATAGTGGTCTCTACTGATGCACCACAAATGTAGTCCAAACGGGTATGTACCATCCACTCCCCAGCCCCACATTCCCAGAAAGAGTTTAATCTAGCAATACAATATTTCTATTCAAATTTGATTTTTTCTTTTTCATATGTGAAAGCTGCAAGAATCACGCCTTCTATCCACCCATCAAAATACACCATGACATAATTTGTTTCATCTATTTTCCACTCATTAATATCCCATCAAAGGATATACTTTGGATCTATTTTACATGGTATTTATTATCTATATATGTTTGGGACTGATAGAATAGAAAATTTTATGACTGTCTTGTCATTGTAAAAAATAAATTATCAAAAAATATTTAATTTATGATTTTTATTTAAATAAAAAATTTTATATAAAAAACTTTATGAACTATACATATTAAGTAAATACAATAAATTTTTATTTTTATGCATGTTAGTCATCAAAGATCAAGATTTTTTTATTTGTAAGAATAAAATATTCTGCCAAAGATAATTCAAAAGAATTTATGATTAAAAAGTAACATCTAGAAGATTAAATTTTAAAACACTTCATCAAATGAATAATTTTCAAAATAAATTAAATAGACAAATGATCAATCCAAAGTACATATCATTATCGATAAATGATCAATAGTCACCACGTCACAAGACAAATGATATATCTTGATTTTTTTTGGAAATTCTTGTTATTTCATTTATAATATGAAATTGATATGATATTAATGCGAAATTATACAAATGTGAAATTAATATGAAATTGATAGGACATTAATGTGAAATTAGACAATTATGAAATGAATAGGACATTCAAATATTTGTACTTTACAAAATATTCATGGTCAAGACATTAATAGGACATTAATGAGAAGTTAAATACATATGTGAAATTAAAGTTAAAATTAATAAGACATTTAAATATTTGTACTTTACAAATTTTCAATGCATAGTCAAGGCATTAGTAGGACATTAATGTGAAATTATACAAATGTGAAATAATAAGATGTCTTAAGGGGATCAAAGAAATTTTCAAATTTTCTTAAGGAGATCAAAGATTTCAAATTATGCATCTCATGTTTAATCGCAATTGATATAGTTAAGTGCTAGAATTTAAGATGACTCATCATAACAATTAAAAAGGTTATACAAAAATAGTGTTAATGTTAATGCAATTTATGTCTTAATATGATGCCTTAAGGGGTCCTAATAGGTTGTCTTAAGGGGATCAAAGAATTCAAAGTACACGTTTCATGTTCAATCACAATTGATATAACTAAGTATTAATTTAGGATATCTCCTAATACAATGTCTTAAGGGGACCAAAGAAGTTCTCAAATTTTACTTAAGGGAATCAAAGACTTCAAATTACACGTCTGATGTTTAATCATAATTGATATAATTAAGTACTAGAACTTAGGATGACTCATCATGACAATCACAAAAGTTATACAAAAATGTGTTAATGTTAATATAATTTATGTCTTGATATGATGTCTTAAGGGGTCCTAATAGGTTGTCTTAGGGGGATTAAAAAATTAAAAGTACACGTCTCATGTTCAATCACAATTGATATATTAAATATTAGAATTTAGGATGAATCATTATAACAATTGACATAATTAAGTATTAATATAGGATGTGTCCTAATAAGATTTCTTAAGGAGATCAACAAAGTTCTCAAAATTTTCTTAATGGGATAAAAGAATTCAAAGTACATGTCTCATGTTTAATCACAATTGATATAATTAAGTATTAGAATTTGGCAAAGTTTCTCAAGGCAACCAAATTTGGTGAAGTTTCTTAAGGCAACAAAATTTAACAATAATATTCATTTAATCTTTATTGATTATACCTTCAAATTTTAAGTTTCAAAGTAGGAAAGCATGCACATTTATTGAACAAAATATATATAGAATATTAATTTTGATATATAAAAGTGTAGAGTAATTTTGTATGTACATATACAATTTTGTACAAAATGTGTAATTATGTAATTGTGTATGTACATATATGCCAACTCAAAATGTTCAATGTTTACAAAATATGTCTGTCATCTCAAAAAAATCCAAAACTTGTGGGATATCATCAAAATATAGCCTCTTCATGCTGCCTGATATTAAAATGATTTAAGCAATATCAATATATCATCAAATCATGTATTTTAATTTATAGAAAACTATATATACACAAGTATTTGTATTTAGAAGTATTCCACATGTGTGTAGGTTTAATCTACATCATCTCCTTTTTGTTTCAAAGTATGCGATGAATTTGATGATGGCTTAAGCATACCAAAAGTATAAAAAATCAATTTTAACTATTAACATAAGCAATATCAATATATCATCAAAACATGTATTTAAATATATAAAACAAAAACTATACTATTCCATGGTGTCTACATTGAATCTGCATGGAATCTCTTTTTGTCTCAAAGTATGTGATAAATTTGTGATGATGACTTAAGGATACAAAAGGCCAATAAAACAATTTTAACTATTAAGGTACAATCAATATCAATATTTAATCAAAACATGTATTTAAATATATAAACTAAGGGTGTGTGCAAGAAGTTGAGTCCACTTTTTGGCCAAAAAGTGGAAGTGTTTTTCCTATTTTTCAGAATTTGACACATTTGACCTTAAAATTTGAAGCACTTAGAGATGAAACCTTTAAAAAATTCACTAATCATAAAATGTAGTGCTTGGAATCTAGTTTCCAAATATGTAATTTATTTCAATACCTAGATTGTACAAATTGAGTTCCAATAGGCATTTCTAAAAACCACTGTTTAAAAGTCACTTATTTTTTACCATACCATGCATGTGTACAACAGCCATATTTTGACTTAAATTATCGTAGTTTTCTAAATCCTTTTGGGAAAATCTTTTTTGACTCACTGAAGCTTGTTCTTGATATTTTTTTGTAAGTTTTTATTGAATTTTTTTTTTTTGTTAAATTTTTATTATGGAGATTTGTCATTTTGAAATATCATCATTTACGACATGCATAAGATGACCTAAACTTATCATTTTTATTTTTATTTTTAAATTGAAAATAATTTTCTAAAGTTTCTTCTCGTGCAATCCATTTGTCCAAATGTTATATTGATTAAAAGTTATTAAAATAGTAAAAAAAACACGATATTTAAAAGTTTATGGACCAATTTTATTAGAAATTAATTCAAAATAGAAAGCATAATCAATTGCAAAAAATTTACATATTTAGAATCTGCGTTGTTTCATCTAAAATGGAACATTTTTGTCCAAAAAATTACCAAAAAGATGGAAATTCGACCATATGTCCAAAGTCGGTATTTTTCTTTCGAATTGTTAGGACCTTCAACTTGTAGGTCAAACTAGGTTGAAGGCCTAGGTTCGAATTTCCAATGCTTTCCCCAAATCAAAAACCTAGGAAAAAGCTCGACCACAAAGCAAAAATAAATTCAATTTTTTAAAAATGGGATCCCAATTATAAAATGAGATCTCGTTTATGAATAAACAGGATCCCATTTTATAATCGAGATCATGTTCCTTATTCTATAATATTCAAACCATTGTAAAAGAAACGGGATCCCATTTCCCATCTAAAGGTCCCCACATTCAAGGTTGAAGAATGGGATCCCGATTATAGAATAGGATTCCGGTTCTTATAAATTGGATCCCATTTTATAAGCGGGATCTCGTTTTATAAACAGGATCCCATTTCTTTTATTTAAATATACTGCAAAAAATTACTATGAAGTCTGCAATTTCACATGTATGGTTGAGAGTTGTAAAAGTAAATTATTTTTCATGAGCTATTGTATTTACAGGTGATGAACTTGATTTTTAGTTGATTTTATCAAATGGGGCATCATATACACCATTTTTGAAGTGGAATTGTGTTATTTTTGTGCTTGTTTGGAGGAACAAAATGTTTTCAATTTGCAATATGGATTTAATTTTTCAAAGGAGGCATGAAGAAAACAATTTTTAAAGTGGAATTATGGTAGTTTTCTACTTTTTTTAAGGAACACGAGGAAGAATTTAGTCTTAATAGGTATTCAACTTCCAATTTGGATTGAATACTTTGAAGTATTTCACTATTAACATTCATTTGTGCTTGATAATTTTATAATTATGGGAGATAAAGCTCGTAATAAGAGAAGGAAGACATTGACTCCTCAAGAAGTTAAAGCAAATAGAGAGAAGGAGAGACAAATACAAAGAGAAAGAAGAATGAGAATGAAATCAATGAACTATGGTGGAGCAACAAATTCCACAACTATTGAAGATGAAAACATCAAGGATACCATGGTTGTAGATGAATATAATTTCAAAGGAGTCAATCTGGGGAAGAATATGATTATACAAACAAGTCCTACTATGTCTTCAAATCCCTCTTTGAATACTATAGAGAATGTTTTAATATGCACAAATCAAGGTATGTTTTCAAATCCACATGTTAGTGAAATAGTAAATTTGTATGTAGAAGTTTTACAAGATGTTGGACTTAATGATGTTGACATTGACAATATTCAGAGAGATGAAACTTTTATAGAATTTGTTGAAAATAAAAAAGAAAAATATTTTGTTGCAAATGAAAATCAAAATGATCATTTTCTTGAAAATGAAAACAAAACTTGTATTTCTGATGAAAATGAAGATGAAGACCATTTTGTTGATGAAAATAGAGATGAAAATGTAAATGAAAATGAAGATGAAGATGAAAATGAAGATGAAAATCTAGAATGTGATGTTGAATTTAATGAAAATACTTTTTTAAAACTTAGAAGTGGTGTTTTTGATAATATTCCTGGTCAAATTTCTTGGAGGAAAATAAGAACACATGCAAATAGAATATACACCAAATTCTTTTATCAAAAAAATTTGCATTTCAATGTCAACTATTGATGCAATTGCTGAGAATGCAAAAAATGAGTAAAGTAATGAAAAGATTAGGCTTTTATGTTAAACCAAAAAAATAGAAATCAATCATTAAAACATGTTATGTCTATTATTGCTAGTGCCATTCAATCGATTGGGGAAAATAGTTGATCTAAAGATAGAAACACAACAAGAAGAGCTATAGAAACTACTATAGTTAATAAAGAAACTTTGAATAAAAGAATGGTAAGAAATATTAGTGAAGGTTTAAAAATACATCTTAAAACATTAATAAGAGCAGAAAAAAGAAGATAAAGTATAGAAAATGATCCTATCAATCAATGTTGGAGTTTCAGTGGACGACTACCAAGGTTTGATATAAAATTGAATGTTGAAATTAAATCTTTGATCGAAAAATATTGGCATGAAAATACTAGGGTTTCAGCTAATGTTAGAGATGTTTTAAAATTAAGGGTGGGGTCCAAATTTTGTGATCCTCACCCAAAACACCTATTAGATACAACACAAACTGTATTTTATAGAAAATTTTGCTTAGCAAATTTAGTGTTACTGGTAATATTAGAATAGAGTCCGAGGTCTTTTGAAAATGTAAGCCTTGGTATGTAAAATTAATAAGCAACAAATATCTCTTATTTTTTATGCAAAATACATGTTCAATTTTGTTATTTTTATGATGTTTTTCAATATATATGTTGTACCTTGCATACTAACATGATTATACAGGATTGTAGTATTGATATGCCACCTAAAGCAATAAGAGAGTTTATTTCAAGTTTGTTTTGTGGAAAATCTAATGATAAGTTATTTTATTTAAGTTCTTGTATTTCTGGACAATACATTAACTGTGGAAATCTTTCCTTTTAAGAATTTTTATGGGGGTGTTGATCCATGATTTGGACAAACAAATTAAGTAAGATATAAGATTTAGGAATGTTCACTATTCTTTAAAAGATGGAAAAATAGGAAGCGTTGTGATTTAGTTGAGGAAAAAGTTAGTGTTGGCCATTTATGTAATTAATTTAAGAGAAGAATCCATATGGAAAGAACACCTCATATGGTTAGATAATTGTATGAGGTAGTTCAAAGAATGCTAGAATGTTCCTATTGGTTAAAAGTAGGGTTCTAAAGAACTTAATGTCCCAACATAGATGGAGTTTTTTAAGTTGGGCATGGTAAAAAGGGAGAACATGATGGAGCGGTCTTATGTCAAGAATTCTTGCTAGAGAACAATTGAAATTTGAGGATTTAGTAAAATTTAAAGATGCATGTGAGATTGTGAATTGGTGTAATAGAATATTATCTACACCTGGTTCGAGTGATTACTCTACTATTCATCAATTCTTTTGGTTGGTGGAAGAAGAGAACATTGTATCTAGAGTTGATTGTGAGACAATTAGTGGATCTACTAAATGGCATTCATTTATGAGTGCGACAATAAGTACATGGACTATTTGGACAAGGGAGCTTGCATGGTTTTTCCAGTTTTGTATCTCAAGAGATTGGGAAGAATGTGAAAATACAAAATGGGTTGAATAGTGGAGCAAAGATTGTTGACACCTATAAAAGCACATAATCAATATGAAAAAACTATTGAAGAAAATGATCAATTGTTTGCATCTAAAGATTATGAATGTGTTTCAGACCTTGTACCAGAAGAGAATTTTAATTTATTTTATTTCATTTTATTTCACTTTTTAAAGTTTTTTTGTAATGCTAAATTATTTATATGGATATGCACAAGTTATTAAATTGAATTTTGTTGGCTGGACATGTCTATGTTGTTATGGCACCCAAGGGGAATGAAGAGAAAAAA
>VDFB02320174.1:0-48232 GCA_007258455.2 Sequoia sempervirens
TAACATATTGTTTTCTAATCTAATTATTATTTAACATTGAAACTAAAGTTTAATATATATCATTTTTCCTTACAAAACAAATAAAATTTAAAACATTTAAGCAATGCAAATGATTTTTTTTGATCTCGAAATTACCTAGTTTTCAAAATCAAAATGATTTGTTCACTTTCAATTTAGGGTCTTAACAATTTTTTTTGTTCCAATTCAATTTAGGGTTTAAATTTTAAACAATTAGGGTTTTTAATGCAATTTTTTCATTTTAATTCAAACTATGGTTTTCAAATTCAATTTTTTTCGTTTGATTTGAATTCAAGGTTTCAAAAAGCTTGATTTGGATTTGTAAAAGCAATGTTTTTATCTCATTTTGATTTCTAGGGTTTTGAAATGCAAATTTTTTGTTTTATTTCAATTAGGGTTTTCAAATTCAATTTTTTTTGGTTTAATTGAACAATTTAGGTTTCAAAAGTTAAATTTTGTTTGTAAAACACAATTCAAGTTTCATTTTTTCATTTTTATTAAAAAAACATTCATGTTTCATTGCATTTTTTGTCTATTTTTACAATTATTCATTTCTACTATAATGGTTAAAAAATAATTAAAACTTGAAATAAATAAAAAAAAAATGTGCTAAATTCACTAATTTTCTTCAAAATTTCAATTCAAAATAGAAAAATGCAAAAAAAATGGTGTAGGCGGGTACCTTGTAGCTGATTGTGGGGGTCACTATTGCCAGTACTCGGGGTCCCATCGCTGTGCAGTGAAATCTATTTTTTTTAAAATAAATAGTAGTATAAAATGGGATCCTAATTTCTACCAAACGGGATCCTGATTTATAGAAATCAGGATCCAATTTCGTGACAACCAAGATCCCATTTCATGACAACCGAGATCCCGTGCCTTTTTCATCGGTTCGGGGTCCTATGGGAAATGAGATCCCAATTTTTTAAAAGTGGGATCTCGTTTCGCGTCAGGCTCGGGATCCCGAACCGTAACGGGATCCCGATTTTTAAAAATTGGGATCCCTTTTATTAAAATTGGGATCCTATTTCCTCAAAGCCAATTTCAATTTTTTGGTTAAGGCAAAAACTTCCATGTTTCGTGGACTCAACTTTGTGCACTTACCCATCAAAAATTGATCCTAACTATTATAACTACTATGAGGTGAGGTTTTAGAGTTCCAAGATGTGTGTACCTTGATACAAGAAGCCTGTGTTTAGGGCACAAAGGATTCATTCACCTTTAGTGTCAAATGGGTCCCTATTAGGGTTTCTGAAACTAAGATATGGATTATTTTCTTTTATGTTTGCACTCTCAGATTCTTGGTTGTTAGCTCACAAAAAACAATATATAATTTTGTAGCTTCAATTCTTCATTCTTGCACTTTGAAGGTCAACTTTGCAACTTGACAAATTTTGTAATTTTTCTCTAAACTTTCTCTCCACTTGATCTTCAACCTATAAGGCTGCAAACAAACTTCCAAGGGAAGAAAAACTTTATGATTGTTAGTGAATAGGGGTTTTCCTAAGTCAAACCCCTTATAGTTAATTAAACCAAATGATGAGATAATGTAATTGAAGCATAAAAAATGAAATATTCAAATGTAGATACATTGTATGTTGTCTTGAAAGATAAATCTGTAATATAACATTTAGTGGCCGTGAAAAATGTAGATCTTTGATCCTTGAATACGATGTGAATAATGCTTGCAATAGATCTTCAATGCTACATCAACTTTCTTAGCTCTACACTAAACCCTAGACATGATGGAATGATCTTGAATTTCTACAATAAAACCTTAATAACCTACCTTGAAATGCCTTTGAAAATACTCCTAAAGTGCTCTATAATTCTCTTTGAAATTGATAGAATTCTTCATAAACGTTCTAGGAGAAACAATGTGAATTAATACCTTATTTATACTAAATCAAGAGATTAACCCAAAAATTAAAAAAATTCAAGATGACACCAGATCTGGAGATAAACATTATTAAATTCCTGCCACATTGAAATTCAAAAAGAGTTTCCTCATTAAGGGAATACCCATTTTCCACCTAGGGAAAATGGGTCCTAGCACTAGTTTCCATGACCTCACCTTTGAGGGATGAAACTAAAAACCCATCTAGAATCTACTGATAAAAGGGAGTCCTATAGAGGGAGGACCCATTCACCACCTAGGGTGAATGAGTCCTAGCACCAATTTATAGGACCTTGATTTTTCCCAATTAAATGTTATGTAATTTAAATTGTGTGTGTTGAGATAGATCTTTGAGAGATGTCACAAATAAGGCTTAAATTTGAATTAAAGAGGCTAATTAACCCCCAATTAACTGAAATTAATTAAGAGGACCCTAAATAAGTGTGAAAGTGTGTTACAACACTTTACAATACCATAAATATGGCACACATTAGGTACATTTCATTGAAAGTGGCCCATTAGGCTTAATTAATTGAATAAACCATAGAAAAGTGTGAAAGTGTGTTACAATAGTTTACAACACTTTTGTAAAGGACAATTTAAGACTGTATGTGTAAAAAAAATAAGGTGCCCTAGAATAATTTGAATGTGTACAACACATTACAACACTAATCCAACTCATAATTAAGTTAATTCAATATAATTATTCCCAAATCAAGTAAGGAAAAAGGATACTTTTTCTGTTACTACATTTTCTCCCCACTTTAGTGATAGGATGATCCCATGTCAAACTCACACTAAAGTATACATTCAAGATACTAAATAATGCAACAATAAAAAAGATACATAACCATACCCTGTCAAAGGCCAATAAAGGAAAACAAAAGGATCAAGCAAAACTGTCCCAACGTGATGTGAAATGGGGTTGTTTTTCCATAACTTATGCTTGTCACTTTGGGGTAGTGGAACCTCAGTGTGTCCACTAGGAAAGCTATCCAAGTGGAAAATTAAAGAATCATATTAGCCTCTCATACCATACAAAAGTTATCCTCTTGAAAATGTTGATAAGGCACAACGATGTAATGCTTTTGTAATGTAAAATTTTGTTAAAGGGTATTTTTCTTTGTTAATGTAAAGGTCTTCTTCTTAGGGAGCACTGTGCATAATGTCTCCAAGAGAGGAAAAGTTAAGGTATCATATCATCACTCATCAAATGCCTCATTCGCATCATGCCATGATGGTAGGTTGTACACTCTTGGACGACATCAAAATGAATGACACCACCAAGAAGATTACTCATCACAATAAAAAGGAAAAATCACACCATGAATTTTTTTCAAAAGATGTCATCGATGTATGCCCCCACTTTAAAGAAATTGCTACATCATCACTGTGAGCATTTTCTTTAAAGTAGCCAAGTGTTTTTCCTAAGACATGACAACTTTCCTCAAAAAACCCTATGCTAAGTCATATGTTTTCAAAGAAAGTTGCATCATGAAATAGGAAGGAAAGGTTTCCCCCACAAATATATAAGGGATCTATGGATTTGAGGTGACCAGTATGTCATTTCTACAATATTGTCATCGAGCATGGAACTATCATCATTCCCCAAATACTCATAGAACTAGAAGAATAACACAAAGAGAGTGAAAGAAAAGGTGAAGCCTTTTGGGTCAACATGGAAGAAACCTAAATGTCTAAAGGCCTTGCCTCATCCCCAAAAGGAAAAAAACAAGACAAATGAAAAAGATAAAAGAAAATATTTTGGGTCAACATGAAAGAAAAATGGATGTCTCAATACCTTGCATCATCCCCAAAAGGAAAACAAAAGACAAATAAAATGATTACAAAATATAGAAGAATGAAAGGTACATATAGAGGGAAT
Organism: Sequoia sempervirens; assembly: GCA_007258455.2. Lineage (NCBI taxonomy): Eukaryota > Viridiplantae > Streptophyta > Pinopsida > Cupressales > Cupressaceae > Sequoia > Sequoia sempervirens. The sequence goes on from VDFB02320174.1 coordinate 3,801, forward strand.
GTACAAAAAGAGAGAGGTACATCAAATGAAACAATACAGGGGATCACATTAAATGCACATGTGCAAAAAGAAAAGAAAAAGACTAGTAAGGCACATGAAATTAAACCTAAAGTAGGTCATCCACATCCTAATCTTGGTTGATATAAATGAAAGGAAGACAACAATCCAAAGGGAAAAGAGAAATTACTGAACTAGGGGAAGCACAAGATTCAACACTCTTTTTAGGAGATTTGTTATTTAAGCTTATAGAAGAAGAAAACAATGCATTCAACTCATCATGAACTTGTTCATGAATTTTTTCTATGTCAATGTCATCATCTCGATTCTCATAACGGGAGGTCAAATACCAATGTCCATGCAATGTTCTTGTTTATGTTGCGATTAAGTTATAGGATCACCATGCTTTGCTTCAGCTGAGTTTGGATCCTGATTTTCTATGTTGTTCATGTCTTCTTGAGCTTGTAATATATGATAAATAGCACATTGCCTAAACCTATGCTCTCTAGCACTTCATTTCCTTTTCATTCTATTCTCAATTTGTGTTTGTGTAAGAGCGGGTTTGTCAATCATAGGTTCCTTCTCTTTTGTAGGAGGAATAGAAGAAACAACAACAGGTTGTTCAACCGCTTTCTATTTTGCTTTATAACCTTGTTTGACTCTAGGAGGGACAATGAGATTGTTTTTTTTAAAATCTCATGGTCTCTTGTAGGAAATTGAAAGAGGTTTTTCTATAGGTTGTTCTTGTATGTTCGAAAGTGCTTTCAATTCAATCATTTCTTTGTCAAGGATAGGTGTTTCGTTTATAGGTTGAGGAATTTTTTGAAGGGATAATTATGCTATTTTCTCTACCTTGAAATTTTGATATGATTTGAAAAATAAATCCTCACAAGGCTTAATAGGTTCCATAGGCTAGGGCCAAAATAAATCTAATGAAAAATTCCCTTGGGCCAATGCAAGATTATATCCACTATGATGCATAGTAAATATATCATTTCCAAATGGAAACTTCATACATTTATGCACAACCGAACCTGGATGACATTTATGGAGCAAAGCCATGGATATCCTAGCTTCACATGAAATTGTTCCAATTGTAGGATGATTCAAAATGAGACTATTAATGTTTTTAGTCCCACTTTTAAAGGGAGATCTATCTAGCCTATCATAGGGCAAGAAAACCCATTATTGATCTTGATCCATGCTTTCAGTTTGTCATATGTATCTTCATATAGTCCATGCAAATATAATAATTATTTAGTGATCACATTCTCTCCACAGATGGGATCAATCAATATCCCATTAGTGGGCTTATCATTGATTTGGCTAGCTATGTAAAGAGGACCATTAGGTGCATGTTTAAGTATGTCATTTTGTGAGAAAGAAATGTCAAGAGGTTTTTTAGTTGATTCCTTATGAGGTCTAGTTTCGATAAATTCCATCACTTTATCTATGGAATGTGGTTTCATATGATCATTATCCACGTTAATATTGTTCTTAGTTCAGTAGGAGGATTGACTATGGTATGTATGTTATTATTGTCTTGTTTGTTCAAGTACTCATGGAAGAAGTAACTAAGGCTATAGATGATTTCTATTTCATTTTTATTTTTATGCACTTTCCTTAGATTTTTATAATGGGAACCATGCTAATGTCTATGCATTCACTAAGAACATGGGCTTGTAAGTTTTCTAGCTGTTCATCTAGCTTGTCAATAACATCATGCACATTGATTGTAGGAAGTGAAGTCATGGGTAATGAAGTATGCAACCTATGAGTCATGGAGGGTTGATTCTCAACACTATCAGAAAGAGAGTCAAAAGACCCAAGATCCACAGTGAGTGAGCTATCACGGGATGCCATGAGGCTCGAACTATGTCTTATTATAGTATTACGAATAAGACACCAAGTTGTAAAGCTCATGCAAGTTTTACTTGAACTTGGTGTGCAAAACCTAAAATGGAAAAGAGGCAATGAAACAACCTAGAATGAAATGCAATTTTTAGGTTCTAAGAAATGCTATTGACTAATTAGAAAATGTAGTAAACTAAAAATAAAGTGTTGTAGATAAAATTTTGAATTTTAACAATGCACTAAAATGAAGCAATGTTAAGCTAAATGTAATGAATTTGATGAAACAACAAATCATGTAACTGAAGTAGGAAAGTAACGGCAACAAGGAGAAGCTTAAAATTGAGATTTTATTTACCATAAAATGTAGATCAGTAGCTAATAGGAACTCATTCACCAGTAAGGACATATGGGTCATTGTGAAATTTTTTTGAGATGTTTATGTAGATTTTAGGGTGATTTTTAATGCTTTTTTAGATGCTAGAAGATACAAGTTTGACCTAATCAAGGACTTATTTACCAGTAAGGCCAAATGGATTTTGGTTAGACATTCTTAAATTATTTTTTAATGATTTATAAGTTTTCAGTAATGTCTTAAAGTTTCAAGTATGAGACAATGAGTTTCAATTTTAGATTTTCTAGAATTGCAATGTGAAAATGCAATGAAAATATGAATGCAAGGACCTATGTTGAAATGAAATTTTGTTTCAATTTTTAAATGAGACTAACTAAAATTTAAATGAGATGCACAATGATTTTTTTTTTTTGTATTTTTTAGATTTAAAGAGATGCCAAACAATGAAAATCTACACCCTAAATGAGATACAATTGTAAATGTAATGCAAGAAACCGTAAATGAGATCTTAATTCAATGCAAGTGAGGTGAAAATGAATGCAAGATCTAACCCTAGAATGCAAAGAAAGATAAAAAAATTTCAATGTTCAATATGTTGGGCTCACCAAAATGATGGATAGTGAAAATTAGGGCTTATCAAGACCTAGATAAGCAACTAGAAATTCTCACCAAAAATCATTTTAATTTATGCAATTATGAGGACCAAAAGATGCAAATAATAATTAGAAATTGATCCTAACTATTATAGAGACTATCAAGGGAGTTTTTAGAGCTCAAAGAGGTGTGTACCTTGCTACAAGAAGCCTATTTTTAGGGAACAGAGGACTCATTTGCATTTAGTGGCAAATGGGTCCTTGTTAGGGTTTCTAAAACTATGATCTATGTTGTTTTTCTTGATTTCCACACTCTTAGATTCCCATTTTTTAGCTCACAAAAATCTACACTTAATTCTATAGCTTCAATTCTTCATTCTTGCACTTTGAAGGTCAACTTTGCAATTTGACAACCTTTGTAATTTTTCTCTAAACTTTCTCTCCACTTAATCTTCAACCTGTAAGTCTACAAACACACTTTGAATGGAATAAAAACTTGTTGATTGTTAGTGAATAGGGGTTTTCCTAATTCAAATCCCTTGTAGGTAATTAAACCAAATGATGAGATAATGTAATTGAAGAATGAAACATGAAATATTCGAATGTAGATACCTTGGATGTTGTCTTGAAAGATAAATCTCCAATCTAACATGTAGTGGCCATGAAGAATTTAGATCTTTGATCCTTGAATAAGATATTGTTAGAATTGGATATGGCTACCAAGATCTATGGACCAAATGGAAAGCACAAAAAGGGAGAGATGAATATGACAAGAATAAATTGTATTCAATGTCAATGATATGAGATGATTTGAGATTGATTAAAAATGAGAGAGACCCCTTGGTTATATAGCCAAGGTGAGAACATAGAAGGGCATAAGATTAGGAAAAGTGTCATAATCTTATGGCATGAGACAACTAATCACACTTACCTAGGTTCACATGTAGTAGTTTTCAAAGGATAAGATAACAACTAATGACAACTAACATCTTCTAGAAAGATTCCTTCCTATGACCTAAGTAAACTTAACATGTGTAAATAAGTCCCCTAGTAGTGAATGAACTAGGTACAATAATTTATTTACACCAACACCTCCCCTTAAGTGCAACTTAGGGAGTAGTAGATTATTATGAAAATGACACAAGGATGATGATGGGTCCTGGCTAATAGGCCATGTTAGGTACCCATGTACATATGCAATGCAAATGAAATGCAATCTATCACAAATGGAGAAAAGGAGAAAACCCAGTGGGACAAAACTCCTCCCCAAAAGAGAGATGAAATACAAAAAAGAAATGAATGCTCTCAATGATGCATGAGCAGGTAAAACCCCATGTGAGGAAAAAGACCCCCCATAAGAGAGAAGTAGAAGAGAGACAAGGTCACCCCCCTTAATGTTGAGTCTCCTGCAATGATGGTAGAAGCTTGACATTGAATACTAAAAATGAGCCAATCTCGCTGAACAACATTCCTCCCCTTAGGAAGAAAAAACCAAGGATGTATGCAGGATATCAAGAATATGGATGATATATCATGATGTCTCTGAAGCATGCTCAAGTGTATCCATGTCGATGCTGAAAGCTCACACACTCTAAATAGGTGTTCTAGACCACACTGCTAAAGAGGACAAACTAGAATCTGGGTATGTGTAGGATCATCATGGAAAAAATAGGCCCTTAAGTGGCAAAAAATTCAAAAAAATCAGAGTTAGGCAACTTGACATAAAGATTTGAATAAGTTATCTATATTATTTCAAAAATATGTAAGAATAGAATTTGTATCAAATTGAATTTAGTTTCTAAACTACTAGATTTTTTTATTTTTATTTTTAAATCTATTTGATGAAAATTTGAAATTTCAATGCAATGGTACTTAAATTCTAGGGAAAAAATAAGAAGTAGGTATTTGTCTGACCACCCTAACCACAATAAAATTATAATATTTTTTTATAATATTCTAGATATAAGTAAATGACTCATACTCCGATGTGATGCATATTTTTTATAATTTTTTCCAAGTAAATAATTAATTATGAATTTTTTATTACAACATTTTTAAAAATATAAAAACTCGTATGTATGACCACCTTAACTTGATTAAAACTTCATGAAATTAACTTTTTCTTTTTTTAATCCTATATAATGTGAAGCAAAGAATGTGACATGTTTTGGATTCAAAATATGTGATACCATTTGAAAGCTATAGATGTTTTTCAATCGGCCTATCAATCAGGACTTTAGTCATAATTTGAATAGAAAAATGAATAATAATTACTTATTAAATTCAAAGTAAAGCATAATTTATATTGGTGGAAAGCTGAGAATCTCCTTTAAAAACCCTTTTTGTTTCATCAATTTTGGGTAAAAAAATAGTCGTCAGCCACATACCCATCATATTGCCACTTTTGGCCCACCATGATCCTACACATACCCATCTAATAGAGATGAATGTAGAACATGATCCAAAGAAAAGGATATCCCCTCCATGTAGAGAATGAACAAGAGGTTCAAGGTGTTCCCTCACAACAACCAAAGAAGGATCATCTTCATCAAAGAGGAGATGAATGCTATCGATGATGTCCCCCAAATATGCAAGACAAGACTCCAAAAACAAGTCTGAAATACTTGTTAAGAAGTCATCCAAAGTAGCCATATTTGGAAGACAATCAAGATCCTGCTGCACTGAATCACTAGGAGCCAAAAATGCAGCAACACAAGCATCATCAAGTATAATAGTAGATGGAGGAGATGAAATGAATGGCTCAAGGATTGGATCTGATGTGAGAATTCCCAAGTTTAAGAAACCAAATGTCTCCTCTGAATCATGGTTCATGTGATGAACAACCAAGGGAACAATGTCACCATTAGAAGCGAATTGTGCAAAGCTATACAACCAAGATGAATGATCAACCACCCCAGTAGCAGTGATCTCTCGAGTCTCCAAGTCTCGAATGATGATAGAATCAGGTGTGAAATCCACAGTTCTTCCATCTCCACCATGTGTAATCTGATATATGGAAAGAAGATTGTTCATCAAATGAGGTACACACAAAACATCCTAAAAAGTGTTGTGCCCAAAACTAATAGATCCCTTCCCTGTTACACTCATGTATGTATTGTTTCCCATCAAGATAGGATACATAGTACAAGGCTAAAATGAAGAGAATATAGTTTGTGAAGATGCCATATGATGTGATGCTCCTAAATCTAGAATCCATTTCACTGATCCTGGACTTTAAAGAGCACAAAGAGATTTTCCTTTACTTCCTGATGTAAATGTTTGACCTTTTTCCTTTTTAGACTGTTTTGAAGTAGAAGGAGAAGAAGATTCAGACATTATAGAAGGAAAATCAATTTGATTCTTTTTTAGAATATTCTTTAGCTCATCAATATCCTTCTTATAGCAATAGTGTTCTTCATGTCCATCCTTCTTACAATATGCACAAAAAGGCCTCTCCTTAGATGATTCTCCTTTTGACAATGAGGATTCTGATTCTTTATGTGGCTTATTCTTTTTCTTCTTATCAAGATTCCCTGATTCTTTCTGTACCTTAGACTAACTTTCCACCAATGCATGTGACTTGGAAGACTTGATTAGACCCATGTTCATTAACTTAACTTCCTCTTGAATTAGGATATTTTCAAAGTCATCAAACTTAGGATCAACATATGATGCTCCCATAGAAATTTGATGGGTATGAAATCCAGAAACAAATACTAAATACTCAGGACCAAGCTTGGATAACACATTTAGAATCAATTGTAAATCCCCTTTTTCAATACTACAGTCCTTCAATCGTGTTCTTAATTGCTTGATTTTGGAGATGTAGTCTTGGATGTGGTAAAAAAATTTAGGATCAAGATTCATCAAATCATTATCAATCTGATAACCTCTATTTTTATCTGTTTTACCATACAATTTCTCAAAAGTCTCTGATGCTTCTTTAGGTGTATTACATGATTCTATGAAATTGTAAATCAAATGAGACTAATGAACATATGCATCCAAGTGTTTTCTCATGATCAATCTCCCACCTTGTCAACTCTTTAGCATCAGTAGGTTATTGAATTGTGTCCTTTAGATGACCTATTAGACCTTTAATGATGAGATAGTTCCATACTTATTTTCTCCGTGTAGCATAATTATGTGGATTTAGGGGTTCAATTTTAGATCTCCCCATTGCAAGAACACATATCAAGCAAAAGACTGCAAGCAATCACTGCAAGATTAAACCCCCAAATCACTCAATCAAGAAACCCCCCAAGCAATATCTAATTTGACACTCTATACTTAGTGCATTTACAATTGCCACTTGCCAAAAAACAATGAAGTGGTATTTGATCTTGGTACATGCAAATGCCAAAATAGGCCACAGAATCAAGTACAATTTTTGGTATAAAATGAGATCAATCTGATCATACCATTGAGAAGTAGACAAAAAATATCCACTTTAAAAAAAACTACACCCAAAAATGTTACTGTAGGAGCAAGATATGAGCTCCCAAAGTTCCCAAAATGAGGACGAAGCAGCAACACCTGTGAGAATCTACAATTTTTAGAAAAACCAAATACCAAAACCAAAAACTAATTGCACCACTATGTAGAGCATGAAAAATTAGCCCAAATAAAAAAGCAGTTCTCAGAAAAAGGAGTTAAAATGACTGAGTTATGGAGCTTCAAAGTTCGCCTATGAAAATTAAAATGAAAATTGTGAGGGAATTTTTTTTTTAGAAATGCTGACACAATGTTGTCATCAGCAACTCACGATGTTAAATTTGATGGTTTCCCACCCGTCACTGGATAAGCAGCCTTAGCCAGAATATGCTTCTAATCATAATATGCCTTTGAATATTCCAAGCACCCAATGCCGATAGAATCTTCAGGAATCTAGAATATTCAGTGTATCTGTATGCCAGATTTATGACTTTATCTACCAAGTTTTGATTGTTCACCAATGATTGAACCCCGTCAAATTTGATAAGAAGTCACTGGATTGTTTGTAGCGACTGTCGATGAATTTTTTTGTAGGTGTGTGGGGGTTGGGAACCCGCATGCCTCACTACGGTGGCACCACGTTGCTCCCGTGGAGGGGCCTGTGTACCATGGTAGCTCCTCTATAAAGACAGGTATGAGTCTACAAACTTCAATATTTTTCTTTTTTATTTTGTTTACAAAGATTTTAAACGAACTATTGGTAGAAAAAAAATTATAAAAAATTTCAAATATATTTTTTCAACTAATATAAATTCTTTTTTTTTTTTTAAATTGTACTGTCAAAGTATTAATGATGACTTGGGGGGTTGTACGGCTCTTTGGGAAATTTTTTTTGCCTCATTGGACAACTGCTCTGATGTGGACTATTTGGCAGTCGATCTTAGGGTATTTGGCTCTTCTAGATACGATGGTAGGGTCGGATTTGACCCAAAGTGCTTCAAAATTGCAGCTACCTTCTAGATCTGGCAACCACACTTTAGCTTGAAACTCTCATAGATTTGGCCTCGTATGTCCGATTTGAACCAAACAAAAGGAAAAGTTGACTTTCTCGAGCCTTCTGGACGCAATCGTGAGCTTAAATTTCCACCAACAAGCTTTGATATGAACCTGTAACAAAGAGTCAAAAAAGGAACCTCCCCAAATCTGGTATCTCTCTTCAAAAAAAGACTCTCCAATGGAACCCAACCCACTCTGATACCATGTTAGATTTGGATATGGCTACCAAGATCTATGGACCAAATGGAAAGAACAAAAAGAGAGATGAATATGACAAAAATAAATTCTATTCAATGTCAATGATATGAGATGATTTGAGATTGATCACAAATGAGAGAGACCCCTTGGTTATATAGCCAATGTTAGAACATAGAAGGGCATAATATTATGACATGAGATAACTAATCACACTTACCTAGCTTCACATGTAGTAGTTATCAAAGGATAAGATAATGACTAATGACAACTAGCATCTTCTAGAAATGTTCCTTCCTATGACCTAAGTAAACTTAACATGTGTAAATAAGTCCCCTAGTAATGAATGAACTAGGTACAAGACTTTATTTACACCAAAAAATATGAACAATGTTTGCAATATCAATGCTACATCAACTTTCTTAGGTCAACAACATGCATGAATGCACTAAACCCTAGACATGATGGAATGATCTTGAATTGATAGAATAAAACCTTGATAATATTCCATGAAATTCCTTTTAAAATTCTCATTAAGTGTTCTATAATTCTCTTTTGAAATTGGTAGAATGATTCATAAACATGTTAGGAGAAATAATGTGAATTAACCACTTATTTATACTAAATCAAGAGATTAACCCAAAAATTCAAATAATTCAAGCCAATGCCAAATTTGGAGATAAACTTTATTAAATTTCCAGCACAATGAAATTAGAAAACGGGGTCCTCATTAAGGGAGGACCCATTTGCCACCTAGGGAAAATGGGTCTTGGCACTTTTTTCCAGGACCTCACCTTTGGGGGATGAAAGATCACTAAAAATCCATTTAGAATCTACTGATAAAGGGAGGTCTTATAGAGGGAGGACCCATTTACCACCTAGGGTGAATGGGTCATATCACTAATTTCTAGGGGCTTGATTTTTCCCAATTAGATGTTATGTAATTTAAATTGTGGGTGTTAGGATAGATCTTCGGGAGGTGTCACAAATAACCCTAATTAATTAAGAGGACCCTAGATAAGTGTGAAAGTGTGTTAAAACACTTTACAACATCATAAATAGGGCACACAATAGGTACATTTCATTAAAGTGGCCCATTAGGTGTAATTAATTGAATAAACCTTAGAAAATTGTGAAAGTGTGTTACAACACTTTACAACACTTTTGGAAAGGAAAATTCAAGGCATGTTTTAAACAAATAAGGGGCCCTAGAATAATGTGAATGTGTAAAACACATTACAACTCACTATTCCAAGACACAATTAAGTTAATTCAATGATAATTATTCCCAAATCAAGTAAGGAGAGAGGATACTTTTCTATTACTACAAATTTAAGCAAGAATTCAAGTCAAGATCCACAACATAAATTCAAGAGTCAAGGTATACATTATTACAATTCATTACATACAATATTGCAACCTTTTTTTCAAGGGTTTGGTAAGTTGAAACATTGCATATTTGTTGCATCATAATTCCTCCTTTTTGTTTCATTTCAAGCTTTGATTACCAAAACAAGGTTTGACCAAGGAAAAACCCTATCCACTAACAAAATAAAATTTTCCCCTCTTTAATGTGTGATTGTAGATCTAGGTGGTTTAGGTTGAAGATCCATTGAAGAGAAAGTTGGGAGAAAAGTTGTCAAGTTGTCAAAGTTTTCACCATACTTGCAAGATCACAAAAAATCATCTATAGGTTGCAATTCAGTGTTTTAGAATTGAAGATTTGATAGGAGAGAAGCTATAGGATAATGTTAGAGAATACTAGAGTTTTAGATCAACCCTAATATTAGGACTAAATCACCACTTGTGGCGTATGAGTCCTAGTTACCTATTTTCAAGAATTTTTATGTAGATCCTGGTTCAGCAAATTGAGATTCCATTTTCTACTCAAAACCCTAAAATGGGACTAAATCACCCCTACTGGCATACATGTCCTAGTGTACATTAAAATTCAACATTTTTGAGATTTCATATCTTCATTCAAGCCTCCTTAATGTATAGGTCATATACTTAAGTTTTGCATTACTTTTACATTACTTGTCTTTCTAAGCACTTGCTTGGTGGTGAACCCCCTTTATAGTATTTAATCACAACCTAGGACACCTTATTACAAATCTCTTTCCCTTGTTTCATCCCTTGATTGACATCTCTAAGGTATCCTTGAATGAAACTTGGAGGAAATTTGTAGTTCTATCTCCTAAAACATAGAACGACAATTTTCAACATTTCAGTTTCATTCAATAGACCATGAATAAAAATTCCATTTAAAAAAATTCAAAATCAAGGGGCTCATATGACACCAGATGAGTTTTCTTAGATTTCTCCTCTTCTATCTTCATCCCTTTCTTTTTTTAGTTTGGTGCTATCTTCATATCAAAATTATTCCTCCTCTTCAAATTCTTCTACATCTATCTTCTTCCTCTTTTCCTTTTTCTCAGGCCTTGTATGTACATCTTTTGTGGCCTTCTTTTGTGGAGGAGTTTTCGATGCAACTCTTCTCCTTGAACAAGTTGGTTGTGTAGATCTAGAGGGCCATGGAGTAGATGCAACAAAAAAAGTGGATCCACTAGACCTTCTTGGCAACTTCTTTGCAACAATACCTTCAGGTTCTATAGGGATATTTACTGAAGTTTGGGCAAAGGATGGTGGTTCATCTTAGAGTACTACAAAATGTCCTACTTCTTAAAAGACTTATCCACTCTATTTTCACTTGTTTGGACCTCTGCCTACTTCTAAATCATCTTACCCTTGATTTCTTTGTATGTACCAAATCTTTCGACAAATGTATCTTTTAGCTCCTTCAATAGGATATCCACATATCTTTGGACATATTTAGATGCCACCTCATAAGGTAACTTGGGAATCCATGATGTAATGTGTTCTAAATATTTGATGTATCAATGGTCCTTTTTCACCATGAATTTCACTACATTTTCATATTTCTAGACCAAATTAGAGGGTATCCTCTGTCTACTTTGAATCTATTTTTGTAGATTCTTAAAGAATTTCCATAGAAGGTATTGTATGCTGGCTTGTTTTCAAAACCTTCTAATGTTTCTTGATTTGTGCTATTATCAGATCAATATATTGCCTTTAAAACTAGATAATTTATTCAAGAAAAGGAATTTAAGGAAAATTATTAATGAACCAAACCTAAAATTATATCCAATTTCTTTTTCCTTTTTCAAAATCTTCACTAACCACTCCCTAAAAATCTCATAGAGACAAAAAAATAGCGCTTTCCTTCACCATCTGATAGATAGTATGAGTTGTGGAATTAGCATAACCTTCTCTATTTGTGAAGTAGATCTTATATTCAATCCCCATAGTGACATAACGAACACTGCGATCAATGATATCTTTCACTGTTAGTCTTATCAATTTTTTCTCCAATAAGCTCAGTAACCCTTTTTTTCTTGATTGATTTCATCACTAAGACTATTTGGTGGCACAAAGACTAATAAATATCCCAGTTGTCTCTTTTTTTTATCATGTAGGGCTTACACCACCAAATGAATTTTTCATGAACATGACATAGAATAATTCTTAACCATTCTTTGCAATTGAAGAATCCTATAAAATATTTCTAGATATCTAACCCCTTCGTTACCAAATTTGTACATTCAAGCTTATACATACCATTATCATCTAGGACTTCATGTCGAAGCACTTCAAATGATGATGTGTGATCAATGTCATTCAACAAGGCATGGATGTATATTACTAAACATCTTCATTGTACACAACATCCATAGGAACCTTAAAAAATGCACCATATTTGTCAACCTCCATCGCTTTAAATGGAAACTTCTTGTATTTTGGCTTGGAATTTTATTGCAAGTGAGAAGATAATGTTCAAATAAAAAATAAAAATCCATTCATTTTCCCTATCTTTCCACCATTAATTCCTTCATACATGTTAGGTAAAACTTTTTGAAAAATTATTTGTGTCATCATAGGGATGCAAACATGCTCCAAACACCTCCGCAAATTACTCCTTTACTTGCACACTAGAAGAATTGATCCAATTCAATCTTCATGCTGAAATATTCAACACTTTATCCTTTTTTAGGGGGCTAAAGGATTTGTAAATGATAGCTCTTCCCTTGAGATATTTCTCTATCTCAATTTTCCATAGGATATTGTGCAGCATGCATAGGTATGGTATCATCCTTCTTTGCAAATGTCTCTTGACCTTTCTTCTCTTTCCAAAATTTTGCATTTACCTTATTATGCAAAATTAGGGTTTCTTCCTTCTTCTGGGTATGAACAGATGGTTTCATAAAAATATTTCTACAAAACTTTGCTTCATCTAATCTTATTGCAATTGTAGAAAACAATGTTATTCTCTAGAAAAAAGTTCTTTCTCCTTACTTTATTTATGTATTCTACAACCTTATGACCAAAATTATTGCATGCATAGCAATACCCATGAAAATAAATAGCATCATATCTTTGCGGCACAAATGGTTTTCTACCTATGTAGTCATTTATTCTTTCTCAAATATACAATTAACAACATTATGCTCGAATTTATTACAAGAATAACAATAACCTTGAAAGGATTGAGTGAATCTAGTAGGAGCATGTTATCTAGCAGGTGGAGGACCTTTGAATCTTCTTTGTCTATGGATTGGGATAAATCCACCTTCTCTCTTCTTGATACCCTGATCTGATTTTGCATTGCCAGATGATTCCTTCTTAGGTTCTTCAGTGTTAGCATTTTCCTCCTTCATTTTAGACTTTCCTTTTGCCTTAAAATTCTCATATAGATCTGTACAGAGACTAGTTAGAGGAATTTTACCTTTCTCAAAACCAAGACCAAGTTTTTCTTTTGATGGATTTTGAGAGATAATTGTTTCATCAAGAATGTTGAAATATCCCTTTAGCCTTAGGCCTTTATCAAATTGTTCTTTTTCTTTATCCAACTCTTTCCTTAGGGAGAAAATCTCTTCTTCAAGGTTGGAGCATTCAAAAAATTTATCATTGAGCTTGACATTTAGGCAATCTATAATTATTTTACCTTCTTCAACTTGAACTTTCAACTTGATAATTTTTTTTTTCAAGTCTATAAATGAGTTCTTCATTCTTCTCTTTCTTCATCTAAATCATTTAGAGTGGAATGATTTCTCCTTCATAATACACTGCACAATCTTCTTTATTGAATTCTAGTTCAAATTCATTATTCTCTTTGTGGAGTATGTCCTCTTTTTCCCAAGAGCACTTCTTCTTGGTAAGTACATAATTCCCCATGTGCTCCAAATACATGATATACCTCAGTTGTTAGGCTATATCAAGAAACCATGCTTTTATATCAATTTTTTAACACATCAAAATACTGAGAGTGGGGGGTGAGTCAATATACTTCAAAATATAATCCCAATTAATAACTACTGAAGCTAATTTATACCAATTAAGAATTTTCCTACTTAATCAAGATATGAAAGAAGACAAGCATCCACATAAGAATAAAGTTGAAACAAGATTTACGTAGAAAAATCCACATGGGGAAAACCACATGGCAAGAAATGTTTCTAGGAGCTACTATCCTAATCCAACCTCACAAGTAAATAACAGTTACAACTTTGTTTTGGGCCTACAACACAAGGAAGATACTACTCCTTATTTATAAATCTTTTGTGTTATTGCTATAGCCAAAGGAAGCTACTACTCGGGTATGTGCAGGATCATCATGGAAAAAGCAGGCCCTTAAGTGGCAAAAAATTCAAAAAAATTAGAGTTAGGCAACTTGATGTAAAAAATTGAATAAGTTATCTATATTATTTCAAAAATATGTAAGAATAGAATTTGTACTGAATTGAATGTAGTTTCTAAACCACTAGGTTTATTTTAATTATATATATATATTTGGTCAAAATTTGAAATTTCAATGTAGTAGCACTTAAATTTCAGCGGAAAAATAAGAAGTTGGTGTTTTTCTGACCACCCTAACCACAATTAAATGATAATATCTTTTTGTAAGATTTTAGATATAAGTAGAGGAATCATGTCCCGATGTGATGCATATTTTTTTGTAATTTTTTTTCAAGTAAATAATTAATTATGAATTTTTTATTACAACTTTTAAAAATATAAAAACTTGTATGTCTAACCACCTTAACTTAGTCAAAAATTCATGATTTTTTTTTTTGATCCTATAGTATGAGAAGCATAGAATGTGATGCATGTTTTAGATTAAAAAAATGTAATACCGTTTGAAAGTTATAGATGTTTTTCAATCAGCCTATCAATAAGGACTTTAGTCATAATTTGAATAGAAAATGAATAATAATTATTTATTATATTCAAGGTAAAGCATAATTTATATTGGTGGAAAGATGAGAATTGTTAGAAACCAGGGATCAGTTGCTAGACCAAAATACTTCCACAAGAGAGAGGTAATGGCAAGAATGCTTGCTATATCAATATGCAAGATTGATTTGTGATTCAATTGATACAAATGTACAAGATGAGGCTTGATTATTAAAGAAAGCATGCACAACCCTAAACCTAACTTGAGTGAAAAGATAGCTCAATTACATAAGGATAAAAAAATACAACCTAGCACTTAAATTAATGCCTATGTAAACTTATGAAGGTGTAATTAAACAGTTAATTACACCAACACCCCCCCATAAGTGCAACTTAGGGAGAAGATTATAATGCAAACTACTATGGGTGCCATCAACTAGGCCATGTTATGTACCCATTTATAGATGCAAATAAAATGTAGTCTCTCATAAAGCAAAGAAAAGGGGAAAACCCAGTGGGAAGAAAACCCCTCTCCAAAAGAGAGAAAACAAAGAAAAAAGCATGACGAATGTAAACATGATGTATGGAGGACTCAATGATACCCCCCAAGGACTACATCCATCATGAATATACAATAAATGACCCCCCATAAGAGGGAAGTGATGAGATAAGATATCCTCTGCATGTTGAAGAAGCTCCAAAGCCAATGAAAAATGCCTGAAAACAAAAATTGACCCGATGCCTGCAAGCAATACATCTCCCCTTAGGAAGAAACAAATCCATAAGCTGATGAAGAAGCCACTCCATATCCAACTGAAAGGAGGAAGAATGAACGCTCAACATGTATGCCTCTAAAAACTAAGTAGAAGCCTCCAAGCTTGAATAAGCCACAACATAATCATGGTCAAACTAAACCAAGAAGATGGTGTAACAGTTGTGTTGAAACTGTCATCAAAGAGGAGAGAAATCCCCTCAAGTGTGTCCTCCAAATATGTAGTATGAGACTCTAGGAAGAAGTTAGAAATCCCTGTCAAATAATCATCCCACAAAGAAAAATCTGAAAAACTATGATTATCCTGCTGAACAGAAGCAACAATGGTTGAAGAAGTAGGAAGTGGAGGTGTAGGAAGCTCAACACTAGTCTCTACAATACCAAGGTGTAGATAACCAAACTTCTCCTCACTAATATGGTTCACACTCAATGGAGTGTGGGATGCATTCAAAGGAACATTATCATCTTCTGAAGCAAAATGTGAAAAATAATATACTTGAGATGAATGATCAACCATCCCAATTGCAACAATATCCCTAGTCTCCAAGTCCCTTATATACACCCTATCAGGAGTGAACTCAACTATTTTACCTTGACCCCCCTAAGTAATTTGATAAATATAAAGGAGATTAGTGGTCAAAGAAGGAAAACAAAGCACATCATTGAAATTCCCTTCCCCAATACCAATAGAACCCTTCCCACTTACCTTCATGAATGTATTGTTACCCATCAGAATGTGAGGTGAATTACAAGGATCAAAAGAAGATAAAATTTCTTTTGAAGATTCCATATGATGAGATGCCCCTAAATCAAGAAGCCATCCTTGAGAATTAGAACCTGTAGAGGCCAAGAGTGCATGCCCTTTCATATTATGTAGCCCAGAAGTGGATGTTGTGTTCTCTGACTGTGATGATGATGGCGTTGCTGATTGTGATGGTGAAGAAGAAGTAGAAGACACTAATGAGGGTAGTTGAATGTTATTCTTTTGAAGAAGGTGTGTGAGTTCATCAATCTTCTTATTATAACATCTATGCTCATCATGTCCTAACCTTTTGCAATATGCACATTTGGACTTCTTCTTTTTTGATGATTCTTCTTTTGAAGAGGATGAGGACTCAGAAGTGCCATGTGAGGGAGAATTTTTACCTTGCTCATTTGACTTTGTTTCCATTGTGTGCTTCTTTCCTTTGCCACTTGAAGCCTTTGTATCATTTGCAATAAGAGCTTGAGATGTTGTAGACTTCAATGTACCCATGTGCATCAACTTTGCTTGTTCCCTTGTGAGTTGTGCAGCAAATTCATCAAGAGAAGGCATTTTATATGTATTGCCAAGAGCCTCCATTGTAGCATAGAAAGTAGAAACAAACACAGAATATGAAGAAACAAGCTTAGCAAGAATAGAAAGTATCATCTGTTCATCCTCTTTAACAACCCCACATTATGAAAACTTCAATCTGAGTGAGTTGAGCTTAGAGAAAAAGTCTTGGATATTGTCAAAATCAGAAGGATTAAGACCCATTAGTTCATTTTCCAACTTAAATTTCCTTAGCTTGTTTGGTTTACCAAAGAGATTCTCCAAAGTAGTCCAAACTTCATGAGGACGGGTGCAAGATGCAACATGATATCGAAGATCTGGAGAAATGGATAGAAGAAGATTGCCAAGAGCTTCATCCCTTCCATCAAACCATTTTATTTTCTCTTTTGCTCCTTGGGGTTCCAGATCTTGACCAAAAGTGATTCGTTACAACTTTGACTCTAATAGTAGAAACTCCATCTGAGATTTCCACTCATGATAATTAAATGGAGTTAGAAGTACAACATTTGGAAAATCCATGATGAGAGAAGAACAACAAATTCTTGCACAAAATCAAAAAGCAACTCCTTTGTCACAACTTTGGAGATGAAAAATTGTTGCAAAATATCTTGGGCTTAATGACCATCGACTTCTCCCTCTTTATTTGGAAATAAATAAGTTTTATAGAAATTTTTTTAAAAATCTCCAAAACTTGTTACTTTAAAAAAAAACAATACAGAGATTTTATAAGAACATGCCCTCTTTTTTGAAAAAACTAACCAAATGTACAAAAAATATGGCCATGCAAAAATCCCAAAAAATTAGCTTAATGGTTGGCCTTTGCAAAAAAACTTTCAATAATGCCGATAAACCTCTTTGATTGAAATACATGGTACCCATGGCTTTAAATACAGATGGAGACCACTATACGTCGACCAAGTGGATGGTACCTATGGTTGGATAGATGATGTAGAAAACGTACCGGCCGATGTGGATAGAGATTTATCTAGAGGTTTGTGTACTCAGAAAGAGTATATCCAATGGAATTTGACAGCCGATAAAGCTACATACCCAATGTAGATGGAGACCCTATACACTAGAAATGACCTTTGTAGATAGAGTTGTCTGCTGCAATAAATTTGAAGTACCCATGGATGGAGGAATATGCCGACAAATGACAGTGTACCCACCAAGATGGAAAATGTGAACCCGACGAATGAGCCAACACCAATAGATGTGATGCCGATGTAGAGGATTTCACCTGCCAATGAAGCTGATTGGACCATGGGCATGGATGGATCACCGGACGGTAGGAGATCAAGAATTTTGGCAATGGCAGTGACCATTGATCTACCAAGGAGATAAGGTGGATGTTGATTAAAAGGAAATTGTACCCTAGATGGGACCGGCCGATGCAAGTTGACGCCGATTGATGCTAGGCAAGGTATCGCCAATGGAAAGAACAATTTGACCTGCAGGAGGACAAAGATGCAGACCAAATCTCCCATACCCTATGTTAGAGTATAATGACATTGAAATATTCTGCAATATGTGTCATCCAAATTTTAATTGAAACTCCAATATAATATTGTTGCCTGAAATACAATATTCCCTAATAAAATATATAAATTTACCCCAAATTTATTTTCAAAATATCGTAGAAAAATATTTTAAAAAATATTTTTTTTGCGAAAATAAGAAAAATCATAGCACTTGGGAGGCTGTCCCAGCAAAAAAAAAAATTGCTTCAAAAACAACTTTACCCAAAATGGACGAATTTACAATCAAAATTCATCTGCGGAACCTTCTGAATTCAATTGTGAGGTTCTTGAAGCCTCAATCTACACCCAGCAAAAATATTCAAGCCAAAAATAAAACCCTTAGATCTGGGAAGGAGTACACAACCTTGGAAGCTCTGATACTATGTTAGAAACTAGGAATCAGTTGCTAGACCAAAATACTTCCACAAGAGAGAGGTAATGGCGAGAATTCTTGCTATATCAATATGCAAGATTGATTCATGATTCAATTGATACAAATGTACAAGATGAGGCTTGCTTATAAAATCAAGCATGCACAACCCTAAACCTATCTTGAGCTAAAAGATAGCTCAATTAGATAAGGATATCAAAATACAACCTAACACTTAAATTAATGCTTAAGTAAACTTATGAAGGTGTAATTAAATAGTTAATTACACCAACAAGAATATACTTTAAAAACCCTTTTTGTTTCATCAATTTTGGGTATAAAAAAAGTTGTCAGCCACATACCGTACACATACCCATCATATTGCCACTTTTTGGCCCATCATGATCCTACACATACCCACTCAATGATTAAAGAGAAATAAACTAAAATATCATTGACTTTATGACTTCAATGCATTGATATTTATCAATTATATATGTTAGATCTTGGTCGGATGTTAGCATGCTCTACTCATGCACTTATACATATTCACACACTTTTTTCATCTTCTTATCATCTTTGATTTTTTTTAAAATCATCTACACACTTTGCAATTACAAATTAAGTCGGGCATAAACAAAAAATTATGAAAATTGTAGCACGTTGGCCTACATATCCATTATTAGTATATAAAAATGATAAAACATTATTTACATTTCTTCCAAATGTGTTGAAATGACCAATACAATATTTACAAGCAAACCTGAAACTCTTCTCAAGCTTGAACTTGTGGTGCATATCATCAACATTCCTTAGTCTCAAAAACATAACTTCACACAATGACTTGGAACAACTATGCAATACTAGAAACATGAAAGATATTCATGCACTTCATACCTTAGTTACTATGAGACATGTGGAGTGTCCACCCAAACTCATACAATTGAACTTTACAATCTTCTCGCAAAAGTATTCAAACACTTTTTTTTATGAAAGATAAGAATTTAGAACCAAGTGTATCAATTTGTCACTTGAAAACTACACTTGTGAAGCACCGAATCACTTGAGCCTTCAATATAGCATGCATTAGACATCACTAAGTATGTCCTCAAAATCTCTTGTCCAAATCTTCACATTTGGAGCAATGTGGAGTATTCTAACAAGTCTCCTGAACTAATTTTCTCTATCATAGCACAAACTAGAACTCTATCACTTTCTCCAAAGAAGTAATATTGGCATGAAACCTTAGATATAACACCTTCATATCTCCACCAACATAAATATTGAACTGCAAGACTACATCTTTTTATGCAGAAGGATGTAAACCAAAACACCATGTCTCTACCTTCGAGTGTATATTTTGAATGCCTTAGCCAAAAAAATTGTAACTTTTCATTGAGTGCAGTACACCAAACTAGCAATATATCATTGTAGGAATAATGAAAACACACTAATATGTGTAGCTACCTCCCCATCATTCTTAGGTACCAAAAAAATTACTAATCTTTCATATATTGCCATGTTGACCAAGACCATTAGATATCTCTACATATTAGCAATCTCCGGAGCATATACATACTAAAGCACACTTTTGACATCAATGAAAAACAATCTTATCAAGTTGCAACAGTGGAATACTAACTTAATAACATGTGTGCACTAATGCTCCATTCATAATTTCATGTTTATTATATCTAGTTATTATTCTTAGCTTATAGATCACTAGAATCGGTTATTTTACAAGAATATGAAGATTCTCCCTTTTCACTCACATTTAAGTGACCTTATAACAATATTTAGAAAATATTAATAATATTAATTTTAATGCTCAATTCTCCTTCATTCCTACAATAACTAAAAATGGATCAATCTAGAAATTAATTATAAACTATGCATTAAATGGAAAAAATGTAATCATCCTTGCATTAAATAATTATAGGAAGGGCCTATAATTCTCTTGGTTTGCATCACCATAAGATTAAGGTTGTGATATTTTCAAGGCTGACCCAAGCATCAAGTTTTATATTCCCCTAGCCACCCTCATAATAGGTATTTGGCTTACCAAGGGCATGGTTGAGATGCATCAAAATTATAAAACTTCTACAATGAGCATAATGGTCCTAAATTTATATTAAACCAACCATTATCAATGGCCCTTTCCATCCAAACCATTAAGCTAATATGGTATTTTAACAATTAGCCATTCCACACCCCCATCACATTGGCTTCAGTAGATTTAGCATGAAAAAGAATGAATTCACACAAACGGGTATGTGCAGGATCATGATGGGCCAAAAAGTGGCAATATGATAGGTATGTGGCTGACGACCATTTTTTTACCCAAAATTGATGAAATGATAAGGGTTTTTAAAGAAGATTCTCAACTCTCCACCAATATAAATTATGCTTTACTTTGAATTTAATAAGTAATTATTATTCATTTTCTATTCAAGTTACAACTAAAGTCCTGATTGATAGGCTGATTGAAAAACATTTATAGCTTTCAAATGGCATCACATTTTTTGAATCCAAAACATGTGTCACATTCTATGCTTCACATAATATAGGATTAAAAAAAAAAAAATTGAATTTCATGAAGTTTTGACCAACTTAAGGTGGTCAGACATACGAGTTTTTTATATTTTTTCAAGAGTTGTAATAAAAAATTCATAATTAATTATTTACTTGGAAAAAAAAAAATGCATCACATCGGGGCATGAGTCCTCTACTTATATCTAAAATCTTAGTAAAAAATATTGTCATTTTATTGTGGTTAGGGTGGTCGACATACACCTACTTATTTTTCCCTAAAATTTAAGTACCTTGCATTGAAATTTCAAATTTTCACCAAATAGGTTTGTTTTTTTTAAACAAACCTACTAGTTTAGAAATGCATTCAATTTGCTACAGATTCTATTCTTACATATTTTTGAAATAATATAGTTAAATTTTTCAAATTTTTACATCAAGTTTCCTAACTCTGATTTTTCTAAATTTTTTGCCACTTAAGGGCCTGTTTTTTCCATGATGATTGTGTACATACCCAAACACACCATACATTTTAACATTTAAGTCACAAATGAAATCACATCATGGTTTGGGAGGTATATTTTTGCTCTTTTGAGCCCAAGCCTAATGAATTAGAACCTCCTTCATGTCAAGGCAACACATCACTATGTTAAAGGAAAAATTTTCCACTTGCTCATTCAGAGAACTATCATCTTAAAAACACCTTGAAATAAAGGAAGCATATTTATTTTGCGAGAAAATATTCTTTAAGGTCATCTAATTTCATGTATTAGCCTTGGGTTTAATTGAATCTCTCTCTCTCCTAGAATGCGATGACTCATGTTGTTCATGACTCTCGACATTTGTAGTTTTTATTCAAATTTTGGCTGCAAATTTTTTCTCTTGTTGAATTGCTCATGCACTACTACTGACACACCCAATGAGTCCTTTCTATGAATTTTAGTGACCCTTAAACTTGATTGGCCCATTTAATTCACTAATCACCTAGACACAGCATAGATTTGTTAGGAAACATTAACACATGGGGTTAGTCTAAGTTATTTGAATACCAATTAAAAAATAAGAAAATTTTACAAATGAAACATACCATCTACATCTGTTATGTAGCAATTTTAATGTCAAATATCTAATTCATAATTATGACTATAATCCATAATTTAAGACTTGTAAATCATTTTAACGCCCATGTCACTAAAATCATTCTATAGCATTAATATTAATCCTTATCAAAATTTATGACATTAGTTATAAGGTCTTCAACATTCCTACCCAATAACCAACCCTTTACAAGCTGAGGAACAAAAGGGTTATTAAGGTGACCATGCTTCTCAAACTCCTTTCATTCCCATTGTTTCCATGACAAACAAAACACATATGCAAAAACACATATTGTGAACCTTTTTGCATCTATTCTTAATTGGTTATCAATTGATATTTCTAATTGTTGGTGTAAATAAAGTCTTCTACCTAGTTAATTCATTACTAGGGGGCTTATTTACACTTGTTAAGTTTACTTAGGTTCTAGGAAGGAATCTTTCTAGAAGGTGTTAGTTGTCATTAGTTCTTATCTTATCTTTTGACTTGTAACACATGTGAAACTAGGTAAGTGTGATAAGTTGTCTCATACCATTTGATTAAGACACTTGTCATAATCCTTTGGCATCTTGTATCTTACCTTGGCTATATAACCAAGGGGTTTCTACTACATTTCAAATCAATCATATCATTAAATCATATTGATAAGAATATAGTTTATTCTTGTCACATTTCATTCTCTCTCTTTGTGATTTCCATTTTGTCTTAAGATCTTGGTAGCCATAGCCAATTCTAACATGGTATTCGAGTGGGTTGGGTGTCATTGGAGAGTCTTTTTCTGAAGAGAGATACCAAATTTGGGGGAGTTCCATTTTTAGCTCTTTATTGCAAGTTCAAATAAGAGCTTGGTGGTGCAAATCTAAGCTCACCATTGCATCTAGAAGGTTCAAGAAAGTCAAATTTTCCTTTTGTTTTGTCCAAAATCATACATATGAGGCCAAATCTATGAGGGTTTGAAGTTGAAGAGAGGTTGCTAGATCTAGAAGGTAGCTACAATTTAGGAGCATTTTGCGTCAAATCCGACCCTGCCATTGCATCCAAAAGGGCCAAAAACCCTAAAATTGATTGTCAATTCATCAAAATTAGAGCAGTTGTCTGGTGAGAAAATATTTTTTAGTCCAAGGAGTCATACGACCCACCAAGCATCATTAATACTGTCAGTATGATTTTTCTAAAAAATTAAGAAAAAAATCTATTGAAAATTTTTGAAATTTGTTTTAGAAAAATTGAATTTGTGCTGAATTTATTCATTGTAAAAGGGTTTTATTTTATAAAACTAAAAAAAATAAGGGCAAAATTTTGTTTTCTGTGGATAAAATTAGTTTCGCAAAGTACCTACCAATAGCAAGTACCCATAGTACTAGGAAAATACCTCTTCCATCCATAGCCCACCATGTGGCATACTTTCCTCACTGCGGCCCCCACAACTCTACACCAATTGGCTTCTATTAAAATCTGTGAGTAATGCTCAAAATATTTGGCACTCAATTATAAAATTTGATGGTCTCAATCATAATTGGTGATCCATAAATTCTTTCGGTCAATGTTCAAGATTCCCTGGTATAGAATGAAATATTTTGATTCCGTTAAAGATTTTGTCAAAGATACTGTTGGTTAACATATACCGTCGAGAAGGGAATATTATTTTTCGAAGGGGAAAAATCCATCAATTTTAATCAATCATTTGGTTGCATCACAACAACAATTATTTCAATATTCTAAGAAAAGTTTGGCTCCTCTCTCATTTCCATGTTTATTTTAGAAGGCGATTTTCAAACATTGATATCTCAATCATTTTAACTCCTTTTTACAAGCAATTTGCTTTGATCAAGGGCTAATTTTTTGTGCTCTTCATAGTGGTGCAATCAAAATTTGGTTTTGATACTTTTTTTTTCCAGAAATTTTAGATTCTCATAGGTGTTGCTACTTTGTCCTCATTTTGGGAACTTTGGGAGCTCATATCTTTCTCCTACGGTAACATTTTTGGTTGCAATATTTTTTTAAAGTGTATAATTTTTCATGTGTTTTCAGTGGTACGATAAAATTGATCTCATTTTATACCAAAAATTGTACTTGATCCCATGGCCTATTTTTGGCATTTGCATGTACCAAAATCAAAGTCCACTTTGTTGTTTTTGGCAAGCGACAACTATAAACACATTAAGTATAAAGTGCCAAATCAGATATTGCTTGGGGGGTTTCTTGATTGAGTAATTTTGGGGGTAATCTTGTAGTGGTTTCTTGCATTCTTTTGCTTGGTTTGTGTTCTTGCAATGGGGAAATCTCAAATTGAACTCCTAACTCCACATAACTATGCTACATTGAAAAAATCAGTATGGCACTATCTCATGGGAAAAGGTCTAATAGGCTATCTAAAGGAAACCATTTCTCAACCTACTAATGCTTCAAAATTGGCAAGATGAAATATTAATCATGAGAAAACACTTGGATGCATATGTTCATTAGTCTCATTTGATTTGCAATTTCATATTGAATCATGTAAAACACCGAAAGATGCTTGGGAGACTTTTGAAAAATTGTTTGGTAAAACATATAAGATTAGGGGATATTAGATTGATAATGATTTGATGAATCTTGATCCAAATTTTTTTGACCACATCCAATGCTACATCTCCAAAATCAAGTAATTAAGAAAATAGTTGAAAGAATGCAACATTGATAAAGAGTATTTACAGTTGATTTTGAATGTGTTATCCAAGCTTGGTCTCGAGTATTCATTACTTGTTTATGGAATTCATACCCATCGGTTTTCTATGGGAGCATCATATATTGATCCTAAGTTTGATGACTTTACAAATACTCTAATCCAAGAGGAAGCTAAATTAATGAAATGGGTCTAATCAAGTCTTCCAAGTCACAAGCATTGGTGGCTGGTGAGTCAAAGGTATAGAAAGAATTAGGGAATCATGATAAGAAGCCAAAGAAGAAAAAGAACAAGCCACATAAAGAATCAGAATTCTCTCAATCTAAAGGAGAATCATCTAAGAAGGAAAGGCTTTTTTGTGCATATTGCAAGAAGGATGGACATGAAGAACACTATTGCTATAAGAAGGATATTGATGAGTTGAAAAATCTTCTCAAAAGGTTCAATCACATTGATTTTCCTTCTAGAAGATTTCTAAGTCACCTTCTTCTCCTTCTAATTCAAAACAGTTGAAGAAGGACAAAGGTCAAGCATCTACATCAAAATATAACGGACAAGCTCTTTGTGCTCTTTTAGGACCAGGATTTGGGAGATGATTTCTAGATTTAGGAGCATGTCATCATATGACATCTTCATAGTCTACATTCTCTTCTTTTCAACCTTGTACTATGTCTCCTATCTTGATGGGAAACAATACATACATGAGTACAATTAGGAAATGATCTATTAGTTTTAGGGACAACACTTTTTAGAATTTTTTGTGTGTTTCTCATTTGATGAATAATATTCTTTCCATATATCAGATTACATGTGGAGATGGGAGGACTATGGAGTTCACTCCTGATTCAGTCATCTTCAAGACTTTGAGACTAGTGAGATTATTGCTACTAGCGTGGTTGATCATTCATCTCATTTGTATACCTTTACAAAATTTTCTTTTGATGGTGACATTATTCCTTCGACTGTTTATCACAACAATGATTCAGAAGAGAATTTTGGCTTCTTGAACTTGGGAGTTCTCACATCCGATATAGTTCTTGAGTCATGCATTCCATCTCCTTCATCTACTATTGTACCTGAGGATGCTTGTGATCCAACAGTTTTGGTTCCTTGTGATTCAGTGCAGCAGGACATACATAATCTTCTAGATATTGATTCTTGTGATGGCTTCTTGATAGGTATTTCAAACTTGTTTGTAGAGTCTCATAGTGTAGATTTGGGGTACATCATTGATAGAATTAATCCTCTCTTTGATGGAGAAGATCCTTCTTTAGCTGTTGTGAGGAAACACCTTGAACCTCTTGTTCATTCTCTACATAATCATTCTTCAAAGTTTGGTGTGAGTGTGGATATTTTTGGAAAGCATTTGGAGGAGGCTTCTTTGTCTTCAGAGAGGATATCCTTGTCTTTGGGTCATGTTCTACATTCATCTCTACTAGATGTTGGATTGTCCTCTTTAGTAGTGTGGCCTAGAACACCTATTTGGAGTGTGTTAGCATTTAACATCGATATGAATACACTTGAGCATGATTCAGAGACATCATACATCATCCATCATCCTAGCATCCTACATACATCCATGGTTTTTTTTCTTCCTAAGGGGTGGAAAGTTGTTCGACGAGATTTCATCATTTTCAACGTTCAATGTTGAGCTTCTACCATCATTGCAGGGTACTCAACATTGAGGGGGGGCTGCCTTGTCTCTCTTCTACTTATCTCTTATTGGGGGGTCTTTTTCCTCAAATGGGGTTTTGGCCTTCTCATGCATCATTGAGAGCATTTATTTTTTGTATCTTTCATCTCTCTTTTGGGGAGGAGTTTTGTCCCACTGGGTTTTCTCCTTTTCACCGTTTGTGAGATATTTCATTTGTAGATGTACATGGGTACCTAACATGGCCTCATAGCCATGACCCATCTTTGTGTCATTTGCATAATAATCTGCTACTCTCTAAGTTGCACTTAAGGGGGGTGTTTTTGTAAAGAAATATTTGTACCTAGTTAATTAATTACCAGGGGACTTATTTACACATGTTAAATTTACTTAGGTCCTAGGAAGGAATATTTCTAGAAGGTGTTAGTTGTCATTAGATATTATCTTATCTTTTGACTTGTAACCAATTTGAACCTATGTAAGTGTGATAAGTTGTCTCATGACATATGATTAAGACACTTGTCATAATCCTATGGCATCTTGTATCTCACCTTGGCTATATAACCAAGGGGTTTCTAGTACATTACACATCAACCATATAATTGAATCATATTGATAAGAATATAGTTTATTCTTGTCACATTCCATTCTCTCTCTTTGCACTTTTCATTTGGTCTCAAGATATTGGTAGCCATAGCCAATTCTAACACTAATACCTTTTCTTTAGATGAACCAAAAATATTTACTTTTTGAATAAAATATAGCCAGATTATTGTTGAACAAGAAAATTGAGAGGGAAAGGGTGAATTAGTTGTCACATATTTAAATCTTAATTCATTCACCAGAAATAATCCTTAACATTGTTTGAATGATTAAACAGTAAATACTAGTGCAAAAACTTAAAACCATCACACAAACACAATAACACTAGATTTACGTGGAAAACCCAATAAGGGAAAAACCACACTGAGGATTAACTCACACTATAAAGAATATCAAAACTGATTACAAGAGGCTCACTACCATGGAGATACAAAGAAGATAGAAGAGATACATTACAAAGAGAAGAAAATCTCAATGCAACGAAGAAATCTACCACAATTTTCTCAATCACTTGTAGAAATGCATGAATGATAGAACACACCTTCTACTCACTACATTCCATAAACTCAAGATTTAGGCTCTACATTGATCTGCTAAACTCACATCACACACACTCACTCATCACATCAATCTCACATCTATCTTCTCCATATGCTTTATTTCACAACTCACTCATCCCATATTTATACTATCTTCAACTTTGAAACATATCCAAAGTCGGTCATCCAAATTCAAATTCAAATTAGGTCAGAACCAAAACATCTTAGGGTAGAATTAGAATGAGGGCAACCAATACACACACTTCATAAAGGACATAAATAGATCCAACACACTTCATCAACTTTGAAGGTAGTGTTCAACACAAGGTCAACCAAACCAGTGTAAAACACATAGACAATTAAGCACGAATCTTCTAGATACCAAAATTTTCTTCAATACAATAATAAAAACTCAACTCTAGAACTACAAGTCATAAGAATTTAACAAAGAGAAATCTGGACCAACAAAATTTCTCTCGGACCTCAACCAAAAACACATAAAACCACAGTTCACAACTAGTGAACATAACTACAATGAATCAACAACCAAAAATATGGATATAGCAGCTTCCAAAAACCATGGTCATCATATTTGAGCAACACAAACATAGGAGAAAATCCCAAATCAAAACTCAAAGCAACCATTGAACACCTATAATCTTTCTTCAATACAATTTTCTCAATATCCTCATCATATACAACCAATAACCTACATCTATGATATTAATGACAATAGCAACCAGTTGATAACCAATTGACAAGTTGACATCAATGAAAACACCTTCATTCTTTCCATTCTTGCAACAATCTCCCCCTTTTTTATTGATGGAAACACATGATGTGAAAAACCATCAAAGACACAATACTAGCTCTAAATACACTTCTCAATATTTTTCTTTGTGTTTCCCCCCCTTAGTAGATAATCTTTTATATTCTTCCTCTATTTGTTTTTTTTTTATGCATGAGCATCCAGTGGTGTAAGGGAAATCTTGCATCACCCAAAAATATTGTTTTTTTTCATTTGTTTGTAGTTTCCTTAGTTGTCTTGGAGCCCCTAGCAACTCATGTAGTCTTTGGGATAGTTAAAAGTTTGAAACATATAAAATTAGTCACCTGCTATTTTTAGTAAGTTGACCTATTCAAGTCATATGGACACAAAATTGACCCTAAGGAGTGAAATTGGAAAATAATATTTTTGGTGAAATAATCATCTCAAAATCTTGTACCATTTGAAAGATATTAAATTTTCATCCTGGGGAATTTCTCTAATGAAGTTTAAAACTAAAAATTGAGGTCCTTCGAAGCCCTAGAATAGGGTACAAATCTCTAATCTTTTAGATTTGGCAAAAGATGGTTGTAGATCTCTTTCCAAGGTTTCCAACAATATGTTACAATTGAAAATATGACAGTCGGATCAAAATTTATGGCCTAGAGACGCTGCCCCACTAAAAAGTGAATTTCATAAAATATCTTCCTAGGCAAGAAATCAAATGGTGGAACTTTTGGTGCCAAAACAAAAGGGAAGGTTACACTTTCTAGAACATTCTAGGGTAGTTATTGGGTAAAATAAAAGTGTTAAGTGGGGTTGTAGAAGGTGGCTCTATTAGTGTAAATTGTCGCTCCAAATAATATATTTTGTTTTTAGAGTGGATTTTGATGTAATAAATCAAGCACATGAGGCTATAGCATGTAAGTTTTGAATTTGTATCTTCATTTTTTGAAAAATAATTGAAAGTGAGTTATTTTTTTTCTCACATATTCTATGTTGGTATGTATTATTGTGATTTGTGTGGATTTTGGGTGGTGTAGCCCTCATCAGTTTTCTTCCTTTTTTCATATTATTTCTCTCCTCTTTTTCACATGCTTCATCTCCCCCTTTGACATTAATGGAAAAGGAAAAATATATTTTACATTGATTTCCCCTTTGACATTAAAAACAAAATACTCTCAATGACAACACTTGACACTACCTGCCCCCTGAGAGGTAGCTACCAAAACCTCAGTATAGAAGAAAGATAGATGCTTAGATTGTCCTAACTGATGCATCTTCATATGCAACTAGTTAAATGAAGGAATGGAAATGAACCCTAACTTCTCCTAGAGATACTCAAAAGTATCTATAGGAAGAGCCTTCATAAATATATCAAAAATTTGATCCTTCATTGAAATATATTCAAGTTTCACTTCATTCTCCACGACCTCTCTAAAGAAATGATACCTGATAGATATATGCTTCATCCTCGAGTGCATGACATGATTCTTTGTAATGTTAATTGCACTTTTATTATCACAGACGATAGAAATAAGATCATACACCACTATGATATCTTTCAATGTCTATTTCATCCATAGAACTTGTGTATAACAAGATGCAACAACAATAGACTCAACTTCAACAGTAGACAAGGAGACTGAATTTTTCTTTTTTACTTAACCATGCCACCAATTTGCAACCAAGAAATAATGGACCACCACTTGTACTCTTTTTTTCATCTACACATCCAACCCAATCTACATCTATATAGGCACTTAGTGTAAAGTCTATATCTCTAGGATACCATAACCCATAATTTGGAGTACCATTCAAATATTTTAATATTCTTTTAACAAAAAAACATGTGTTTCCTTAGGATGTTCTTAAAATCTAGCCACAAGATAGACATCATGCATAATATCTGGTCTAGTTGCATTCAAATACAATAGTCCACCATTCATAGATCTTTTCTTGCTCTGATTAGCCTTAGGTGATTCATCATCTTTACCCAATTTGCAACTAGTCACCATACAGGTACATACCGGTTTGGAACCATCCATCCCAAAATTCTTCAGCATCTCTTTCACATACTTAGATTGTGAAATAAAAATTCCTTTCTTTGTTTGATATATCTATAGCCCAAGAAAGAAATTCATCTCTCCAAACATAGACATTTCAAATTCTTTTTGCATCTCTTCCACAAACATTTTGCACATATTTTCATTTCCTCCAAAAATAATATCATCAACATATAGAAATGTAATTAATGTTTTGTCATTTTCAATATTAAAATACAAATTACTATCTGTCATACCTTTGTTGAAACCTTGCTAAATCAAATACCTATCTAACCTCACATACCAAGCTCTAGGAGTTTGCTTTAATCCATATAAGGCTTTCTTCAATCTGCACACCATATTTGATTGATATGTAAACTAAAATCCTTTTGGTTGTTCCATGTAGACCTCTTCTTCTAGCTCACCTTTCAAAAATGTTGACTTAACTTCCATCTAATAGACCTTGAAGTCCTTATGAGAAAAAAATTCTAAGAAAATCCTTATAGCTTCTATTGTTTCTATGGGAGTAAAATTTTCCTAAAAATATATTCCTTCTACTTGTGAGTAACCTTTACACACAATCCTTTCTTTGTTTCTAACCACTTCTCCATTCTCATTCAAATTATTTCTGAATACCCATGTCAATCCAATAATGTTTTTATCTATTGGTCTTGGGATCAATTTATTAGTTTGGTTCTTCTTAATCTGCATAAGTTCTTCTTTCACATGGCTTCCATCTAATGTTTATCTTTACATGCTTCACTTACAGTCTTCAGTTCAATCTCAAAAAATAAACATAGATTTACTTGAAGAGTAACTCTACTTCTAGTCAATACTCCTTTAGTCTTATCTCCAATAATTTGACATTTTGAAGGATTCTTCTGCAAATATCTAGGTGTCTTAAGTGACACCACTGGAGCTTCTTCTTCTCTTTCATTATGTTCATTCTATTTCACTTTCTCATCCTTTTCTTGTTCTTCCACAATCTATTCAATTCTTACATGATCAAGTTCATCAGATACGTATCCATCAATGTCAATTGAATTCTTCATTATCTCATTAGCCTTGATATTTGCACTTTGTACAATATTTCTCATTCTTTTATTGAAACATCTATATGCTTTTATTTTCGTAGAATATCCAAGAAAAATTCCTTCATCACTTCGTGCATCAAACTTACCTAAAGTTTCTTCATCTCTTCTGATATAACATTTGCTTTTGAGTACCTTGAAATATTTAATAGTAGGAATTCTTCCATGTCATAGCTCATAGGGGGTCTTTGTACTATTTTCTCTTGCTTGAACTCAATTGAATACATAAACAACAATATGAATAGATTCTCTCCATTAAACTTCTAGTAAACCAGCCCCAATAATCTTTGATCTAGCAGCCTCTCTAACTATTATGTTTTTTCTTTCAAGAATTTCATTCTATTGAGGATTTCTCATAGTAGATAACTGTATCTTTATTCCATGCACTTTATGAAACATATTAAACTCATGGGAGGTTAATTCTCCACCTCTATCAAATGTTAAACATTTTATCCTAAAATTCACTTCATTTTCAACCATAGCTTTAAATGTCTTGAATATATCTAATGCATTTGATTTCTCTCTAAGAAATGTAACCCATGCATATCTAGAATAATAATCAATCAAAATCATAAAGTACCTCTCACATTGTAGAATTATCACTCTTGTAGGACCACAAAGATCTGTATGAATTAAAACTAGTAATCCAATAGTAGATTGTTCCTTTGATCTATAATGACTTACTTTCTTTTCAAACTAGTGATTCCTACATATAACATCGGTAGGCTTTGTAATCCTTGGTAAATATCTCATGGCTTGAATTTCACTTATCCTCACCAAGTTATCAAAATTCATGTGACACATTCTCTGATTCCATAACCAACTATCATTAATTTGAGTCATAAAGTATTGTCCATCAACAACCTTAAGTTGATAGATATTTCCTTCAAATTTCTTTCCTTCAACAATCAATGTTGTAGATCCTTTATGGATTTCACATATCTCATCCTTAAACACAAGATCATATCCCTTATTGCACATCTCTCCAACAATCAAAATATTATGCCTTAAAACCCTTAACATAGTAAACATCATCAATATTTTTTTTTGCCATCAAATCTTACTGAACCTATCCCACAAATTTGAGCACCAGTATCATCTCCAAACATAACCAAGGCCCCATCATATTTTTCAATTTTAACAAACTTACTTTTATCACCAATCATGTGATGTGAACAACCACTATCAATTACCTAATTTTTCTTTTCTTGTTAAGCATGTAGGGTAGAGATAATAGTACCTTAATTTTTCTCCTTCTCTGAAGGGCTTTCCTTCACCTATTTTTCAGAATTAGTAGAAGTAGGTTCATCCTTTATATCCAAGAACAAGCATTCATTGTCATTAGGATCTTCATAATCAGAATCCTCATCCCATATACTAGCATTCTCACTCACATAATATGCTATGTTGATCTTCTTTCCTTTATTTTCTTTCTCATATTTTTGTTTATTCCTCTTAGCTCTTTCCAAACACTTTGCATCATAATGACCTATTTATCCACAACTAAAGAATTTAAAGGGTAGCTTACCTTCATACTTACTGGATCCTTTCCAAATTCTTCTCACAAAGTTAGCTTCTATTTCATCAAATTTTTCTTCATCTAAATCTTTAGCTTTTATAGCCTTAAAAGTAGTTTCTGATTTTCATCCATTCCTTAGATTTGGCTTCCTTATCTCATAAGATGTCAGTAATCCCAACAACAGATCTTTAGTGCAGGTTTTATAGTCATACTTTGTTCAATAGAACACATCTTTTCATTGTAAGCATTAGGGAGAGTTCTAAGAATCTTTTTTACAATCTTGGTTTCATCTATAGTAGCACCAATTCCTCACATTTTGGCCACTATTTCATCCAATCTCTATACATAAGCTTTAACATTCTCATCTTTAGACATATATAAAAGCTCAAACTATGTCTCCAAATTCTGAAATTTTGCCTCTTTGACTCTTTCATCACCTTCCTGTGCCCTATCCAATGCATCCTAGACTTCCTTAGCAGTCTTCAAATTCTAAATCTTAATCAACTCAGAATGTACCAGATTGTTCTTCAAAATGTACTTTGCCTTATTGTTTGCTTCACATGCTTTGATATTGTGGCAAGGAAAAATGTATTCCTTTTCCTTGCTTGATTTTGGAATTATTAATGATAAATTGGAATTGACATCGCCTTAATCTAATGTTGTGATGAGTTTTACACATCCACATTAGGTTTTGGGCCCAAGTCTAAGCTAAATAAACCTAACTTTTCCCTAATTTAATGTTGTAAAGTGTATTTATTGACACCTTCACATAAAATTTAAGAAGCTTGTAAAATAAGGTGTACCTAATCTAGCATTCTAATGTTTTTTACACATTCACATTTAGTGTCCTTCTAAGCTAAATAGACTCAATTTTGCCTTAATTTATTGTTGTAAAGTGTATTTGTTTACACTTTCACATTGGATTTTGGGCCCTCTTACATTTATGACCTGTATATCATGATTAATAGTCCCTATTACCCTATATTATGCATCCCAAGGTATATTTATAAACTATATATTTTTGGGTAGGATTTATAGGCTATTCTTGCACTCTTAGGATGTTTCACCTAAAAGGAGAGAGATAAACCCCACTCAAAAGTCTAGTTGGTTCACTAAAATTAAGATGTGTATGATGTTATTAAGGCTAAATGAGATGATATAGATGAAATTAAGCTAAGTACTTGGTTGATTATGAATGAAAAACTTTAGAAAAAAGTCATGTTTGAAAACACATTGTGTAATGCAAGAACGATTGGAAATGAATAGAAAACTGTAACAAAAATGGACCAAACTAAAAGTGTGCAATTGAAATGTGGATGGAGATGAGAAATGGATTTTGGAATGTTGTTTATGCTAATTTTGAGGCTCGGAGGGACTCATTCACCAATCTAGGCGAATTGGTCCCAATTATGCCAAACTGTGTTGAAACTTGTTTTTGACGAAAGGGTATCTAAAAATGTAGAAAACTCAAAATTGACCTCAAAGTGGAACTCATTCACCACCCATGGCGAATGAGTCCACTTTTGAATTTTTGAATATTCAAAGGTGGATTATGGAGCTTTTGGTCTACACTTTGGCTTTCTATAGGTGTCCACTTCTGAAACTTTGATTTTTGAACCTAAAAAATGAGTTTTAGTTGATATTTTGACTTTTTGAATGAAGAGAATACTTGAATAACCTTTTAACTTGAATCTTAATGATTTCAAAGAGACCTAAATATGCAAACAAATAAGACAAGAAAGAGAAATGTTGACTGTTAGGGTATGGAGGTTTGTCTTGGTCAAGCCCCTTTTAGGTAATTAAACCAAAATGATGAAAAATGTAATGAAACATGCAATAATGGAGTTTATTACCTTTCCATGATATTTGAAATTAAAATTATGTAGCAAAACATGAAGAATCTACCCTTGAATGTCTAAAAATTGATCTTGAATGACTTGTAATGTTAAAACCCTAAGTTGCTTGACTTGAGATGGAAGATTGGTGGATGAATGAATGATAAGAGATGTGAATTATGGTTGAAAGACTTATATTTATAGGAATTTCACCTATTTCACCCTTTAATACCTCATCACAGGCCGACATGAAGTAATAATAAACTTAAATTTCACTTTTTTCCCGCTCAAAGGTCAAAATTGGGCCAAATGGGACTAATTCACCACACATGGTGAATGGGTCCCATCTACATGGGACTGATTTACCATGCATGTTGAATGGTCCCACAGGGGTCGTTTTGATAGCTAAGATGCCAAGAGATAAGGAAATAAGGTTTAAATTGCAACCTTGTAAGGTATTTGACCAATTCAAGCCTCAAGATGCACAATATAGGTTAATAGGGGCCTATTAGTGATGATGTAAAGGTCAATTGGGGCTTGGGACATAGAATTCAATGTGAAAGTGTGATTAAATACACTTTACAACACTAAAATGAGGTCCACATAACATTGAAAGGCACAAGAACCAATGTGAATGTGTAAAACACATTACAACACTTGGTTAAAGTTAAATTTAGTTTACAAGCCTTCTAGATTGATGTGAATATGTAATTAAATACATTTTATAATGTTGAATTAAGAGAAAATGAGTTCATTAAGCCTAGAAAATTGCGAAATTCCATTACAAGACTTTACAACACCTTTATAGGACATCATTAAAAGTATGTTATTCAATGTGCAAGGGTCCAAGACCTAGTGTGGATACATAAAATGCCTCAAAAAACTTGAATCAAGGCCTCAGTAAGTCCAATTTTATCATGAATAATTCCCATGTCAAGCAAGAGGTCCTTTTTTGTACAGTGCATTTAGCCCCCACTTTAGTGAGAGGATGAACTTACTTCAAACTCACACTAAAGTAGAAATTCAAGAGATATTTGAGTGTATAGATGTAGATGACAAAGAATGAAAAAGATTAAAGGAGGTGGCCAAGCCCCCAGGATCGAAGATCCTAAGTCAAAAAGATACACAATCATGCAATGGAAAGAATTAGGAGAAAGAGAAATGAAAATGAGGTGGATCAAGCTTCAATTATTTTTCCAACTAGTTTTGGATCAGATCTAGGCTATTTGTTTGGGAAATAAAATGCATACTCACTTTGGGGTGATGGAACTCTTAGCTATCTTCTAGGTGAGAAAGCCCAAAAGGTGAGAAACATACACTAGTTGGTATGCACTCACAAATAGATAGGTGGCTATGGGGAAAGTCATGCCATTGAATGTGATTCCTACTCAACCATACCAAAGTTATACCTCTTGATAACTTTAATAAGGTGCCACAAAGGAAAATGTTGGTTCAAGCTTTCTGAGGTTAGCAAAACTTCATATGCTTGACACTCATAGACATTGTTAATGCAGAATAGTGCAAGGATTGTTCAAAGGAAATTTTATTTTTTTGTGCAATGTATCATATTAGGGAACATCATGCTCAATGTCTCCAAGAGAGGATAAGCGCAAATGGTCTCATCTTGTTTCCAAGAGAGGACAAGTGCAAGGTCTCATCCTGAACAACATTGTACCTAATGTTTCCAAGAGAGGGAATCACAAGAAAAAAAAAGAAAATAACACAATGAAATGTGAGTGGTGATGTGTGCCCCAACTTTAAAGTGGTTGCAAACACTAGTATTGTAAGTAATTGCTTTAAATTAGAAGAAGAGAACATGAGAGCTTACTCAGAAATCCTTATGCAAAGTCATATGTTTCTAATAATCTATGTTAGGAAAGTGATAGTATGTCACATGTGGGCCAACTTAAGGCATGTCATCCACATCCCAATATTTCTCTTATATTTTCATGAAAGGTTAACGAATAGCCAAATGAGGAAATGAAAAGTGACACACGAGGACAAGGCTACTAAACCCCTTGCCCCTATTGAGTGTAGTACAAAGGTGAGCTGAAAAAATGGATGAAATGTAGGCCAAAGTGAAAATCAGTATCAATTAGAGGAATTAGGTGCCCCCACAGAGGGAAGCATATAAAACTCCTTAAGATGTATTTTATGACTGAAAGCTTTACATTCATTAGTGGTGTGACCATGAACTCTATGATATTCACAAAATGAAGTCTTAGAATAAAATTTCTTATGAGTTCTATGTGGAAGGGTGATCAAGTGATCTTGGAGGATTCTTGACAAGATACCCTCTTGATCAATAGTAGAAGGTAGGTTTGTGATTTGTGTCAAAGATACATCTTGCTTGGTATTATATGGCATACTTACAAAAGGCTTTTGATATTGTGATATTTTGTTCTCTCCATTATTCAAGGGTAGAAAATCTAACATATTCAATTCATGAACGTTTTGTGAGATGACATTGACATTAAGTGAAGGTGTATTTGTTTGTTTCATGTTTTGCAAAGGATGAGGTTCAAGACCAGTAGTGTTGAGGAGTTTAGGATGGATGATGGTGAAGCTTGATTTAGGAGTATTTTGTGAGGGTTTTTTTATTTCTATCACATGACAATAGCCAAGACCACGAGTTGTTTGTTGTGTGTTAGGCTTGATAGGGTTGCAGATACCTTGTTCTTGAGCACCACATCTTTTTCCACTATACCCAAGTTGTTTCATGAGGTCATAACCTTTTCCATAAAGCATCTTCATTGATTTTGGATTAGGTGATGATTCATTATTGTGTTCATCAAAGATTGTTGTGGATGTAATTTCTTGCATAGATGGTTGAGAAGATTGTGTGGAATTTTGATTTGTCATGATGGTTGGTTGTCCTGGTTTCTCATCTTTCTTTTGTGTTATTATGTATTCACCCATAAATGATGGTGTGAATTTTAAGGATCCCCAATCATCACTAAATATTTTAGATGGCAATTCCTCATTGTTGTGTTCAATTTCAAGAGGATCTATGTTGGATGTTGGAATTAATGTTTTTAGAGGACTTGTAGCTCCTTTTTTAAGCTGCAAGCAACTTTTAGGATCAGGGTCTATTTCAAGTTGATAAATGTTATTGTTATAGACATATTTTATTATACAATGAAGGGTTGAAGACCCTACATTAATCTCATGACTCCATGGTTTTCCGAAAAGAAGATTATACGAAAGATCATAAGGAATGACATGAATAGGAGTTTGCAAAGTAGCCATCCCAACTGTGATAGGTAAAGTGATGATATCGAGAGGTTGCTTTGTTGTATTGTCAAATCCTCAAATGGATACAGAATCAGGTATTATTTATGACTTGTCAACACACAATCTATCAAGGAGATTCACACTACACACATTAAGGGCATAACCATTATTGATAAGGGTTCTTTTGATGCCTATGTGATTGTATTGAGCAATGATCATGAAGGCTTCATTTTGTTTTCGCAACTCTAAAGGAAGGAGCTCATGTTGGTGAAAGGTAATATCTAGATTAACTTGGTTCATTCCTTGGATTAGAGCTTCTACATCATTTAGAGTTGTACCAAGAGGAACTACAATTTATTGTAAGGCTGTTTGAAGAATAGTGTGGTAATTTGGTGAGTTCTCAAGTAAATCCCAAAGGGAAATATTTGCAGGAGTATTCTTTAATTGTTCAACAAGATCATAATCCTTTGTGTGTGGCAGGTAACGAGGAGCACTAGGAAGATTGGGTAAAATTAAAAAGGGTGGGATTGGTTGTGGCAATTGTGGATTGTTGTGAGTGTTATATGTATGAGCAACGGTATTATAACTCAACTACTATGATACATTATGCTTAGGTGGGTGTAGGATGATTTCGGGTTTATTTTAAGTTTTTTTGTGTGAAGGTGGGTAAAGGATGAGTTGAGGTTGAATAATGTTAAAATACCTTAGCAAGTGAGAGTCTAAATCATTATTGATATTCTTGTCTTGCATCATGTTATCCTTCCTAGGATGAGGGTTTTGAGGAGAACTACAAACCAAATTTTCTTGAAATTCTAAGGTTGGTTCTCCTAAAAGGACTTCATCACAAGTATGAGGATGATTAATGGTTGACTTGTTTTGCTCAATAAGGTTTTTATTAGGTGAAATGGGAGAACTAAGATTCTCATGACTCTCATTGGTTGTATTTTCTAACATCAAAGCATCTTCCTTACAACTAAGGCAGATAATAGGAGAAGAACAAGTATGATTATCATGAGAATTTACATCATGCCTTTGTTCTCAAATTTCTTCCAAAATAGGATAAATACCTGAAGGATCGTAAAGAGGGTTGTGGTAGACCAACATATCCTCATCATTTAAGAATGTGATGGTTAAGAATGTTTCTCAAACATTCTTAAACATCACAATTATCTTCTTCAAAATAATCCTTACAATGGAAATTAGGGAAGGTGATGTTTAAGAATGTGTCTATGATTTCATTCTCATGTGATAACATATCTTCCCAAAGGGTATGAGGATAAGGATAAACAAGATCCTCATGATTCTCAATGATTGTGTCTTCTTTCACCATGATACCTTAGTCACTAAAAGGAGAGGTAATAGGAGAAGCACAATTATGATCATCATAAGTATCTATGTTTGTATGATCTCTTCTATCACATTATCCACACAAATAGGGGAGATAGGAGAGGGTGTGAGTTTAAGGTTAACATTGTCATTTTCACTCTCTTGTGCTAAGAGATTCTCATAACTAGGACATGCATTAAATGAATGGAAATCATGATTATTGACTAAATTTTTCTTTGCAAATTTGGAGAAGATTGAAACTAGCATTATGAAAGAACAATCTATGCCACCTCAAAATATAAAAGGCTGAAATGCGATGTAACTTTTAGAGAATAATTGATTGATTATGATATGTAATAATATGAGAATGCAAACTTGAAATTGAAAGCATGCATGAAATGAGCTTATTTAGGCTAGATTTAATGAAATGAATGTTACAAAAATGCAGCTAACTGATATAGGTAGGTAAAGGCATCAAATAGAAACTTAAAAAATAGGTTTTTTAGTTCTATAAAGGGCAATTTCAAGGGTCAAAAGGAATTTATTCGCCCAAGGTGGCGAATGAGTCCTAGTATGGACATTTTCCAGAATTTTCACAATTTTCTGATGGATGTTGATGTTTTCTGAGTGTTGTGATGTAGACCTAAATGAAAAATATAGAATTTTTAAAAAATTACATGAAATTAGATGCCAAAAATGCAACCTAAATGCACTTTTTAAGAATGCAAAATTTGAAACCTAGCATGCAAATTAATGAATGCAAACCCTAATGCAAGATCAATGCAAGGCCATATCTATGATGATAGATTCCAAATAAGAAAAGAGAAGCATTCAAAAATTAGGTTCATGAAAATGAACCATAGATTTTTGGCACCGTAATCCTTTCTAACTCTTCTAGGGTTTTTCATCTAAAAGGAGAAAGAAGGGCCAAAAATACTCATGTTACATTCAATGTCAATGCAATATTGATGTAATACACAAATATGTAATGTTTGAATGC
This sequence comes from Sequoia sempervirens, assembly GCA_007258455.2. NCBI lineage: Eukaryota > Viridiplantae > Streptophyta > Pinopsida > Cupressales > Cupressaceae > Sequoia > Sequoia sempervirens. The sequence continues at coordinate 44,409 of VDFB02320174.1, forward strand.
AAGAAACTAATAGGATTGATTGATTAATAAATGGAAACTAAAGGAAAACAACTTGTTTGAAAACACATTGTGTTATGCAGCAAATACTAGAAATGAATGCAAAACTAAACATAAATGAATCAAACTGAAAGTGTGCACCTAGAATGTGGATGGAGACTAGAAATGGATTCTAGAATGCTATTAATGTTTATTTTTTAGGCCTGGAGGGACTCATTCACCATTCTAGGAAAATCAGTCCCAGTTTTGCCAAACTGTGCCAAAACCTATTTCTAACAAAAGGGTATCTAAAAATGCAAAAAAATAAAAATTGAACTAGAAGTGGGACTCATTCACCACCCATGGTGAATGAGTCCAGTTTGAATTTCTGAATATTCAAAGGTGGATTCTAGAGTTTTCGAGCCTGCACTGTGGCTTTCTACAGGTGTCTGCTTCCAAAACTCTAATTTTTGAACTTGAAAATGAGTTTTAGTTGATATTTTGACTTGTTAAATGAAGAGAATACTTAAAGAACCTTGAAACTTGAATCTTAATGATTTCCAAGCTTCCAAGAGACCTAAATTTGCAAACAAACAAGACAAGAAATATAAATTTTGAATGTTAGGGTATGGGGGTTTGCCTTGGTGAAACCCCTTTTAGGTAATTAAACCAAAATGATGAAAGAATGGAATGAAACATGAAATAATGGAATTTATTACCTTTACATTATGTTTTATCTTTAAATTCTACAACAAAACATGAAGAATCTGCCCTTGAATGTCTGACAATTGATCTTGAATGACTTGTAATGTTAAAACCTTAAGTTGCTTGACTTGAGATGAAATATTGGTGGATAAATGAATGATAAGAGATGTGAATTAGGGTTAAGATAATTATATTTATATGCATTTCACGTATTTCACCCATTAATACCTCATCACAGGGCGACATGAAGTAATAATAAACTTAAATTTCTCTTTTTTCCCACTCAAAGGTCAAAATTGGGAAAAATGGGACTGATTCACCACACATGGTTAATGGGTCCCACCTAGATGGGACTGATTCATCATGCATGGTGAATGGGTCCCATAGGGGCCATTTTCACAGCTAAGATGCCAAGAGATAAGGAAATAAGGTTTAAATTGTAACCTTGTCAACTATTTGACCAATTTAAGCATCGTGATACACAATATGGGTTAATAGGGGCCTATTAGTGATTATGTAAAGTTTAATTGGGACTTGGGACATAGAATTCAATGTGAAAGTGTGATTAAATACACTTTACAACACTAAAATGAGGTCCACATAGCCTTGAAAGGCACAAGAACCAATGTGAATGTGTAAAACATATTACAACACCTGGTTAAAGTTAAATTTAGTTTACAAGCATTCTAGATTGATGTTAAGATGTAATTAAATAAATTTTATAATGTTGAATTAATTAAGGGAAAATGGGTTCATTAAGCCTAAAAAAGCGTGACAGTCCATTACAAGACTTTACAACACCTTTACAAGACATTATTAAAAGCATGTTATTCAATTTAGAAGGGTCCAAGACCGAGTGTGGATGCATAAAATTCCTCACAACACCTAAATCAAGGCCTCATTAAGTCCAATTTTATGATGAATTATTCCCATGTCAAGCAAGAGGTCCTTTTTTCTACAGTGCAATTTCAATAAAAAAAACTTGACAATATTAACATATAAGCTTGATTTACACACTCCCCAACACTTTAACAATCAAAATAGGCCCATGGGACCCATTTTCCACTTTGGGAAAATGAGTCTCCATCCAAGTGGGGCCCATTTGTCACAAATGGTAAATGAGTCCCATTAGGACTATTTTTCAAGTTTCAAGTGAGAAAAAATTGTTTTAAGTTAAAATTTCTTCAATGTCAGTCTTTGGGATCAAATAAATGGTCATTTGAGTGCATTTCCTATATAAATAAGCTTTAAAATCACTATTTCATGTATAAGCCTACATGATATCATGCCGAGCAAGCAAGAGTTAAGCATTACAATACTTTACAACATCATCAAGAGAGAATTCAAGATCATTTCTAAGGCATTCAAGGGAAAAATTCTTCATCAATTGTTGTAGAAACTCAAGATCTATTATCATGTCAAGGATATCAAGTATCAAGAATGTTGTTGAGCTAGTGTTGTGATATTGCATCCAAGATCCAAATCAAGCATTGTTCTACTCCTATTGTCGAGATCAAGATCTACATCCTTCATGGCCATTTCATGTTGAGTTGCATATTTACAAGAAATCATTTAAAAGGCATCATTCAAGGTATTATTGTACATGATTCATGTTCTTTGTTTCATTTTTCATGCCTTCATTTCATTGTCTCATCATTTTCTTTAATTAGCTAAAAGGAGTTTGACCAAGGCAAACCCCTATTCCCTAACAATCGACACTTTTTCTCTCTCTCTCTCCCTCTCTTTGTGTGATTGCAGATATAGGTGATTTAAATATTTGAGGATTATTGAAGATTAGGTTGCAAGGGTGGAGAAATTCATCAAGTTGTCACAAGGTTTCTATCTTCACAAAAATTCACTTATAGTCCTGAAAAATAGAGTTTCAAATCTAGAAACCTAGAGAAGTAGATTGAGCAGATTGAGAAGAAAAAATTCAAACCTTGAAGTTCCAAAAAATCCAAACTGGACTCATTCACCACAAGTGATGAATGAGTCCCACTCTAGGTGTTTTTCAAAACATTTTGTAGATTCAGATACCCTTTTGTTTGAAACTTACTCTTGTGCAAAAATATAGAATTGGGATTGATTCATGTAGAATGGTAAATGAGTCCCACTAGGTCAAAAAGTTAGAATTTCTAGCATTTTAGAGCTCCTTCCAACTTTCTTCAGATTCCCAGGTGCACACGTTTTGTCTTACAACTTATTATTTTGTTTCATATGCATTTCTAGGCCATTTAAATCAAGTTTGCATCATATTAGGGTTTTGCATTAGATCTTGAATTTCATTATCTTTTCCAAGCTCTAGTAGGGTGGTGAACCCATCATTAATCTCTAAACATACCCTAGGATACCCTATTTTCATATCTCTTGCTCTATTCTTCATTGGATTAAGATCTCTAAGGTGTCCTTGAGTGTAGCAAGTGTGAAATAGGGACCTTTTCCTTGTGTTTCATGCCTCAAAGGTGGGGGAGTACTATTTTTGTTACTACATTTTGGTGAACCTGCATTTAAAACATCATAATTTTGATTTGTATTGCATCATAATCCTAGATTTTTCCTGCACTAACATTGCATTAGAGTTTGCATTTGTTAATTGGAATTCTATGGTTTTTTATTTTGCATTAGTGAAAGTGCATATAGGTTGCATTTACATCTCAAATAATTCAAAATACATAAAATGTGAATTTTTATTTAAGTTATAGATCATACAAACTAGAAGCATAGAAAAAACTTAAAATTTCTTGAAAATTGTGAAAAAAACACTAACTGAGACTCATTCACCCCTTTGGGCGAATCAGTCCTAGTCCAGATTTCAAACTGCCTTTAATATCATTAAAAACCGCATTTTTGTACTTCCTGAGCTTACTGGTAACATATACTATAATTATAGAAAGTTTCAGGAACATTTTTTTTATGCATCTAGGTCAAAAACATCAATTTAGGGTAGTCATTTTTGAAATCATTTCAATCACAAGCATCATTAGATTTGAAAATGCTCACATTTCTTAAAATTTGCATCGTATGGATAAAATTATTTTTCAATTTTGCATATACAATGTTTACATTCATAAAACTTTTCATATGTTTAATAAAAGTGCTTTTCATTTTTGGATATACATTGTTTGCATTCTTAAAGTTTTGCA
>VDFB02320175.1:0-37379 GCA_007258455.2 Sequoia sempervirens
AAAGGATTTGAGGGTTTTAAAGGGAAATGTGATGCTTGGTCTTGGAAGAGTGCTCAACAAGGGAATATTTTAAGAAGGGTTTATGTCTGAGGTCTGCAACATGCTCCTTGATTCTAGTGCAAACATAATGACTCATTTCCCCAATGTAAGGAAGGCCCACATGAAAAACTCACTTTATAGACACCAAATTTTAGGGAAAATTATTAAGGGTCTTTGGGGGAAGGGATGTGATTCTTGATGGTGAAGAAAGGCTTGAAAGTACAAAGGAGACCCTTTTTGTGAAGGATCTTGGAAATTTTATTTGAGACACCCTCAATGTAGGGAAGGGTAGCTGAAGGAAGGGGTTAAGGGTGGGGATCAAGGAATTGGCGAAAATCCTAGCTTTGGCTTGATTAATAGCCCTATTGATATGTTTTTTTTGTATCCATTTAATGAGAAAATATTGGTGAAGTTGGTTATCTCTTCTTCTATGTGGTTATCATCACAGATTATAAGAGATCTAGAAGCTAAATTTTTGAGAACTCTAGATTTTTGGCTAGGGTGATGATGGGAAGATGAATGAAGGTATAAGTCAGTGTGGGTTGATTTATGCAATACAGTTAGAGATAAGGACCCATCTACTTTTTTGATGAGGAAATTAAGGAAAGTAATTTGATTATCAGTTTTAATTTCTTTGGTAAAAGATATGTGTAGGGAAATTTTTCATAAATGGGAGTGGAATTCTTCAATCTTATCAAGACCATGAGGCCAAAAAATGTTGATATGATCATCCAAATAGCATTTCCACCACTTTGGTTTGAGAGGAGAGGAATGGAGGGAAATTTCTTTAAAATGCTCCATGTATAGGTTTGCCACTAGACAAGAGAGAGGAGATCCCATAACCACCCCATCAAGATGCTAAAAAATAACACCTTGGAAAGAGAAGAAGGTGAATTTGAGACATAACTCAACCAAAGAAGAAATTTCATGACTTAACTTTTTTCTAATAACATCAAAAGAGTCTAGAATGGGAACTTTGGTGAAGAGGGAGACAACATCAAAACTAAGAAGATTGTTGTTATACAATTTATTTTCTTTGATGAAGTTTGTAAAGTTGGAAGAGTTCGTGATGAATGATTTTGATTTTCCAACAAGGTGAGAGATGATTTTATCTAGATAGGTAGCTAACTTGTAAGTGGGGTAATTGATGGTGCCAACTATGGGTCTAAGGGGAATACTAGCTTTGTGAATTTTTGGAACCCCATAGATATGCAGGGTTACCTCTTTGGAAGGATTCAACCACTTTTTCATGGTATCATCAAAAGAACAACTCGCAATGTATGACTTCCTACACTAATCTTGAGATCAAAATAATGTAAAATTTTTATATATATTTAACAATTACAGAAACTTAAACATAAATAAACATAACTATCATGTGCATACCACAACATAGTGATTTACATGGGGAAAATAATTTTAGGAGAAAAACCCCACACTCCAAAAATTTCCTAATATATTATTTAAAAATAAAAAAGATTATAATATACTTGTAGAACAAGCTTCTCGTAGGAGTATCACCAACCAAAGATCTAAAGGTAACACAACTATTATCAGACTCTCAAGATACATCACAATACACAATTGTAATACAATGCCCTCATAAAATAGGGTTTCCTTCTAGGGAAATTAAAGCCAACAAAAATATCGATTGTCAAATATGAGACATAATGATTAATGATCCATATTTACAATAATAAATTCTACATAAAATTTTTCTTATGGGGGCACTGGCCCTTAGCCCCCATTAGGGTACACTACTTACTAGGTATGTGTAGGATCATGATGGGCCAAAAAGTGGCAATATGATGGGTATGTGGCTGACGACTATTTTTTTATCCAAAATTGATGAAACAAAAAGGGTTTTTAAAGGATATTCTTAGCTTTCCATCGATATAAATTATGCTTTATTTTGAATTGAATAAATAATTATTATTCATTTTCTATTCAAATCATTATTAAAGTCCTAATTGATAGGCTGATTTAAAAACATCTATAGCTTTCAAATGGTATCACATTTTTTGAATCCAAAACATGCATCACATTCTATGCTTCACATACTATAGGATTAAAAAAAGAAAAAATGAATTTCATGAAGTTTTGACCAAGTTAAGGTGGTCAGACATATGAGTTTTTATATTTTTAAAAAATTCGTAATAAAAAATTCATAATTAATTATTTACTTGGAAAAAAATTACAAAAAAAATATGCATCACATCGAGGCATGAGTCCTCTACTTAAATCTAAAATCTTATAAAAAATATTATCATTTTATTGTGGTTAGGGTGGTCAGACAGACACCTAGTTCTTATTTTTTCCCTAAAATTTAAGTACCATTGCATTCAAATTTCAAATTTTCACCAAATAGATTTTTTTTTATAAAAAAACCTAGTAGTCTAGAAACTACATTCAATTTGCTACATATTCTATTCTTACATATTTCTGAAATAAAATAGATAACTTATTCAAATTTTTATGTCAAGTTGCCTAACTTTGATTTTTTTTATTTTTTAGCCACTTAAGGGCCTATTTTTTCCATGATGATCCTGCACATACCCTACTGGACCCCTAGTTGTGGGGATGATCCCCTCGAACCTCTCATGGGGGATACACCCCTTTCCCCCCTTCCCCATCGTATGAATAGTACATTATATATCAACAATAACTTAGGTAATGGAAAGGTGGAGACACATTTTCCCAACAAACCTCTCACTTTTTGAACACCTTACAAAAGTAATGAGAGTGTGTAAACCTCATCACTTAATTGCTAGGAGACGAAAGGCCCATAGTTTCCAAACACCATCTTAACTTCTTTGTGCTCATAGTTTTAGTTAAATAATCAACAACATTCATCAAATTATTCAACTTAACCAAATTTACCCTACCATTTTTGACCATATCTCTAATAAAATGATACTAGATACTATAGACACCTAAAATGTGACCTTACCCATCCACACCTCATTTTAGCTATCCTAAACCATTAATCAATTAAATAATATTTATTTATGTATTTAATTGATTTCTCCTACCCACCACCTTTAATTAAATAAATCCACATTTATTTAATTAAAGATAACCTTTATCCTTATTCCTCTAAATCTCCTAACCTTTCTTTAGTTAATTAATCCTTGATTAATTAACTTTATCCCCATCCTAAACCTCATTATTCCATTCTCCAACTTTTTACTCCACCTAAGTTAATAAACCCTTGGTTTATTAACTCAACCATATTAAAATAATGTTTATTTATTTATTTATTAATGCTCAATATTGTAAATTATTGTAAGATAGTGATAAGACCGTCTCTGATCTTATTTGGAGTTTCTTTTTAGAAACTTTCCATTTTTTGTAAGTCTTGTAAACTATTTATTGAGCGTCTTACTCATTGTTAATACATCGATTTATTTACCAATTACCTATGTAATATGGTATTAGAGCCAAATTGCTTAATATTGAATTTTTAATTCATAAAAATCTCTTCAAAGGTTTTTTCTGAATATTCAATTAAAAATTTAATAAAATCTTCTTTGAAAATTTTCGAAGATTTTTGTGAGCTTAATTTTGAAAAAAAAAAATTCCAAATTTCTTCGTGGCTTGTTTGAAATTCGAATTTTTTCTGTTTGGAAATTTCATGGGCAGTTTTTCTAGAAGAAATCGCAGGAGATTTTGAAAACCTAGAGGCATTTTTTTGCATTTTTTTGTCTGAAGCTTGTACTTTCTGCTATTCGGGTGTCACGATTTCCTATTTGGGCTCATCTCTGGTTTGCGTTTTGTTTGGCAAAGGGATTTTTTGTGGCACACGTTTTGCTGGAGCACGATTTTTCTCTTATTTCTGGCACGCGACTTCGTCTAAGTTTTGTCTGTGATTTCCAGATTTGTGAGCTCAGTTTCAACTGCGGGTGTCTACTTTTTCTGGCATTTTTCGGCCTTCTGAAGGTCGCAAAAATTTGTTTGCAACCTGGCTGGGATTTGAAGATGCATTTTTTGTACACATGTGTGTTTTGGATGCATGATTTCTAGTGTGCTTCAGATGCATTTTTTTCATTGCTCTTTGGCAACGATTCTTCATCTTTTGCGATGTTTTTTGTCTGATTCATGGTCGCCCAGACATCTGCAATATTTTTGCCATGATTTTGTGTGGATTCGAGCTAGTTTCTACAATTTTTTGGAGTCCTCATGGCTGTCTTGGGTTCCAGAATTTTCATCTAGGGTTTTGAACCCTCAGATCAAATCAATTTTTTTTTCTAATTGCAGATTCTTGGTGGGTTTTTTGAGAGCTCAATTGGGTTGGTCTCCGAATTTTCTGGGTGCATCATTTTTCATGCCTTAAATTTTGTGTCATTTGTACACTGTGCTTTCTATAGTCTATACCTGAATCTGCATCTATTTTTTGCATTGGAATTTGTGTCTCAAGTTTCATGCATCAACCTTCTCTTAGTTCCTTATTTTTTGTGCCTCAAAAAGTGTGAAGATGGCCAGTTTAAGTAATTTAATTTTGGAGGGAAGTCAGCGATTTAATGGCAAAAATTACAACACCTGGAAGCAGCGGATGCTAACAATTTTTGAATACCATTGCCTTGATCAGATGATCCTTGGCAAAGCTACTCGTCCCGACATGGAAAGTAAGGATCAGGAGAAGTTTGATGAGCAGAATCGTGAAGTCATCATGCTTATTAAGCTTTCAGTTACTGATGATCAGCTCCTTTAGATTCCACTGGGAAAATCAGCTAAGGAGATCTGGGATCACTTGAAGGGTTTGCATGAAAGTTCTAACAAGAGCCATGCATTTTTCTTGAAGAATATGCTATTTTCTATCATGATGGATGAGAAGACAACTCTGCAAGCACACCTGAATAAAATCCAAGAGATCAAAGATCAGTTGGAGGCGATTGGTCAAAAAATGGAGGAGGAAGACATGGTTGTAATCATCCTGAAGAGTCTACTGAAGTCCTATGAACACTTCATAGAGACTCTCAACATTACATCTGCTAATGTTGATCTCAATTTTCCTAATTTGTGCACTATCCTATTGCAGCAGGATCACTGGAGACAATAGTTCGGTAGCAGTGAATCATCATCCTCCACGGAGCAGGCTTTTGTAGCTAAAACCCATCCGAAGCATCATGGAAAAGGTCAGCCTTCACAGCAGAAAGGCTCCAGTCAGACCAGTCTAAAGAAGAAAAATGTTCAGTGTAACTACTGTCATAAATTTGGCCACATCAAGAAAGATTGTTGTGCTTGTTTGGCTTCTGAGCAAAAGAAGCAGGGAGGGTTTTAGCAAAAAGTGAATGTCGCGGAGCACTCTGAGCAGAAGGAATCTTCCTTTTATGCACTGATGGAAAAAAGGCTTGCAAACCATGTCAAATCCTCCACTTGGTACATAGATTCTGGTGCCTCACGTCATTTCTCACATAGGCGTGATTGGTTCACTGACTTTTCCCCTTGCACTGACTCAGTTATCTTTGGAGGAGGTGAGGAATACATAATTGTTGGCATGGGCACTGTTCAGGTTCAATCTGGTGGGAGGGATCTCATATTCCTCAATGTGTATTATGTACCTAATATCAAGCTCAATCTTCTCTTAGTTAGTCAGATAATGTGACATTCTCCCCAAATGGATGTGGTATTCAGCTCACATAGATGTTTGATTGTTGATCGAGAAACTCACACAACGGTGGCCATTGGGATAGAGGATCATGGCCTTTATAGGCTTGTGGACACTGGTGATTCTCTAGAGTTAGCCTTGGCAGCCAAAAATTTAGCTATCACCAGTCTTTGGCACCAACAGTACAGGAACTTGAACATGCACTATCTCTCTCAGCTTGCTCGAGAGGGACTTGTAGATGGCTTACCTGACATTCAGACTCAGCATCAGGGCATTTGTGGTGCTTGTCAAGCTAGAAACTAACATCGCACATCATTCAAGGATGGTGACTCTTGGCAGGCTTCTAAGGTAATTCAATTAGTTCATGTTGATATTTGTGGCCCTATGTCTATTTCTTCTGTAATTGGTTGCAAGTACTTTCTACTTTTTGTTGATGATTATAGTAGGAAAATGTGGGTGTACTTTCTTAAACAGAAATCAGATGTTTTTAATGTATTTCAGAAGTTTAAGGCCTTGGTTGAAAAAGAGTCCAGTTCTAGTATTATAACTCTTAGGTCAGATAATGGGGAGAATTCTGTTCTAGTACATTCTCCAACTTCTGTGATACTCATGGGATAAAATGTCAGTTAACCACACCCTACACTCCTCAGCAAAATGGTGTTGTAGAGCAATGCAATCGTACGATTGTTGAGATGGCTCGCTCCATGTTGCAACACAGGAGTGTTCCTTCCAATTTTTGGGCATAAGCAATCAATACTTTAGTCTATCTCTTTAATAGGTCACCCACTCATGTTGTTAAGGGGAAGAATCCTGAGGAAGTCTGGTCTGGTCGCAAACCTGGGATCAGTCATTTGAAATTTTTTGGCTCTCTTGTGTATGTTTGGATTCTAGAGGCCAAGCGCACTAAGCTAAACTCCAAGAGCCAGAAACTCATGTTCACAGGGTACAGTGACAACCACAAGGCATTCAGGCTGATTGATATAGACACTAATCATCTTATCTTCAATCGAGATGTTATCTTTGATGAGGAACGAGGTCCATTTCACTCTTCTTCACCTGTTTAGCATTTAGAGGATCAACCTCTATAGGCTCCTGATATGAGTGTCCAACTTTCGTTAGGTTCACCTGATGGGAGGGATGACAAAGACCTAGTCTTTGATGATGCTCAACCTGAGTTTCCTCTAGATGATAATGAACATCCCCCTGCTGAACCTGTTCTAGATCCACAACTATATCTAGCTCCTCCTACTACATTTGATGTTGGTACTTCTACTCTCTGGCCAAAATGGTGGGCTAAGACTATTAGTGATCTTTGTGCTGATGAGCTCATCGAGGGTAGATCATCTAGAAACAAGAGAAAATAATAGTCTACAATGAATTATGCTCTCATGGCCAACATTCACAGTGTTTATGAGCCTCAGACATATTTAGAGGCAAAAGGGATACCTGAGTGGGAAAAGGTGATGGAATTAGAATACCAGAGTCTTCAGAAGAATCACACTTGGGTCCTTTCCAATCTTCCTCTAGGGAAGAAGCCCATTAGCTGCAAATGGGTGTACTAGGTGAAGTATAAAGCTGACAGAACCCTTGACAAGTACAAAGCTCATCTGGTTGCACGGGGGTTCTCACAGAAAGAAGGCATTGACTATGACGAGACCTTTGCACCTACAGCCAAAATGAGTACCATATGGCTCATCCTTGCCTTAGCAGCCCAATTTGATTAGAAGGTCCATCAGATGGATGTGAAGAGTGCTTTCCTCAATGGTGAGTTGAAGGAGGAAGTATACATGACGTAGCCTCCAGGTTTGAAAGTTGCTAGTCAAGAACAGAAGGTGTGCAGATTGGTCAAAGCACTCTATGGCCTGAAACAGGCTCCTTGGGCTTGGTACATTAAGATTGACACATAGCTCATAGATCATGGCTTTCAGAGGAGTCCATCTGACTTGAATCTGTATGTCAAGAATACTAGTAATGATATCTTACTTGTTGTTGTCTATGTGGATGACTTGATCATTACTGGCAGTTTGGCACATTTGATCACTGAGATCAAACAGGACTTGTGCAAAATTTTTGACATGATAGACTTGGGCCTCCTGCATTATTGTTTAGGTGTTGAGGTTTGGCAGACAGAGAGCAACATTTTCATCTCCCAGTCCAAGTATGCTTGAAGTCTTTTGGATAAGTTCTGATTGTAGGATTGCAAACCTACCTCCGCACCCATGGAAAAAGGGCTTAAGTTGTTAGCTAAGTCTAATTCACCTGTGGTAGACAAAACATTGTTCAGGCAACTAGTAGGCAGCCTCATCTATCTTGCTGCTACTATACTTGACTTTTGCAGTGAGCTACTAGGCTGATCATTGGGTAGCAGCGAAGCGTGTGCTGCATTATGTGAAGGGCACTCCTAATTTTGGACTCTTGTACACTTGGAGTCACAATCCTAAACTCAGTGGATTCACAGATTCAGATTGGGCAGGTTCAGTTGATGACAGGAAATCAACATCTGGGTATGTGTTCAGTTTGGGATCCGATGCAGTCACATGGACTAGTAGGAAGCATCAGGCATTGGCTCTCTCCTCGAAAGAAGTAGAGTATCAGGGAGTAGTAAAAGTAGCATGTGAGGCAGTTTGGCTTTGCTGGATGCTTGTAGATATGCAAATATCTCAAGCAGGTCTGACTCCCTTGTTCTGTGATAATCAGGGAGTTCTCAAACTTGCCAAGAATCTAGTCTTCCATGAGAAAACCAAGCATGTGGAAACTCATTGTCATTTCATTTGGAAGCTAGTTGAAGACAGATCATTTCAGTTGTGTTATGTTCTGACAAAGGATCAGATAGCAGATATTCTCACCAAGTCTCTTAGTACAGATAAGTTTGTCAAATTCAGGGGGCATCTTTATGTAGTAGATAGATTGAGCATTAAGGGAGGGTATTAAAATAATGTTTATTTATTTATTTATTAATGCTCAATATTTTAAATTATTGTAAGATAGTGATAAGATCATCTCCGATCTTATCTAGAGTTTCTTTTTAGAAACTTTCCATTTTTTGTAAATCTTGTAAACTATTTATTGAGCGTCTTGCTTATTGTTAATACATCGATTTATTTACCAATTACCTATGTAATAAACCAATCTTCATTAATTAATTAATCCTTGATTAATTGATTTAAACCTCATACCTAACCATCATTATCCTTATTACCTATTTTTAAATTCCTACATCTCACCTATCCCCACTAACCTCTTACACAAGCTACCCTATGAGCCACCCGATCTCTTACAAAAATTAAATGCCTCTCATCCCAATTTTTTCTCACACATGTGTGAGCACACCTCTCCATTTCACCCCTTTCAATCTTGTGATGCTTGTCACATGGCTAATCAATCCTCATCCTTGATCCAAACCTCGCCTTCACAATCAATCTCAACCCTCAATTAGCCATTCAATATTAGCCATTGATTCCTCTCACCAAATCCTATGTAATTAGGTCTTCACTCTCATTATTAATTACACACATTCTCCATATTCATATGCTGATAAAAAATCCATCAAATCCATTTCCATCCTACCATCATCGTGCTATAATACTGAGCAACCAAATCCCTTATCAACATTGGAGAAAATCTACAAGACAAGGGTGCATCTTGTGAGCTCAATCCATGAAAAGGAAGAAGCAATGAAGGCTTAATTTCTTATTTTTTTAGTTCTTATTCATTTTTATCTATTTTCATCTATTTAGCTTCTTATTCATCTTTCCCATCTTTATTTTGGTATGCCTAGTGGCTTCCCACCCCTTTTCTCTAATGTTTCATTAAGTTTTTGTCCATTTTGAAGCTCCAAGTGTCATTTTCGAGAAAATAATGTGAAGTGGCACCTAAGGGTAGACTCATGACACCTAAGTGAAGTCTTGTGGCACCTAAGTGTAGAATTTTGGTGCCTAGGTTCAAAGTTGTAGCACCAGTGTAACCTAGAAATGTACTTCCATATTATGGCATTATTTTCAGCATTCTGACCTAGATCTAGGGTTTATTTGGGTTCTAACATATTTTTTGTGTAGGTATTCATTGTCATAACACTTTATTTTATAGTTCCATCCATCATTTACACACTAAAATAGGTGTTTTTCAGGTTTTGTGAGAATAGGTTTTCATACAAGCTTTCTAAGTCACCATGTTTCTTCATTTTAAGCTCATCCTCGTTGCATTTGAGGGAATATTTTGGCTCAATATTCATAATTTTAGGTCTCCCACATGTTCATCCATCCATTTCCCCATCTGGGTTGGTCCAAAACTTCATTTTCTGACCTCGAGGAGTCATTTTTTGGCACTTCTTGCAAAATGGCGCCTAAGTGCAAAATTGTGGTTCCTCTATTCAAAATTGGCATGCTTCTTTTAGGGGAAATATTTTGGGTCTTATTAGGTGTTTTTTTCATTAAAATTTTCATTTTTAGTTCATTACATGCCTTTTTAGGCTGTTTTCTAAATTGGGTATCTAATAAACGTCAAATTTTCACCCCTAAAAGCTACCTTTTGGCCCATTTTGCAAAACTATGACCTTGTTCACCAAATGGTGCCTCTATTTTAATAGAAGCACAAATTTATCTACAAAATGGTTCCTAGGTTTTAGGATGCATCTTTAGGTCTTCTTTCAGTTGTTATTTGTATCTAGGCATATGCAGGATCATGATGGGCCAAAAAGTGGTGATATGATGGGTATGTGTAGGGTATGTGGCTAACAAATTTTTTTTACCAAAAAATGATGAAACAAAAATATTTTTTAAAGGAGATTCTCAGCTTTCAACAAATATAAATTATGCTTTACTTTGAATTTAAAAATAATTATTATTCATTTTCTATTTGAATTATGACTAAAGTCTTGATTGATAGGTTGATTGAAAAACATCTATAGATTTCAAAAGCTATCACATTTTTTCAATATGAAACATGTGTCACATTCCATGCTTCACATACTATAGGATTAAAAATAATAAAACCAAATTTCATGAAGTTTTGACCAAGTTAAGGTGGTGAAACATATGAGTTTGTATATTTTTTAAAAGTTGTAATAAAAAATTCATAATTAATTATTTACATGGAAAAAAATTACAAAAAAATATGCATCACATTGAGACATGAGTCCTCTACTTATATCTAAAACCTTATAAAAAATTATTATCATTTTATTGTAGTTAGGGTGGTCAGACAAACACCTATTTATTTTTTCCCTAAAATTTAAGTACTACTGCATTGAAATTTTAAATTTTCAGGTCAAATAGATTTTATTTTTTGAATAAAACTAGTAGTTTAGAAAATATATTCAATTTGCTATAGATTCTATTATTTCATATTTTTGAAATAATATAGATAAATTATTTAAATTTTTACGTCAAGTTTCCTAACTCTAATTTTTCTAATTTTTTCGCCACTTAAGGGCCTATTTTTTCCATGATGATCCTACACATACCCATCTAATCTCTATTTTTGGATACTAATACATGATGCAGGTCTCTAATGCTCATCTAAGGAAAAAATCATCGCATAACTATGCCTATTTCATGCTAACAATCATTTTATTTGATCATCTTATCATCTAACCACTTGTTTTGCAGCTTGAAATTGATTTTCAAAGGAAAAATTATCAAACTACTAACAATTTCTTGCAGATTTGTTTGTCCAAAGCTTTCTTTTTCCACTAATCTAGACACATTTCATTTCTTAATATTAATGCACTTTTTTTTATGTTTCTTTGAGTGAGTGGCATGTATGCTCTCCTCTCACACCTAGTGTGATCTTGAGGATAAAAAATATCACTTACTCTTTTTATTTTTCTTTTCATCCTAAGAAACCCAATGTGTGTATGCTCTCCCCTCACACTTCATGTGATATTGCAGATCAAAAACACCTTGATAGTTCCTTTTAGGGGTCCTTCCTAGGGATTTTGTCACCCTAGGGGAGGACTCCAACTCTTATGTTATGGCAGAGTATAAAGAGCAAGAGGTGAGAAAGTCACCTCTCTTGGAAGTGGAATTTTGTCAATTGGGCTAAGCCTCCAAGAACTTTATACCTTGGATAAGTGAAGGTGGAGAGTGGGTTACCCTCTCCTCTCGGCTATTTAACATTGTTCCCTTTCAATTACATATTTGGGCCTCATGTACCCTTGACGTATATAGAGGACTCCCTAGCAACCTTGTGTATCCTATATTAAGACCTTTTGGTAATAGGTTATTGTGGTGCAAGGGATGCAAATTGTACCATGAATTTACTCACTACATACTCCCTTATGTTGAGATATAAATCCTTGTGGTGAACTTTGATAATTCCCAAGGGGAGATAAGTTGAGCCCATTGGCATCCATTGATGACCCTGTGCTACTAGATATCTAGCTATCTACATTCATGAGAAATGGTACCCCAAAGAGTGAATAGAGTATCAAGGAGTATTAACCCAAGCTCAAGCTTGGGTGGTGATCCAACATTAATTTATAATCCCACTTGAATAATTTAGGATTATGCAAGTGTTTGAAGAGTCTTCTTGTGAAAAACCAGTGAAAACAAATCATCCAAGGAGTTGAGGATTGAACATACACTGCAAAAATCCATCAAACTTGGCCACTTTATTTTTTTGTGTGCTTTCAATTCTATCTCTTAGTCAAGCAATAAAAACCTTCACCCCGTCCCAACCACTTCTTCCCAACCATCCTTCACATCCTAATTTTACCACCTTTTCCATCCTAATCATCCCCTTTCACCTAATCACCCCACCCTAATCTACTATTTTCATCCTAATTGTAACGCCCTGCCATGCAACCCCAAAGGAAACAATAACAACTAACATACATATCACATTTTTTTTTATAACTAACATGCATCACAATAATCATATTTCACATGAAATGAAAATATACATGAATAACATATAACAAATCCCTTGGGTTTACATGACTGCATTACTTTCCACATCAACATTATTACATCCTATGAAAGATATCATGTACCAGTAACCATATGATAACATGAACAAGGATAATACATTAATAACATGAAGATACATTACTCAACGATTACATTAATACAATGTTGCTTCTCAACATGAATGGGAATAGTACAATATCACATAATGATACAAATGAACTGAATCAATATAAAGCTACAAGTCAGATTCAACTCTGGTACAACTTAGGAGTCACTACAATAGGTACAACTTTGCACATTGTGATCTTTGACTGGGGACCCAATGGGGTGCATAGCACATTCCACCTGACCACGTGGACTTGAAGGCCCACCCCCCGTGCTAGGAGATGACAAGAAGGAATCTCAATGAAACCATCAAACAAAACAAGGATTACAAAGAAAACAACCATAACAATGGATAACATTTATCACAAGAATTGACCAATCCAATAGGTAATGAACATAAGAAATAACCAACTCAAGACAACATAATAATGCATGAACATACACATGCCAACATCCGCTTCCAAAGGCTTAAGAACACAAGAGGGGAACAACAACATACTAGGTTGTTAAAGGGTGGAGTGTCATCACATTGGTAGTCATGGGTTATCCTGGCATAACCTTCTTAGGCTGCCGACCCCCATCTTGGGTTATCCTAGTAACCTCTATCGGTCACCGGCCCCCCATGCTTGCTATCCAGGATCAACATACCTTGCAAAATTACTATGCAGAGACAAGGTAGTTGATCTTTCCATTCCAGGCCTTCCCGCTCATCCCAAGCCTAAATGAGCACTTGGGCCCATGAGTGAGGCAACATTATTTGAGTTAATATGTGAAACTACCCAAAATCCCTAATTAATTAATTTACCATTTGATTTAAACTCACAATTTACAAATCAACAAGTGATGACATCACCATGAGCTCTTCAACTCACACATAAACCAACGTAATTCACCCACAAAATCAAGATCTTCCTAAGGACCAATTGGATCAAACGGGATTCCTCCCAGAAATGATAACTCATAACCATCACAATACCAAAATCCACCACAATAGCCAACGACAAAGTCAACCAACAATGCATCATGATTATACCTCAACAAGCAATCATAACAATCATGAAACTTACTTTTCCAAGCAAGCTCATAAGTAAACATAAAGACATCCCTTCTACATGTTACACTACTAAGCCATCAACCAATAAATTAAAGTCATTTGAGTTAAACAACCTATCAATTTCATAAACAACTTACTCAAATTAAAAGACTATATACCAAAAATAACAATCTACTTTCACTAATCCATACAAAGTGATAACATTAAACTAACGTTTATTTACTATCAAGGGATATTCTAATTCACTTATTTTAACATATCTTCCAGAACGAGCAATCAATTAATAATGATATCATAACAAAATAACCTATACAATAAATTTAAGGAGTAATTCACTCTCCAAAAGCTTGCATAGTTAATCCACTAATCAATACACAATTGCAATAGTAACATTATTCAACATCGAGGATAGTTATCAAAAATATCCTCTTCCTAAAAAATCATTTTAATAACTTCATTGAAGGAAATTATTAAAAATCATATAAACACATTAATAGTTACTATAATTTATTAATACCAACCCTTTTCCCCCTTTTCTTTTAAAAAAAAAGAATGATAAAATCATTACTAATGAATAAACAAAGTAATAATAATTACTAAAATTGATTAAAGAAACCATTAATGATTTAACCACTAACATAATAATTACTATTTAATACATAAAATAATTGAAGGCTAAATTATTTGATAAATAATAGCACTTTACTAACTTACTAACCTTGTTAATAATTTACTAACTCTATTCATGAAATTGTTAATAGTTTTGGTGGGCTCACTTTATATCTTTATTAAGGAATCTAAGTTTATTTATTTTTATTTATATCTCACCTTTAAGGTAAGAATTATATTACATGAGAAAAAATTTAAGGAGCTTACTCCCCCTCCCATTTCCACGATTCTCCCTAGGATTTTAGTTTTAAAGTAACTAACTTAATATTGTCATGTGATGCTTCCAATGCTATTCTTTGTTTTAATAAGGAGAGGTCTCTACTATGGTTGCTTTTAAACAATATCCAACACCAATGCAAGAGATTTTGTCAGTTAACACCACACAACGCAAGGAGACAATTTAGCATTGCAGCAAGAGGGTGAGGAGCACAATAGAATGGCCATTCATAGAGGAGGCAATTTCATGGAATCTGACTAGAAAATTCTAAAAGGAGTCTTTGAATATGGCCTCTGTTCTTATTATAAGAATGTTGTTGCAACTTGAGCAAACATATATGTGCTATTATCTATATGTGGTAGCGATGTACACGTTTCAATTTATAATTAAACAAAAAAAATGCCTATATGTACTAGACGAAGGCTAATGAAAACATTTACAAACTCAAATGCATGAAGAACTCACCACCGAGAGAGAGGTAGAGGGGTGGATAACAATGACAACCAAAAAACAAGATGTAAATCCCATCCAAAAATGGACATAGTATGAATCACAACATGTATTTGGAATACTTATATGTATTACTGAATATACAGATTGAACTTAAATAGACCATACGCTCTGTTGGCTACAATTTTTAGAATCCCAGGGAGACCCACAATCTAATTGCCTGAATTGAAGACTTCATCACTAACTCAGGCGAAGTTACCTAAATAATACAAACCGCAATTAATAAATTTACCTAGCCAAGGTCATCGGCTAAAGATTATTTTGTACTCACTTCAAATGTGAAGTAACAACTCAAAATTCAACAAATAGATTAACACCTATTATGATTACAAGCATCGGCGCCTCAATAGATAGTAACCAGAGTGGCGGTGCATGCAAAAGGGTCAAAAAAATTAAGGAAATAAGACCACCGTAGCTGATATAAGACTAATTCGGTATAATCAAAATCAACTACTAAGAACAACAAGAACACAAATGAAGGAGGTAGTAAAAAAGAGAAGAGTAGCTAATTAAAAAATTCCATTAAAGCCACAGGAGAGTGCATAATTCGGAGTACTCATAGATGCGCTAGATCAAGAAGGATAGCTTCATTCAAAAAGTATCTAACCCCCATTCCAGATTGTGGAGGTATTTTAATATGATTTCAAAGGAATATTAACTTTTAGATCAAACTTTGAATGCCTAAAGATTGTATATATACCAAGAATGTGAAAAACTATCATGGGAAACTATCATCCAAACATAAAACAACAGGGGCGACCAAGTTCTATGAAGTTTGGGATAACCCCACCTCAAAATTGGTTGAGACAATAATGAAGATAAGGGATGAAATCATTCTCAGTTATGGGTAAGAGAGGGATCCGAGTTATTCTACAAATTTAAGAGACTAACAATCTCAAGGCTGTGTACCTGGCAGTAGAGAGCTCCACTTAAGCCTTGGGTGGTGATTTGAGATTGTTGTTTTCACAGGTTGTCCCTTAGGGTCTTCTCTTTCTACCATTGTTCATTATTCCATCAAATCCTTCATGGGATCGAATCTCGTACCATAGCCAAAAGGAACATTTTTAGCAGTGTTCCCTCCCCAAAAAAATTCATGCCATAGAAAGAATTCCTATAGTTATGAGCACCAAAAATCCCCATGAAGCCAATCATTCCCCTATATTTATCAAGGAAATGTGTTAAAATACTCAAAATATGGGTATGCTTGACAAATTTTGTAGAAAATGCATTCTCATCACGCTTCACCCCTCCTAATGCTATTCAACTTTCTCCCTCTAACCCCCACTACCAGAGGCTTAATTAATGGCCTTTATTGCTGCATGCCAAACGTTCTAGGCAAGTGGGCTTTTTTCCACTATTGTCAGTTACAAAATTAAAGAGCACATTCTCACCTATCATGACACCCATTAACTTATTTTTAGATCTTGTTTAAAACTGCTAAAATCCAAAACTGCTAGTCCAAAATAGACTCCACTATCTCAGCCAGTTAATTTTCCTATTTACTCTCCAATAAACCAGTCAATTCCAAAATAGTGCATGTTCACCATAACTAACCATTCTATCTTTTAATTGCTTTTCTTTCCTTTTATCTTCATTTGAAATTAAATACTAATTTTAATATTTTGTTTTCTTAAATATTTTCACTTTAATTTATTTAAACCAAATAAATTATTAATAATATTTTATTTCATCAATGCAACAACAATAAAACAAATTAAAATCAAATAGTACCCTACCTCCCACAATCGAAAAACAACACGACAATATCACAGATGGAGAGGCATTACACTAATCACCCTTTTTCATCATAATCACTCCTAATCCTAATAACCCCCGATCTCATCATAACCATCCCTTATTATCCTTAACATCCATTTTCATCCTATTCTCCTTTCTTCATAATCACCTTATCCTAATCATCCCATCATAATCCTCTATAATCATTCTAATCATCAATCTTGTCCTAATCACCCCTTAATCCATCCTTAATCCTTCATCTATGACCCTAAGACTAATTTTACTAATCCATTTGAGGTCATAATCATTATCCAAATTACCTACCATAATCCCTATCCAATTTCATCATTAATATTGGTCCTAATATCCCCTATCCTCTATCATCCTTAATCATCATCCTCCATCATCATCCCTAATCCACATCCCCCATTATCATCTTTAATCTGAAAGTCATCCCTCATCATCATTTTAATCCAATCCCCCCTTTCTAACCTAATACCATTCTAGCCAAATCCTAATCTAATTCATCTGCCCATCATCAAAAATCCAATCATCTATTATCCATCTCAATCAAGCATCCAGTCCCCATCCTTAATAAAAAATCATCACTTGAACATCAAAATTTGGTTAAGGACCTAATCTTATTCATACCTCATATCCTTTCATCACCATCCAAGTATCCTATCCTTAATCACATATCATCCATTTCAAATCCAATATACCAATAAAAAACCAAGACCTTAATTTGATTTCATCTTTATTCCAAACTTGCAGCTTAAGAACATTATCATATTTTAAGTACAGAGAATCATATTTAATTAAATTAAATCATTTTAATGTCTTGTAATTTGATCCCAATCCTAATCCCATCCTCCATATTCATCCTCATACTCTATTATTCTTATCACTCATCTTGTCATAATCATTCCCTAACTATATCAAATCCATCCCTAATGCATCCTCATCCAAAATCAATCCAAATTTTTTATCCTCCAATCAAACCCCAACCATGTCTAACCATTCAACCTATCCTCCATCAAACCTAACCTATTCTAAACCACCTTCATCCATTCCAACCCAACCCAATATCATGCACCCATATCCCAATCCATATGATGATAAGAGTATTGTGAATAACCTTGAATCCATTAGACAAAACCCTCCAAGTCTTCACCAATCACTCATCCAGTGTCCCCCTCAAACCCTACCCACACCCTCATCACCCATATCATATTCATGGGATCCCATCACCAATCATCTCCTCATCCACTACTTTAATAATGATAAGGATGTCATGCTTAGATACTTCCTTGGAATTGGTGCAAAACTCCCATCCTCTACACCTTCATCCAATCCATCCCCTCCTTCTTATCCTTCCCCATCCTTTGACAAGGGAGATCAAGCCTTTATCCAAAATATCCCTCCAACCCCATCCACATCCCGAATCTCCATCAATTCTCCACATCCTTTTCAAGCTCCTCATCCTCATCCTCAATTTTCTGATCCATGGAAAATTTCACCTCTTATTCGGGTATGTGCAGGATCATCATGGAAAAAATAGGCCCTTAAGTGGCAAAAAATTTAGAAAAATCAAAGTTAGACAACTTGATGTAAAAATTTGAATAAGTTATTGATATTATTTCAAAAATATGTAAGAATAGAATTTGTAGAAAATTGAATGTAGTTTCTAAACTACTAGGTTTATTTAAAAAAAAAGAAATCTATTTGGTGAAAATTTAAAATTTCAATGTAGTAGTACTTAAATTTTAGGGGAAAAATAAGTAGGTGTTATTTGACCACCCTAACCACAATAAAATATTAATATTTTTTTATAAGATTTTAGATATAATTAGAGGACTCATGTCTCGATGTGATGCATATTTTTTGGTAATTTTTTTTCAAGTAATTAATTAATTGTGAGTTTTTTATTGCAACTTTTAAAAAATATAAAAAATCATATGTCTGACCACCTTAACTTGGTCAAAAATTCATGAAATTCAAATTTTTTTTTTTTAATCTTATAGTATGCAAATCATAGAATGTGAAACATGTTTCAGATTCAAAATATGTGATATTATTTTAAATCTATAGATGTTTTTCAATTAACCTATCAATCAATACTTTAGTCATAATTTCAATAGAAAATGAATAATAATTATTTATTAAATTCAAAGTAAAGCATAATTTATATTGGTGGAAAATTAAGAATCTCCTATAAAAACCCTTTTCATTTTATCAATTTTGGGTTAAAAAAAATTCATTGGCTACATACCCTACACATACTCATCATGTCGCCACTTTTTGGCCCATCATGAGCCTGCACATTCCCATTCCACTTGTTCATATCCCACATCCTTACAATCCACATCACCCCAATCTTACCAATCAAATTCATTTCATGTCCCTCATAATTGTTGGATCTAAGGACTAATTTCAAAGGTGCTTAATTCCCCATGCAAAAAAAAAATTGTGCAATCTTCCCTTTTCATGCATCCACCTCCATCACCTCCATATCAAGATAAATCCAAATCCCATAAGTATCATGAATCCTATGATAATCCATCCTTCCAAGTTGAATCATTTTTCCAACCTTCCTCACCCATCACACCATCCACATCAAATGAGCTATGTCAATCTTCCAATCCAAAGCATGCTAACTGGTGGTTGACATATTTTTGGCGGCTCCACTGGGGATAACTTGGAAAAATAATTGTTATATAATGGGTTGCTCTATGAATGAAAGCAATGTTTATTTAGAGGTGTAATGCTCCTATCCTTTAGCCTAACATAGATTGGTTAGTTGGTGATCAAGAAGATATAATTACTAGTCATAGGTTACTTGCTTGGAAATAGAGAAGAGCTGAATATTAGTATCATAGAGTTAAAAAAGTATTAGAAGAAGAAGAGGAACTTGGAGATAATATTAGAGAAAATGTTATGCGCTTTGAGCATGCTTTGAAGATTGTGTTCATTGAATATATACCACCTCCTGCTAGAAGAGTAAGAGCTCTTCCCACATAGGCTCCTAAGAATCAGGCTCCTAGAAATCAAGTAAACAATAGGAAAAAGCCTCCATGAAACCCTCAGTAAAAAAAAGTTGGTGACTCCATTGGTCTATTATTGCCTCATCAAAACCTAACTTCTAAAAGGTATACTAGGAGTGATAAGAAAAAAGGGCTTGAGGATAAAGATTTTGAATTTTTAGAAACTGTTGATTTTTCATATTTTCCACCCACTCAAAAATTCAAATCTATCAGCAAACCATCTTCTCCTCCTCCTCCTCCTAAACCCAATGTAGCTGGTATTCCAAAAATATCCTGTCAAGAACTTCTTTGTGTCGTACTACTCTTCCTACACAAATAAATTTTCCTCTAGTAATGGCACAACTAGTTCCATGGGGGACCATTATAGGTCCTCTAACTTTTGGAGCTGATGCACAACTCCATGACTTACCTAAAGGTTCAGGATTGGTTGTACCCAGATTCAGTGGAGATGGAAAGGTTTCTCCTGATGAACATATTAAAGCTTTCTTTATCGCCTCTTCTATTCTTCCAATACAACATGAGGATGTTGTTATGAGACTCTTTATAGAATCTTTGATAGATGCAGTTGTTGACTAGTTTTATTCTCTTCCCAATGGATCTATTAACAATTGGGATAACTTTAGAATAAGATTTGAGAATAGATTTAAGTCTACAGAAGATGATCAAGTCTTGGTTACTCAATTGGGTTCAATGAAAAGGGAAATTCATGAGTCAATGAGAGATTTTGTGGCTAAGTTTAACAAATTCTATAACATAATTACTACAAATATGAGGCCTTGTGCTAAAATTTTGAAAGAAATGTTCGTTAACACCCTTCTACTAAATGTGAGTTTCATTATTAAGAGGGAAGGTACAACTGATTTAGCTACTACACAAGAGAGGGTTGTATCAATAGAGGGTGATTTTATTATCTCTAGAAAATGGAAAAAATAATTACAAACTTGTAAGCCTTCACCAGTGAATTATAGTGATCTAGTCATTCAAAGAATGGCTAATGACATATATACTCTTAAGAGACAAATGTTGAGAGGTCCCACATAGAAACCTTATCAAGATATTTCTAGGAATTATCGAGGAGCTCCTAACAAGATGCTTTCATTGCCTACTCCAAATCAAAGGTTAGCAATAGAAGCTCTTTCTTCCTCTAGTAATAGGAATCATTGTAATTTCCATTTCAATTCAAATCATGATGGATCTACTTTTCCTAAGATGATTAGATTCATGCAAATGCTTTCAACCAATGAACATCTTGTTGAACCATATGTGGAGGAACCTAGCCCATTGAATGATGTTGGCATGAATTTATTTGATTTTGTATCATAGGCTGAAGTAGGAGAAGATGCATATGTGAGAGTCGATGATCCTAATTATGTTATTTCTATTATAGCTCAACATTCCAAATATGATCGGGTTGTTGGCTCATCTTTGGCCCCTAAGAACATTTTGAAAAGGAAGAAGAAGCAAGATCAAAATGCTTTCAATACTGTGCAAACTGAGGTACCATATTTTGTCTCTCTTTCCTCTAGTTCATTTGATATAGTTGAGTCTTGCAAAAATACCAAGATTCAAATTTCACAAGCTAAATACTTAAGACTCAATCCCTCTGAACTGGATAGGCTAGTGAGATATGTTAAACAAGAGCCTTCAGCATCCCAATGTAATGCCAATTTTTTTTGTAGTAATGAAGCCAATCTTGAGAAACATATTTGTTCCAATACCATAGATAAATCTTTGAGCTCACAAAATCCATCCATGAAACCAAAACCTTCTTATGTATTATTATATATTGTTGGTTTTAGGTCAAGAGTAATTGTATATGTGATTATAGGGCTTTTAAAAAATGTTATGCCTGCTCAAATAGCCAAAGCCTTGGGTTTACCTTATACTTATTCTCAAGGAACATGTTATTCCATGGATGGGTCCCCAGTTCTTATTATTGGTCAGATTAAAGATGCTCAAGTAGCCCTAGTTTCTTTCGCTAAAAAGAGGCTAAAATTAACTATATTGGTTGTTGATATCCTAGCTAGTTATGGCATGCTCTTGAGTAGGAGTTTTTGTAAAGATTTAGGTGGAGAAATTCAAATGGATTGGTCTCACGCCTTAATACCTTTGGATGGGAAGAAAAAAAAATTGAATCATGAACTTAAGGCCAAGTTTATTGTCTTAAATTTTGGTCATCCAAGGGTAGATATTTTATTTATTGAAACTGGACCAAGAACCTATATGTGCACTTTTGATCAAGAAGAAAGTTTAAACTCTATCAGCCCTTATTTAGTAAATGAGTTATGGACACTCAAATTCGATGAAAGTTGGATCAGGTGTTGGAGTATTTTTTATCTCACTCGATGGTTATAAATTTCCCTTTGCTTTCAAATTGGAATTTTATACTATCAATAATACTACCAAGTATGAAGCTTTGTTGCTTGGTCTAAATGTAGCTAAAGAAAAAGGTATCAAACAATTGAGGGTTGTGGGAGATGCAAAATTGGTAGTGAAGAAAGTAAGGAAGATGTACACTATGAAGAATGGTCAGTTTAAGCATTATAGGAATAGAGTTTGGGATTGTATAGAGGATTTTGATGCTTTTCAATAAGATCTATCCCCAAGAAACATAATACTAGGGCTGATTCCTTAGCAGTTTTAGCATCATTGCTTTTGCCACATCCAAACTTCAAAGATGAGTACTATAGAATTGAAATTGTGTATAGGCCTAGTGTTCCTGATAATGTAAAATTGGTAGGTGTTCAATAATGATCAACAAATTATTGAGTTTTTAGAGAAAGTTGAAGCCTTTGCTCACATTTATTTTGAATGTAGCAAGGATGAAAACAATGATGTTTTAGAAGGTGACATTGTTGCTCCTAATGGTAAGCAGACAAAAGTTATTCAACTAAAAGGTAATAAGATGTTGAAGGGTTTAGTTTCTCTTGAACATTTGTTCAATAGACATGATCAATATTTGAAACAAAAAGGAAACATCTCTATCAAAACATCTGTTGAGTATGATAAGGTGAATATTGGTACAAAAGATGATCCCAAGATTGTGTGTATTGGAAAGTGTTGTTCTAAAGAAGAGAAGGAGAAATTGATTTCCCTATTGACATGTTACAGAGATGTTTTTGCATGGTGTTATGCAGATTTGAAGTTCATAAATAGAGAATTTTAGCATAAAATCCCATTAATACCTAGTGCTATGCCTTATAGGCAGAAACAAAAAAATTATAATCCTAAGGTTGTAGAGGCTATTTTCAATGAAATTGAAAAAATGCTCAAGGATAGAATTATTTATCCTATCCATCACTCTACTTGGGTGGCCAGTATAGTCCCTATCAGAAAGAAGAATGGAGAAATAAGGATATGTGTTGATTTCATATATTTAAATCAGGAATCTTTAAAAGATAATTATCCTTTACCGATGATGGATCATATTCTACAAATAGTTGTTGGTTCTGAAATGATGTCCATGGTTGATGGCTTCTCAGACTATAATCAAGTTGAAGTGGCCTCAACATAAGACTACATTCACTACACCTATTGGTTTTTTGGCCTACAATAGAATGCCATTCAGTCTCATGAATGTAGGGGCTACGTTTCAAAGGGCTATGAACTTATCTTTTGGTGATCTGAGGAATAAAATCATAGTAATTTATTTGGATAACCTAACATTCTTTTTCTAAGAAGAGAATTAATAACCTACATGATCTAGAATTGGTATTGTAGTGTTGCAAAGAGAAAGGTATCTCTTTAAATCCTAAGAAGTCCATTTTCATGGTAACTAAGGGGAAAATCTTAGGTCATATTGTATCAAAGGATGGAATCAAGATAGATCCAAAAAGGGTAAAATAAATCATGCAATTGGGATTACCTACCAATAAGGATGGTATCATATCTTTCTTTGGTGAAGTGAACTTTTTGAGGAGGTTTGTTCTTGATTTTGTTGAGATGACAAAGCCCATTTCTGATATGATGAAGTATCACCCCATGTTCAAATGGAGAAATGAAGGAAAATAATATTTTGTGGACATTAAAATTGCAATTGCAAATGCTCCTACTTTAGTGCATTCTAATTTTACTAAATATTTCATCATATACAATTATTCCTCTAAACACACCTTGTTAGCCATTTTGCTACAAAAGAATGAGCAAGGGGTTGGTGTTCCAAATATCAACAAATCAATTGAATCCTAAAGACTTAGCCAAGGTATTATGCATAGAATTAAAGGTTGATTTGGCCAACTAACAAGATCCAGCCAAAGACTAAAATCTTCTACACTTCTGGCTTTGCAGGACCAAGGTGGGTCAACCTATACAATGCCCAAAACTTAATTTGCTCATACACACTGATATTGTTTTTTTTAGAAAATAAATCTCAATGAAAATATACCAAGGAAAACATTGATAACTTCAAATCTGGCTACATTCCTAGTAACTCAACACTCACTCAATAATTGGGAAGTAGGACTCAACACCAAACAATAGGGATTAAAATGATTTTGAATTTAAAGATGTTTCTGAGATGCATAAAATTTAATGACAAACTAGTGCCTAATTTTGGGCCATGGAGTCAAATTCATGAAAATAATGTATAAGAAAACATATTTCAACCAATGGATTCACAGTTGTTAATGTATTACATCAACATATCCTCTCCTGTTATCTATCAAATTATGCTTATCAAATCCAACCTGCACACTTCAATCATAATTATCTACTCAAAGCATTTTTAACCATTTCATTGAAACAAAATGATGAAAAAATAAAAAAATTTCATGATATTGAGAAACCAAACTCAAAGATACTTGGTATTATTGAATTTGAATTACTAAAAATGTACAAATCTAGAGACAATTTGAAGATATTTCATGAATATGCAAACACTTTGAAGAAATTCATGAATTCCTTGCACAAACTAGCTGATATTTGTTCATGAAATTGAAATTAAAGCTTACAGACTCAAAATGACTGGCTTAACAATTTTCTATCTACCCCAACCTCATACAAAACCTCAGTTTTTTTTTTACAAATGAGAGAAGAATGGAAAGATATAGAAGAAGAAAAGAAAAACAGAAGAGTTGAGAAGAATAATTTGAAGATGAAAGTTGGAAATCTCTCTCCCGTTGATCACAAATTTGTAAATTCTCTCTCATCTTTCTTCAAAAAACTCATTTTTCCCCCAATTTACAAAAGAAAATTCACTATGAGAAAACTTCATTCTCAATTTTACCCTACAGCTGTGTAAAATTTTCCCCCTTGCTCATAAAAAGCTCTCTCCATTTTACTTCTATGTGAAAATACTTGTGCATGTGAAAAACCTCTTTTCCATTCTTCTGTGCCTATTTTATTTGCTGCACCTTCTATTACTTCCCAACACATATGTTTGTCCATAAAGTGAATAAATTCACTTTATATTCATTTCCAGCAAATGAAGCTTCTTTACAAAGGGACTTATGGTGATATTTAAAAATATAACCCAACCACATCAGTTATTCACCTTCATATTTAAAAGGCACCCCACTACTCCATGCAATTTTTACCTTTCATTTTCATTTCTAACACAAATATAAAATATTTGGGCTTCAAAATAAAATCATTAAATATCACATCAAGCAATATTTAATCCATGTGTTCCCCTTAAGTGTTCTCCAACAACCTTTTACCTTGTAGTGAAATATTAAATATTTCACTGATCGTTAATTAGATATCCCCTCTTAGGAATAAAATCTCTAGTACCTTTTAAAATTTAAATGATTTACTCATAAAATTTCATCACGCATATTTAACTTTATGGAGCTCCTTACATTTTCAAAAACCTTTACCCTTTTGAAGAAAATACAAAAGCTCCCCTTTAATTTTCTACCCACGCATGAAGACGTCACCTGTGCATAATTTTAGAATGGACTCATATTCATTTCCTATGATGGAGCCCTTCTTGCTTGCGTGTGGCCTTTGCATTTACTTGGAACTCCCAGAACCTTTTCACAAATCTATTCTATATGCATTTTCCATTCATTCATTGCATAGCCTGAAGGTTTCTAGTACCTTCTCACCAAATTCATGTTCCTTTTGTTGGCTTCAGTGAAGCCCAAATTAGCATATTTCCTTCTTAATTCAAAATAGTTTATTTCTTTTGTTTAACTTCTATTGGCACATGTTCGCCAATTTAGAAGTTTTCTATTTTAAATGGTTATTTCCATTTAATTGGTTGGAGACTTGTTTTATAAATAATGTTGTTGGATGAATATGTAATTAATTTAGAACTTGAGAATAATAAGAGATAATCCCCGAGTGTGGACGTAGCCATTAAATTAATGGTGAACCACGATAAATCTATTGTTCCTGATTTGTGATTGCTCTGAATATTTTACTTTCTACAATTTCCTTTTCACTTTGATTCTACAAATTATATTCAACAATTGGTATCAAAGCGGGTTGGAGAATTTTGGTGCAAGAAATTGTGAAGAACTTTTGTAGCCATGGAAGATGTAGACAAGTGGAAAATCAAAAAATTTGCACGACAAAATTTTGGCCTATCGAATGTGCAGATGGAATGCCTTCTCATCAAACAAGGCCTTTCGAATGCATTGGATGGAAAAGCCAAAGGGAAAGGATCTTTGTCAGATGAAGAATGGGAGCAGTTGGAAAAAAAAGAAAGAGCTACAATTTTCCTGTCGATGTCCAACAATGTCTTATTTAATGTCTCTACAAAGAAGACAACACATGAGCTGTGGGACAAATTGTCTTCAATGTATGAGATGGCTTCTGCCTCCAACAAGTCATTTATTATGAAGTTGTATAACTTTAAAATGAGAGGAGGGGTTATGTCCAATCATTTGAATGAATTTAATACATTAGTTACCCAGCTGATTTCTATAGGCATAAATTTGGATGATGAGATCAAAGCTATTTTATTACTGTGTTATTTACCCAATAGTTGGGAAGGTGTTGTGATGGTAGTGAGCACCTCGGTGGCTTCCAAAAGAAATTTGAAATTCGATGATGTTGTAGCCACTCTTCTGAGTGAAGATATGCAGAGAAAAAATCAGGAACCCTTGTCTGGTGAGGCACTAACTGTTGTAAGTACGGGTAATAGAGGTAGAAGTAAAGAAAGAGGAAAATATAATAATCAAAGGAGGTCAAAATCTAGATCGTAGTCAAGAGGAAAAATAGGTGCCTATTGGTTTTGTAGCAAGCCAGGCCACACAAAGAAAAATTGTTGGAATTATAAGAAGGCACAAGACACAGTCATTAAAAATCAAGCAAAAACTACAACTAAAAAAGACAATGGATTTTTAATTTTGGCTGCTAGAGCATGACTGTAGACTCTTGGATACTTGATTCTAGAGCTTCTTTCCATGCTACTTCATGCCGACAAGCTCTTACAAATTTCAAAGAAGGTTCTTTTGGTAAGGTTTTTCCGGTAACAATAAGGAATGTGAAATTGTTGGTAAGGGTGAAATAATTTTAAATTTAAAAAATGGTAGTCAATGGATTTTAAAGGATATGAGATATGTTCCTTTATTGAAAAGAAATTTAATTTCTATTAGTCAATTAATTGCTTCTGGGTGTGATGTTAAATTCTCTTTAGAAAATTGGCAAGTAACAAAAGGGTTTCTAGTGATTGCAAAAGGAAAGAAGTTGGGTAATCTTTATATTTTAAAATTCCATGATGAAATGGGAGAAACCATGATAGAAATGGACAACAATTCATAAATTTGGCATAAGAGGCTCGATCACATGAGCAAGAAAGGGCTTGAAGTAATTCTTCAATGAGATCAACTACTTGGCTTGCAATCGATGGATTTAGAGTTTTGTGAACATTTCCTTTATGGAAAAAAAAGCCAGACCAAATTCTTGAGGATAGGCCATGATCAGTAAACCACTCCTTTGGAACTTGTGCATTTGGACATTTTTGGTCCCACGGAGGTAACTTCATTTGGTGGAGCAAATAACTTTATCACATTTCTTGATGATTATACTCAAAAAATTTAGATTTACATGTTGAATAAAAAATCAGAAGTTTTTTCAAAATTTAAAATTTTCAAGTCTCTTGTTGAAAATCAAATAGGGAATAAAATTAAATGTCTGAAAACTGATAATGGAGGACATTTTTGCTCCTCATAGTTTGACATTTTTTGTGCAGAAAATGACATTTGTAGAATCAAGGTGGTCCCATTCACCCCTCAAGAAAATAGAGTATCCGAGTGGTTGAATCAAACAATTTTAGAGAGAGCTCATTGTATGCTCTCCAATACCAGTTTAGGAAAAGAGTTTTGGGAGGAGGTGTGCAACACTACAATATATTTGATCAACCGTGCCCCATCATATCATTTGGACTTTGACATTCAAGAGGAGAGATGGCTTGGGAAGAGAATTTCATATCATCATTTGTGGGTGTTTGGTTGTGAAGCATTTGTGCATATTCCCAAAGAACAATGAACGAAGCTTGATTTCAAATCAAAGAGGTGCATTTTTCTGGGCTATGGAAAAGATCAATTTGGTTTTAGGTTGTGGGATCCCATTGCTAAAAAGATTGTTTGCAGTCGAGATGTTGTCTTCAATGAGAAAATATTCCCAGGTTTGTAAGCTTAGGAAACATCTTCAAATGATTATTTTGATGTTGATTTATTTGATAATGGATGTGTCAAGCAAACATCTGTTACATTCTCCCAACCTTTAATAGTTTCTTCAACCAGTAGCACCCCTATTTTTTCCCAGCCATCTCATTTACATACTTTGCCATCTAATGTTGTTTCCCCTATTTATACTAGTTCACTGCCTCATCTATATCATTCATATCCTTTAAATAATGCCTTAAATCCTTCATTCCAAACACAACCTCTTGTATGTGAGGTGCAAATTTCTCAAATTCATTCGCTACCATTGTAATTTCATTCATAGCCTTCCATAACTGGAACACAACCTACACAAGGCTCTTCATAGCCTATGTCAGCATCCTCTTTGTTTGAATCGCTACCTTCATTAAGCCAATTGTAGCCTTTAAATGCTGGAACACTACCTTTGCAAGTTAATACGCAACTTCCTTTACATACTGTGCCTCTTTTCACTAGCTTGCTACCCATCTCACATAGTCTGTAGCCTTTAACAATCCCAATTCATCCTTCCTTACTTAATATGTAGCCTTTGGTTGGTGCACATAATTTAAATTTTGAAATGCAGCCCTTATCATTTCCCACACAGCCTCCTATAAACTTGGTGCAACCCGCTCTTGGTGTGTTGCCTCCATCAACTATATCACATCCTTTGATAAATGATTTGCAGCCTATACAAAATTATATTTGCCACCCATAGTTCATGTGTAGTCTATTCATAATTTTCCTGTGAACAAAAGCCTTGAAAATTTTATTCCCTAGTTGATTTTCACAATCGGTTTTCACTCTCTTTTGTGATAGTAGTAGTGCTATTACCCTTGTCAAAGAATTCAGCTTTTCATAATCGAACGAAGCACATAGAGTTGTGATATCACTTCCTTTTCCATTATATCAAAGAGGGGAAGCTGCAGGTGGAGAAAATTGACACAAAGTTGAATCTAGCTGACATGTTGATGAAAGTAGTTCTGAGGGAGAAGTTTGAATTATGTAGAGCTTCTCTCGGCCTTGCATCTCTGACATTAACTTTACAGCAGTGGGATATCTCTGAGCAACAATTTGGTCTTCAAGTGGGAGATTGTTGGGTTCAATGAAGCCAAAATTAGCATGTTTCCTTCTTAATTCAAAATAGTTTCTTTCTTTTGTTTAACTTCTATTGGCATGTGTTCGCTAATGTACAAGTTGTCTATTTCAAATGGTTTTTTCCATTTAATTGGTCGGAGACTTGTTTTATAAATAATGTTGTTGGCTAAATATGTAATTAATTCAAAACTTGAGAATAATAAGAGACAATCCCTGAGTGTGGACGTAGCCATTAAATTAATGGTGAACCACAATAAATATGTTGTTCTTTAGATCCCCCCATTGGCCTTATGTCCCTTTGAATTAAAAGTTTCAAAAGTCTCTTCAAAAATAATCCATTTTATACACAAACTGTAGTTGTGGCGTTACTTTCATTACATCTACTCATAGGTTTCTAAGGTGTTTTCAACAGACATGTTTTGTGCGCACCACATTGGGTGCAACATACACTATGGATCAATTTCCCTACACTAACTCTTTTCCATGCTTTGGCAGATGTCTGTACTCTCTCACTGGAGTTGAAGTTTCTAAAGTTCTTTTTCAATAATCTCATTCTATGCATTGCCTCCTTTGTTTGGTGTTTCTTCTTTCTATGGTGCATCACTGGCTCTCTCCTTGCACTTTGATGGGTATCCAAATACCTTGTTCACACATGCCTTTCCAGCAGTGACATAGCATTGGATTTAATCTCCCTTGCATTTTCTCAAAGGTTTTAAAGGCCTTCATAAACCATTTTATGAATATCTATTTAATGTTAGCGCACTATCTTCCTCTCACCTTGGCGCGGGCATTCCTCTATTTTTATGTTATGATGGATTTGAATACAATATCTTGCATGTACTTCGGTCATTGCATCTATTTTAGATTTTCTAAAGTTTTCAAATAACTCCATTTCCCTTATTTTCTGCCCTCTTGCTGTGTTGTTTCTACCACAAGTGTATTTCTCAATTACAATATCTTCATTGAATGCTTTTCCTTCTCCTTTTGAGAGTCAACCCACTCATGCATTTCTTTGTACCATTGATTTTCCTATTGCAACATCCCTACAATGGATATAACAATTAGTAATATCCTCTTCCTTGGCTTAATGATTCCAGTCATATAACACACAATGAGTTTGCATCCATGTTAAATGCACTCTTGATCAATTCAAAATTTTATTTGATCTCATTCCAAACTCAAGTTGTGGTTGTTAGTGAAGCAATGCATTCATATAGTCATGAAACTCAAAAAATATTAGCACATATAAAATATTTTCTTCTCAATATTATATGGTTACTCAAACAAACAATTAAGAATGAATGATGATATGACCTAGTCCCATGGTGATACAAAATGCAACACCACCTTCAAACTGTCCTTTATGATCTTGGTGCTTTTTGGAATCACCTGGCCGATCAAATTACCTGCCTCTTGTATGTTTCCACCATCCACTTGCAAAGCACTTTTAATAACTATATCAATCCTTCCATGTTAAGAATGCTTTAATAAGCATTCACTAGATGCATTTGCACCAATTTGTTATATAGTGCATTTGGAATTTGACAGATGTAAGTTTTAGGAATACATACCACATAACTCAAGTATTTGAGAACTAATCTCAATTTGAAAGATGTTTCTTTTAGTTGCAAATGTTGCATCATTGTTTAGATCATATATGCATATAGCCCTGAGAAGTGTGATTCATGACATGAATCTTATCACTCTTACCATTATTAACATAAGCATATGTCAGGTCCCCTATGGGCCCAACTAAAAAAAAATCATTTTGAAATAAATTTTATGCTCAAATTTATTTGAAATAACCTTTGAATGCATCTAGAGTGAAAACATGAACTGGGTTGTGATCTAAATTTGTTTTCTAGCACTTTCAAAAGTTGAGCAAAATTAGCCAGGTGAGCTCCAGAATCAGCCTTGAAAACTGATCAAACGGCCTCATGAAGACATAAAAACTTGCAATCACATAGCCATCAAACCCGAGAATGCAATACAAAAGACAGATCAGGGAAATCAATCATGAGGAAAAATTTATTAACTGTAAAAGTTTCTTACTCAAACTTTTCTGCAACAAACTGTTGTTCTGAACCAATTAAAATTGTCAAAGAGATCACCTCGTTGCAAAAATAGAAAATCAACTCCTGGGAAGCTTCCATTAGACACAGTGGATAATTTTGGCACAGTGAACATGTGTGCAAGAGGGATTATCTTCAATCATCATTGAACAAAAGATAATGAAGGTCAAAGTTGATCTCTCAGAAATACTGTGGGCAATGCAGCTGCAAAACTGAAGAAGTTGCATTTGGTTTTGATCTACTAAAAATAGAAAATCAAGTCATGAGGCTATGAAAACTGGCATGTTCATCTTGGTATGGAGAATGTAGAACAAAATTCATTTTGACTTGACAATCATCTGGTTGTAAAATGTAAGCTCAAATGGGAGGAAACTTTGCAAAACTAAATGTTTGCAAATAGCAGAAAAGTGACAAAACCCTCCAACTTCATTTTTTGAAACACTATCAAAACTCATCGTGGGAAACTAAAAATTGACATGCTTTCTCATATAGGACACATGAGTGAGCTTGAAAATGGGTTTTTCTTGAAAATTAATAGGCATCAAATTAGGACCCTCCAAAGTATGTCACTTGGGAAAAGTCATCAAGTGCTCTTCTGAGAGTGCTGAGGCAAAAAATTCGATATGGGCACTTCAGATTTGGGAAATTTGAGAGTGCCAACAGAAGGTATAGAGGACCCTATCTCTTTCATGAGTACTCCTCTAAACAAGTATGATCTTAAGTACTCCCCTTTAGAAAAACATGCATATGTTGTGGTCAAGGCACTTAAGAGTTTCAGGTTTTACATTCTTCATTCTCATACTATTGTTTTTGTTCTTGAAAATGTTGTAAAATTTATTCCCACTCAGCAAGATGTTGGGTGCAACAAAAGAGGGTCTTGGATAGCTCAGATCCAAGAATATGATCTAGATATTAAGCCCACTAATCTAGTGAGGGGAAAGGGACTGATCAAAATGATTGCTGAGAGTAAACCAATTGAAGAAGAAGATTTACCATTGGTACTATTTACAAGCACAACTGATGAGTGGTTCTCTGATATCTCTTATTATCTAACCTATGGTGATTCCCCATCACGTTTATCATCAAAAGAAAAGAGGAATTTAAAACTTAAAGCCAACAAGTATGTTCTCTGGGAAGGGAATTTGTACAAAAAGGTGTTGATGGGACTTTCCTGAGATGTGTTAATAAAGAACAACAAAAAAGGTTATTGGAAGTCTTTCTTATGAAGCATGTGGTGGACATTTTTCTACTTCTATTACGACCTTCAAAATTCTATGTCATAGATTTTATTGGCTAGTTATGTTCAAAGATACTTATGAATGGGTATCAAAATGTGAGAAATGTTTAAAATTTACTAGTAGATTGCAGATTTTTTCCTTACCTTTGAGACCTGTGGTAATTGATGAGCCCTTTCAACAATGGGGGCTAGATTTTATTGGGACAATCAATCTAAGTTCTAGTTCAAAAAACACACACATACTAACTGCTACTGATTATTTCACCAAATGGGTGGAGGCTATTCCAGTGAAACATACTACCACTGAGGTCATGTGTAACTTTTTGAAGGAGAATATTTTGGTAATATTTGGAGTACCCAGGAAAATTGTTGCTAACAATGCTAGCTCTTTTTCTTCTTCCAAAAGCACTCTTTTTTGTTATGATTATGGCATTAGTCTTACTCACTCATCTAATTATTACCCCCAAGGAAATGGACAGGCTGAGTCAAGTAATAAAAACTTGATCTCCATTATTAAAAAGTTAGTTGATGAAAACCAAAAGGGATGACATAAAAAGTTATATGATGCTTTGTGGGCGAACAGAGTTACTTATGAAAGAGCCATCAAAATGTCCCCTTTCTAATTAGTATATGGCATCAATATCACCCTCCTTATGCCATTGGAGATTTTGGCACTCAATTTGTAAAGGCTATTGAAGATGAGCAATTTCAATCTACGTTGAAAAAGAGAATTATTTATTTGAACAAGCTTGAAGAAGAAAGGGAAGTTGTGGTAGATAGGATTATCAAGCACTAACAAATGGTAAAAAGGGTTTTTGATAGAAAGAGGCTAGAAAAAGGGACTTTGTTGTTGGTGATTCAGTTCTTCTCTAAGACAAAAGGAGAAAGGAAAAAAGAGCACATAAGAAATTTGATTCTCTCTAGAGGACCTTTTTTGATCAAACAACTTGCTGGTGATCATGCTTACCATTTGGCTTATCCTAATGGTACTATTCTACCTCTTTCCTATAACGGGAAATATTTGAAACTTCTTGAATAATTGTTCTATCTAGTCCATCCTTGTACATAGTTTCTATTCATTTTGTCAAATGGTTTTGGCTTGTTTGGTTTTATCTTTGTTGCCCAATGAATAAGGCTTTATGCCATGTTTTTTGAATTCTCTGTGTCCTATCAATCCTGGTCCCCATTCAAAGCCAATGTTACCTGTCAGCATATTATGTATCATATCCCTTCAATTTTTGTCTTCCTTGGTCTTCAATCTTTTATTTTTTTGCCTAATTCTAAGGTTTTTTCCTTCATTTTAGTCTTGGTCGTGGGTTCTTTAAAGTTCCAAACCTCTTGTCGTGCATTGCATGAGTTTTAACTTTGTCGTCAAGTTTCTGATTTTCCTAACTTCCTAACAACCTGATTTGTTCTTTAGTGGTGTCAAGTGAGTCAGTTCATTGTGAAGTTGGGGAGTCGTAGGTTTTCATAACTTCATAACTCCCAACTTTAGGTTGTTAAGTTCTAGTTTTCCGTGACAAGGTAACAAATTGTGTGCCCACATGTTTCAAGGCACCGCCAATACATTTAATGAGGCATACAATACAACCTAGAGATGTCTAATCAAGGATTTTTGCAAGGCACACAAATCTTAGGGTTTGCTTTATCAACGATTTAAATAAAGCACCATATTAATTCATCACCAAACACACGTCCTATCATTTGCAACTTAAGGTGGTGAAAATTTATTTGTTTGAACTTGCAAGAGAAACCCTATCATCTACAATTATTTTTTTAGGTGTACAAGTGTTTTTATGCATACTATGAGCTCATGTAGTCTAGAATTAAAAAATCACTAGCTTGTTGTGAGGGACACATAGCTAGGAACTTTTAAGTTGGAAGAATTTTGGGCATGCCTCAAAAGTGATAAAAGAATGTTGTTCACACAAAATTATTAGAAAGTGGGTTAGCTCATGCCAAGGGTTTTCTAGAAGCCATCCTCAATGTAGACTTAATAGGTGCATGTGCAAGAAGATACATTCTAGAGAAACAAGAGATCAAAGCTATGGACGAGACTGTTGTTTCCAAAATTTCTCCTGGACTATTTTTCATGCACTAAGGATTCCTAAGTGAGCTCCCATGAAGGATATGTCTATCACAATAGTTGGTGAATTCTTCAAACTCAATAAAAGTTGGTGCAAAAATTCTATAGCCAAAGGATGGTTGAAATCAGAAAAAAGAGGTAAGTCACAACTACCTGCTAAACTCAAAAAAATGCATTTCAAAGGAGAAACTATGGACACTACTTCTCTATTGCATCATATTGTTTGGAATGTGCAAATTGAGTCTTTTGAAAATGGGATGTGTCAATGCATTTTGGATTTCTATGATGATAATGTATACATTAATTGGGCCAAGTTAATTTGCTTCCATTTAAATGAACAATTGATCAATTTTCAAAAAATGACTACTTTTCATCTGTGTTCTTGGTTAAATATGTTATAGCTAGTCAGAGGTCATTTTGGTTGGGATTGAAACCACAGATACCCCCCAACTTCCGACATGCCTGTGTATAAGTGCTACCCATAGTTTACTAAGTAGGTCAGGATGGGATATTTTTCCCTTCTTAATGATGCATTTTTAATGGAAGTTGTAAATAAATTAGATGGGAGCCCTGAAGTGCATTTCTCTGATGAATCAATGTTTCTAGCGTCAAAATTTGGAAGTTTTTATATTCAATTTTGACAGATTTTCCTATTTGAGGATAGGTGGTTTTGAAAAAGCCCCACTAAAATTACTCAGATATCTTGAATATTTTCTAGTATTTATTGAAGTTTGTAGACAAATGACTTTTGTGAATGTGAAATACTTGAATATGGGGAAATGGGGGTATCATTTCCCATTGAAAACTCCATCTTTCACCTGTAAGAATAATCAAATGGCTAAATGTGTTGAAGACCTTCTTGCAAAATATAATCTCCCACATTTTTTCATGAGGGATAATTTTGATAGCAAGGGTTTTGTTAAGCAAAATTTATATGGAGCAAGTTCATATCAACATCAGTCCACTATGAGGATTTTTGGGAAGATTGCACTAATGAAAATGAAGTCCTAAATAGAGATTATGATGGAACCCTCAAAATTTGGCTAATTTTTGTTCCATGTTAAAACTCTCATGGCATTACTTTCCACAACAACTTAAAATATTATTTTAAACCATTGACTCCCTGTTACTCGTTGCTAATTATTTTAAGGTATTTTTAGTCATTCGCTGTCATTGGGTAACTGACTCTTCTAGCCTAAGTTTGGACCTTTTATATTTCATAACTTAGAGGATTTTGAATCAATCTTTGTCCTAGGAGGTCCCTCCATTATAACAACTTGTGAGCACGTGCCTAAAACCTTCACTTAAGTCCAGATGACCTTTGTTACTTATTTCTCATTGTTGGTATGTTTGTAAGTTTACACTATGTAATAGCGATGAGCGATGAGTGGTACTTTCCTTTGATATCGCTCATCCCTGATGGCATCTGATCCTTCAACTCTATAATAGTGATGAGTGACATGTTCTTAGTTTTATGCTTTTATTGCTTATCACAAATGGCCATTAAAAGAACATTTGTAATAGGGATAAGTGATATGTTGTCACACTATATAATTGTGGATACATTGTAAAAGGTTTGCTATTACATTAGCGTTGTGCAATGAACCCTATCAATAATGTAGAATTGTTCATTGTTAATTGCTTGCACAATATATGAGAAGGATTAGCAATGAATGGAGGCATTATCGCTCATTGTAGATTTACCTTAGAACTTGAATTCTAAGGTAGCGATGAGCGATGGGTGCTTTCTAAAATGGTTTCTCTCACTAAAATAATATGATCATATGAGAGATGTCTTTTTATGTTTGTTCTATGTAGGTACCAACATTACATCTCTCATCAAGGATAAAGTCTTAAGAGCAAGGTTTAAGTCAGTGACATGCGATGGAGAAATAAATATGACAAAAAATTAGGCCATTAAACTAAAGGCTAAAGAACATCGCTGACATATTTGCATCATTGATAGAGTAGGGAAGAGACAAGCTCAATCGGCAACAAGCGATGGTCACTACAGAGAATGGGTCATATGGCAGATTTTGAAAATTCAGCATAAAGCAAGAAAAAAGTAGTAAGAGGATTGAGGATTGTCGATAAAGTTTTAAAGAAAGATAATCCAATGGACTGAATATCACTACAAAAATTATTTCATAAGAGTTAGGATCAATGATGAAGTGAATGAAGTGTATAAGGAAATTTTCTTCTAAAATAAACTTGTCTTATGTACTTTGCCGGTAATAATGAAGAACATGGATTAGCTTGATGATACATGTTGATTGATAGATCACAACACCTAAGCTAGCATTGTTATTTCCCATGAGTGAAGTTTTAATTGTTTTTAAAGTAATGGCTTAGATTTAATCTTGAGCTGTAAGTTACCAACTTTCTCACATAAGGAGAGTCAAAG
>VDFB02320176.1:0-241543 GCA_007258455.2 Sequoia sempervirens
TCAATGATTCTCAAGATGCTTGGATCTTGAGACGGATTTTTGATTTCCTCGGGCATGAGCCCTTGTTCTACTTCACGTATAGTGTAATTATCAAAAGGGGGAAGATTCTAATTTTGTGAGTTTGTGTGACCAGTAGGATTTTCACCAAAGTGCATTTCACTAGTTGGGTTATACATCAAATTAGATAATTAGTCCATCTCTTTTCCTTTGATTTGTGATCATGTGGCAACCATAAAAAAATGTTGGTGTTTTAACTTTGTTCTTTTTGAGATTTTGATTTTTTTGGTATTT
This sequence comes from Sequoia sempervirens, assembly GCA_007258455.2. NCBI lineage: Eukaryota > Viridiplantae > Streptophyta > Pinopsida > Cupressales > Cupressaceae > Sequoia > Sequoia sempervirens. Next base: position 292 of record VDFB02320176.1, read on the forward strand.
TGAAGTTTTTGGTATGGATGCAAACTAGAATGAATTTATTCTATGTTTTTTGGTATTTTTTGAAGAATTTTGAAAGGTACAAGACTAAAATGAAAACTATGATTTTTTTATTTTTTGTGATGATATTTCGCTAAATGCAAAGACCTTCAAGATACCTTGATTTTAGATCCTAAAGGATGATTACCTTGACAATTTTTTTAGTTTTGGACTAACATAACCAAGTGAAAAATCCTAAAACTCTAGTGATGATAGTGGTTTGATAGAAAAAGTCAATTTTCAACTAGGCTAATGAGTTGAAAAACCTACTTTTATTGGAGGTATTTTTGTAAAGACAAGGTTTTGACAATTTTTGAAATGATGACCCTATACTTTTGACTTCTAAACTTGTTTTCAGTTTTTATATTTCAAGACATTCAAGACAATATTTTCAAGGACTTGTATGATATGATGCTAAAATGATGTAATTTTTTATCTTAGGAAAGCTAAAAATTTACTAAAAATACAGGAAAAAGTGACTGTTTAGATTTTGAGTTTTATGTAAAAAGATCAAGTTTATGCATCCTCTGAAAATAAACTCTATTTTTATTTTTCAGATAGATACGGAAGAGAAATAAATAGATGTGGTGTAGAAGATGTTAATTGTGGTGCAGTCTGTAACAAATGCACTGCAAAACCTATCAATTGTGTTGCACACATATGCATTTATGTTTATTTGCTAAGGAAGATTTTTGACTGAAAAAGAGATCTGGCATTTTAACAAATGAATGCGTCATAGTGACTAACAGGATGTGTCACACTATTTTTGTGATGTAGATACATAATTGTGGCACACAGGCTAATAGATACAGTGTACAAGTTTTGTCAAAAATCTAACCTCTAAGGAACCCTAGTCTTGATTTCTTTTTCAATTTTAGATGTAATTCAGTTTAAGAAAAACACAAAAATAAGTTTTTGATAAGTATTAGTTGTGATTTTTGATAGTTTGTGTCAATGATATGGCCCTAAGGTCAATTTTTTGCACTTGGTAATAACAAGACTCAAAACATCCACAACTTAATTTAGTAGTAGAATGGGTGTGTAACTTTAAGTAGGCCCACCTCTCATTAAAGGGGTAAATACTTTGAAGATTGGGTAGTGAAACAATGGAGATAATTATTTTCAAAACCTTCTTTATAGGAATGCGGATAGTAGATGTCCAGTGACACAGGGTCGTCGACAGACACCACGGGCACACCTTCTTTTGCTTCCTAAGAGGCTATTGCTAGCAACCAAAAAATATCTATCTCAACCTAAGAAAGTACATGGTGAGTAGCTTCAGGGTACGATCTATATCCCTTGCACCACTTTATAAGATTGTGTTTGAATGGAATTTAATGGCCTCTACAATAAAGGTTTTTAGTGGGTAGATCTCTGTGAACACCGTCAACCTCTCAGATGTCTCTTCGGGGTCTGAAAAAATCATAGTCCCCTAGTGAAATTTTGGAGCGCTACATGACTGGATTGAACTACAACTTTCACTCTCATCCAATTTCTATAGTGTTCCAAAAAACATCACTTGAGGTCAATCCTTGGGGTTCTATGTGAGAATATATCCCAAGGAAGGCCTCCTACTTTTAAAAAATGGAAAGCTTTTATGTTGTAATTTCTCGTCACCCAAGATTGCATGAGATGTGCAAGGGGAGAGGATACTTTAAACAATCACTACTTTAAATAGACTGACAACATGTGTGCAAGCGCACTAAATACAGTATATAGTTGTTCATTTTATCTACACCAAAGTAAATTTGTGATTTGTATGTTAATTTTAGAGCACCAAGTGAAGTATTACATGTTCAATCACATTGTTAATTTTAAACCCAAATTGCAAAGTGAGGATTTTATTGTTCTTTTTAAGAGCACTAAAACCAAATATTTGAGATTGTGTTCATTTTAAGCATTAAAACCAAATGTTTGAGATCATGTAAATTTTAAACACTAAAAGAAATGTTCAAGATGATCCTAGAGATCGCCACAAGTTGAAAACAAAAAGATTAGTTTAATACAAAAATCTTACCCTACTAAAAAATTAGAAAATAGTAAAGTATAAACCAACATTTTACCTTTATTTCTGTAGCAGTCACTTGCGGTGCAGGGTTTGATGAATGTGATGCACAAAGAACTGAATGTGGTATAGCATGAAGTGAATACCATGGATAGAGAGTTGACTTTGGTGGAGGAAAACTCAGACGTAGTGCATAGGGAGTCACTATGGTGCAAGGTTCAACATTTGTGGTAGACTGGTTCGAACTTGCAAAAACACAAAAAATAACAGTGACAGATGACTTGACAAACTTCATATGCGACACATTGGTGAACAGATGTGTTGAAAGGAACACCGGCTATGGTGTAGGACCTGACGAATGCGTTGTTTTTTGTAATTGTGTCGCACTTCCTGTAGCTTTAAAAAAACTTAATTTCGTAAAAAAATTGTTAATTACATGAGTTTCGTGTCAGGTTCACCAAAATGTAAATCAAAAAAATGACATTTAGTCATAGAGATAAGAGGAATCAAAGCAAACAACCACAATCTGTAAATCCTATACTCAATATGATTTAGTTTAATCAATAGAAAACGTGCAACATGGATAAAATCATATTCAAACAAATGATACCTTCACCTTTACCATGTTGTCATGGATTACTTCCATTGCTCTTAGTTTTTTTTTTCTCTCAAAAATTGTTATGCTTTTTCGCCTTAAGCTTCAAGTGTATGTGATGATTGCAATGATGCAAACGTAAAAAATTTATGGTTAGCCATCAACGTGCTATGAAGGATTTTCTTTTATAGAAATGGTTGATTCAAATGAATGGTCCAAATTCAAAGATGAAAGATGAAGATCAACAGTTGAGGTTTGTTGAAAGGAAATAGATTGGAGAGTTAAGTGGCTTGATTGATTTAATCAAGGGAATTGATTGGTCAATCAATGGAATTTGATTGATTAATCAATGAGATTGATTGATTAGTCAATGTGGGAGAGGATAATAATTAATTAAATAATTAATTATTGGAGGAATGTGTAAGTAAGGATTTAAAAATAAATGAATATTTATTTATTAATAGATAATGTTGGAGATGAGATAGGGGAATTAAATAATTAATTTAATTATTTAATCTAGAAGTGGGAAAGTGGTCAATTAAATAATTAATAACAATTATTTAATTTAAGAAGGGTGTTGAATGTTAATTAAACAATTAATGATAACTATTTAATTAAAATAGAAGAATAAGTGTAATTAATGACAATTTTTTTAATAAAAAGAGGGTAAAAACTTTATTGATCCAAGAAAACAATACAAAGTCAGAAAATGCCACCAACCCCCCAGGGGTCAAAATTCAACAACCAAGCCATCAATCAACTTCCAAGAAACATCTCATATCCTCCATAACCAGATCCTCTAGCTCCCAAGAAAGGTCCTTGAGAAGACTTCCCCACTCATCCACACTCCAAGCACCCAGCCGTTCAAATGCCCATCTAGCCAAGCCATCTGCCACCTTATTCCATTCCTGTGGGATATGACAGAAGGTGATAGACTCCAAGAACCCACCTAGAGCAATTATTTGCCTAACCACAACCACCAGATACCAACTCACATCATCAAGGTGACACTTATTCAACATATCAATAATAACTTGGGAATCTGACTCACATACAATTCTCCTCCAACCAAGGGCATAAGTCCACTCCAATGCCAAAAGAATTGCCAAGGCCTACATAAAATTATTATTTTTTTGTCCTTTATATATTGGGAAAAAAAAACCACAACCCCCAAGCTATCCCTGCCAATATCACCAACCCCAACATGTCTCAGATTACCTCTAGACAACCCATCAATGTTGATTTTCAACACACCATTGCGAGGAGAATGCCAATGACCACTTCATTGGATCTTCCCCCTACCATGTTGTTGTTTCCTAGGTAATGATCCACTCCAACCACCCACAGAAAGTCCCAAAGTTCTAACCATACCCACATCCCCATGCTCCACCATGACAAATAGATCACACTTGTCTGCCAGAGTCTCCTAGATGCCCCCAATATTCTCATCCATAGCTAACCAACCAAAAGCTTTTTTTCCAAAAAAATCATGTGGTTGCACTCCAACCAAATATGCCAAATAATCAAGTTAGGGCCAATAATCTAGGCTATATGGAGAAAATAAGTTTTATTTAGAGGAGTCCCAAGCCCCTCCCAAAATTCCTCCACATAAAAGACATGTCTACACAGTTGGCCCCATACACTCCACTAGCAGTGCCAAATCATTCTAGCAAAGGGGAATTGAAAAAAGAGGTGAGATGTACACTCTTCATGACAATTGCACATGATGCACATAGAAGGGCCTTGGAAACCATGCTTCCTAATATTTTCCCAAGTTAGGAATCTTCTTTGAATCACAAGCCAAGAAAAGAAATTGCACTTAGGCCAAGAAAAATTATTCCAAACCTGTTTCCACCATGGGACCCCAGACACCCAAAAACTTGTTTTTCCAACACCTGATACCTAGAGGCCACCGATAATTTACCTTTCATTTCATGTCCCTAAGCCAGAACATCCCTCCCCAAAAGAGATTTACAAAACCTACTAGCCAAAAATAGTGACCAGCTCCCAACAATCCTCCCTTGATCCCCCTAGAGGCCAGTCTTGTGAGTCCTTCCACCTATACACATTAGCCTTATCAAGAACCAGAGGAGATTTGAAATCAACCACTCGACTCCAACTAGCATCAAGTAAATGAATGCATAAATTCTACAAATGAGGGTGAGTTGACAAAATAGGAGCATGACCATCCCACAAATCAAACCAAAAATATAACATCCAATCCATTATTACATATCCAAAACAACCCGTGTTTAACCAACCTGGCCCCTCTTTTGAGGGTACCCCAAATCATAAAACCCTTTCCCTCAAGACTAAAATGAGGCACATCAACACTCTCCACATCCCCACGATATTTTGCAGTGAGGATTCTATCCCATAGTTGATGTTGTTGAGAACACCATCTCCAATATAGCTTAGTAGCCAGAGCCTATCCATTCAAATCCACTCTATGCAAACCAAGATGACCTTCTGCTTCAGCCTGCAAGAAGCGTCCCACTTAACCAAGCTCCACTTCCTATAGAGGAGGTTACCAAACCAAAGAAATTGATGAGGAAGGTGCTCAAATTCCCTGATAAGGCACGAAGGGGTGGACAACACAAGACACCTTTACAAAGGAAGATCCTGGACTACCAACTTCAATAGAGTCAATCTCCCCACCAATGAGAGCCACCTACAAGTCTAGTGACTAACCTTGTTCTAGAAATTATCAAGCACATCTTGTCAATACAACCTAGGGAGTGAACAAACATAAAGAGAAATTCCAAGATAAGCAAAAGGAAGCGAGCTGATCTGAAATCTAAGAATTCTTGCACTTCTCCTTTGAATAAGCTTTGGAGTTGTGAACCTTGGAATTTCCTAATGCTCTAAATGTGCAAAATAACTAAGAAGCATGAATAACAAAATACCAAGGACACCTCAAGATTAGCCAAAAGAGAGTTACAACGAAAAGGAATGCAAATAAAATGAAACACAAACACTTTTACCTCCCTTGTTGTTGGAACTTCTTTGATTGGCCCTTGCTTAGATTGGTTGTGTGCTCCTTAGATGATAGATTGAGTGACTATAATGCAAGCTTCAATATGCAAAATGATGAACAAAGATGGTTGAATGATTGAAAAAGGCTTGGACAGCATGTAGTTATGAGAGTGCAAAGTGTTGAGAATGCAAAATGACAGCATAAGGGTGCAAGATAGCCAAGTGTTGGAAATGCCCTTGAGGAGGGTATTTATAGAAATTTGAATTCCCCAGAATTCAAGGGTCAAGATTGATCCAACAAGGCCAAGATGAAGGGGCTATGGTGGGTTGAGAACCCACAAGCCCTCCATCTTGACATGTGGAGGTGAAGTGGACAAGAGGATATGAGGTGAGATGAGTTGTCAAAAAGGTACATGAGGTGGAAAAGGACATGCACCTTGGGGGATGAGAGGATTTCCACAAAAGGGATTTCTTGTCCCCAAGTGGGAGTGAAAGGGACTTTGAGGAATTTTAGAATTCCTCAAAAATCTACATGGGAAAAGGAAAGGTGGTTGGGGATATAAATGTGAATTAAAAATTCACATTCATAAGATGATCTAGAGGATAAAAGGTGGGCTCCAAAAGGTGGGACTTGGTCACATGTGGAGATTGTGACAAGTCCAAGGTTCTAGAAGCCTTGGAGGATGGAATGTGAATTAAAAATTCACATATAAAAGAGGGGAATCTAGGAAAATAAAAAGGAATTAAAATTCCTTGGAGAATGATTAGGCTTAATTAATTTATAATTAGAGGATAATTAGGGGCTAATTAGGATTAAAAGCCAACTTGCAAAAGTTGGAGGATGTGACACATCCTAATCGAGGATTAGGCATGTGCACATCCTTAATGAAGAAATAGGAAATGGATTAGGATTAGATGAAAATGGCATGTGAGGAATTAAATAAATGTAATATTTATTTAATTTTTTTGATGAAAAGAGGATTAAGGAGGGTAAGGTATTTAATTATTAATTAAATACCTTAGGGATTTGGCAGAATTAAGGATATTAATTAAATAATACTAATATTACTTAATTAACTCGGATAAGAGGATGTTTAGACGAAAAGTGATAAATTTGGATAAATTAAGTGTCCAAATTTGGATGTCTACAGGAGTATTAAAGAAGTAAATGAAGGATTTTCATTCATTGACACTTTATCCCGAGGAAATCAAATAACTATCCAAGACCTTCTGCAAGGATACAACTTCATCAATTTTGGCCAAATCCATCAGAGCAGTATCATCCACAAACTAAAGATGGGATTGGGGAGGGATATTATTTCCCTAATTTCAGCCCTAAATGCGACCCAACTCCACATGAGATCTGATAAATCTACCTAAGCCCTCAGCCATCAAAATAAAAAGATAAGGGGACAAGAGATCACCTTGCCTAAGGCCCCTTGAAGCTCCAAAGAGCTATATGGGCTCACCATTAACCAACACAGATAAGGAAGAGGAAGTGACACAACTCCTAATCCACTCAATCCAATCATTTTCAAAACCAAAACCCCTCAGGATCTTGAACAAGAAGTATACACTTCAGCCATATCCAACTTAATGGAAATGGCCTTCTCTCTGGAAGAGATCATAGAGTGAGTAGTTTTCGTTGCAATAATAACCTCATCCAAAATCTTCCTTCCAAGAACAAAACCACCTTTCTCTTTAGAGATTAACCTGTTCAAACAATGTTTTATCCTTTCCACGATTAGCTTAGTAATGATCTTGTACACCACATTGCATAACATTATAGGCCTAAAAAGATCCAAAGACTTAGCTCAACACCTTTTTGGGATGAGAGCCAAAAAAATTGCATTCATGGCCTTCGGAATTTGCTTATTCTTATGAGATTCTTGGACAACCTCCAAAAGGTCCATCTTGATTGTCTCTTAAAAGTCCTAAAAAAACTCCACCAGAAACCCATCAAGCTTAGGAGCCTTCCCTTTTTTCATCTAAAACACAATATCCTCCAACTCTAAAAGGGAGATTGGTTTGAGTAGAGAATCATTCATTTCACTATTAACAAGAGACGTTATACTATCCAAAATTGCTACTTCATCCTCTCCGCAGGAGGAGAATCCTCAGAGAACATAGCAGAAAAGAAATGAACACATTCCTTAGAAATTGCAATTGAAGAGGAGAGAAGATCCCCCTCTAAAGATAAAAGAGAAGAGATAACATTCCCCTACCTTCTATCCTTAATATAATTATGAAAAAAGGAGGTGTTCCTATCCCCCTCCTAAAGCCAATCAATTTGATACTTTTTCTTCCAAAAAAATTCCTCCCTTAATTCTCATTCTTCAACCTCCTTCATCGCAGCAACCTCCAATTTACTAATATTCTCAGTGAGACCCTAATCATGAATCTGTCGAGTAATGGAGTCCAAGTGAGCTTGGGAATCCCTTTTATCTTGAAAAATATTACCAAAATTATGCCTATTCCAATTTTTAAACATATATTTAACATACTAAAGTTGCTTGGAGGAGTACATAGTAGTACCATGAGCTAGCTTCCCATCAAGGTCATGAAGAGTTGCATCTCTAAGCCACATAAGCTAAAATCTAAAGAACAATTTTTTGGAATAACAAAAGAAGTTCGCTGAGAGTTTGATCAGCCAATGATCAAATCCCTACCAATCCAAAATCTCAAAGAAAGTCATCCATCTATCACCAACCCAAAAGCTAGACACCAAGAACCTATCCAACCTTTCAAAAATAGCAACTTCACCACTTTGCCTATTATTCCAAGTAAATATACCATTGGTCTGATATCCACCTAGTTCAACAAAGCAATATTATCCCTTAACATATCCGATGAAGGGTCCAAGCGAGCATTACCACCCCTCTTCTCCTCTATAAAGGAGACAACATTAAATTCTCCTACCAAAATCCAAGGAAGAAGAGGATCTAAAGAGCGCACATATCTTACATGAGCCCACAGTTGTGCCTTACCAGATAAATCAATAGGAGCATAAATGTTAGAGAGAATAATTCTCTCACTCGACTCCCAATTAGAAGCAACAAAAGAGATGGAATACCTACTGGAGAGCCACGAGAATGAACTAACTTTACGTGGATCCCGTAAACATGCCACCCACCAGAGCTTCCATGTGCCCCAATGCACTGAAACTAACCTCTACCCCAAATATTTGAAGCCACATTTAACATACTTTCAACATATTTATTAAAGGATGACCACATCTAGAGAATGAACACAAATCAATTCATGAATAGCCTTTTTTCTAGGGATGCTATTTGTACCCCTCACATTCCATGAGAGCACAATCATCACTGGGATTGGGAGAAGTGGGAATCAATCATCCTCACTGAACTAGAATCCACCAATGTCTCACCAATTAGCTTAGCATTTTCCTACTCCAATAGCCTCTAACACTACACCCAACTCCCCCTAAATGGTAGTAGAGGATTGAAGATCAGTGTTCATTTGAAACTCATAATCCCAAAATTGATCCAGGTTGAAATTTCCAATTGATTGATTATTAGGAATAATCTCCATCAAGGAACCATTTGTCACCTACAAGTCCAAGGGAACCCATTCTTCCTAAGCAAACTCCTTCAAAGCATCAAACCTGTTGAAGGTGTCTTTCTCATAGCTATCCTTGAGGGTTCTCTTATGACCCCTACCTCTGTTCTGAGGCTTGACTTGAACTAAGCCATCCTTATTAGCCACCTCCCCTTACATGGGGGCCTTACCCTTATCCATTTTCTGGATAGAATGAGAAGGATCATTACTCCCACCAAGAGCATGGATAGCACGGGGGCACTTTCGCTGAAGATGACCATATTCGTGGCACAGCTTGCACATGAATGACAATGCCTCATAATCTAACTGTTGAGTCCAAGAGGATGAGCCATTACTCATATCTATAGAATTTGGCAACAAATGATTAAAATCGATTTCCACACACACCTGAGCAAAAAAAATAACCCTCTTATTCAATGTTTTTTGAGAAGGACCAATAGGCTTCCCAAGCAATAAGGCTATCATCTGTAATATATCACTTCTCTAGCATTCTAGAGGTAGAGAGGGGAGACGGACCTAAATTGGGACCCTAGAAGGGAGCTCCTCCACCGATTTAAATCCAGAATGTCATGGTTTTATGAAGATACCCACCGAATTGTAAAAGTAAGGCCCACTCTCAAAAGCCCTATTTTGATCAGCCACACAAGAAAAATCAACCATAAAGAAGTTGTTAGTTTCCAGCATAATATCAAAATCTCCCTTAGGGTTCCAAGTCTTGTGCAACTAGGAATCGAGAAAAGGGAGAAACACCCTCATCCCCATAAATTTATAGATAAGAACATGTTTGATATAATACTCTACATCCTCAACCATAGACTCCAGTTGGATAACTAACATCGGCCGTTCTTGGGATTTCTCTAGACATCCATTCACTTTTTGTAATATGAAAGCCCCATTTCTTGACAAACCTGCACCAGGAAATACTGAGTTTCAAGCACTAGGACCTCCACCAGATGGAAGGGAGGCCTGATTCGGCATAGCCAAAGATGCATGCAACACCATTCTTGATCAGAACCAAGCTTTCTTCAATCATAGCCTTGGTTGTAAAAAGGACAACGAAGAGGCCAAAAGGATGAAAAAACAAACGACAAAAAACAATAATAAATAAAAACCCACTTTTCAAAGCACTTAAAATTCCCACCAGAACACCCTACATCAAACTCCAAGGATTGCCCTCCAAGATGCACAAGCAAGACACCACAATGAGTAGCATGAAGGAAAAAAAACATAGGAAAAAGATGAAATATACACCCGAGAAAGACTTGAAAACAACCTCCCATGGCCTCAACACCCACACCCCTTCACACACCCACCCCCAGTGCACCTCTTATGTAGCCCTATGCTTAGAAACAAGGCCAAGCTAGGGCTACAAAATCCTAGCTCGTCCACTGCAAAACATAGAGAGAAATGCCATTCATAATTATATTCCTTTCAACTCGTAATTAACGACATAATTAAATAAATAAGGTTTATTTAATTAATCAAGGAGATTAATGACAATTAGGATGCAGTTAAATAAATAGGATTTATTTAATTAGTCAGAAAGGGTGAATTAGAATGAATTAATTAAATAACCCAAAGTCAATTAATAGTAGAAAATTATTTTTGATGATAATTAAATAATAAAGTATTATTTAATAATTAGGGGAAAATGGTGAAAATTAGTAAAATGGTGTTACTCACAAACTAGGAGAATTTTGGCTATCTATAGTTAGGGATGGGAATAGGGTTAAGGTTAGGGTTGGGGTTAGAGATAGAATTAGGGTTAGGGTTAGGGTTATAATTAGATATTGAATTAGGTTTAAGGTTAGGGTTAGGATTATGATTAGGGTTAAGGCTAGGTTTAGGGTTAGGGTTAGGATTAAGTTTTGGGTTACAACTAGAGATAGAATTAAGGTTAGGTTTTATAGACATAGAAAATGTACTAATTGACATTGCACATTTGATCCTAACCACTAACACCGTTTCATCCTAAATCATCCCTCGGTCTAACCATTTAATTGAATACCTTTATTTGATTAAATTCATCAATGTTCCTCTCTTAATTAAATAAATTATTTATCTAATTAATTCATCCTTTCTTGTTAATTAAATCAATCAGTCTGATCTAATTATCCCTATTTAATTAAATAATCAATTTTATTTGATTAAATATTTAAAGTCCATCCATTAAATTAAATAATTTAAAACCTTATTTAGTTTAATATAACTTCATCTCCTTGGTTAAATAAAACAAAAATCTTTATTTAATTAATCCTTTTATCATATTCTTCTCATATTTGATTTAAATCAATCCATAAATCTAAATCAATATGTCACATCATTTTTATCTCTCATTAAATTAATTAACCTTGATTAATTTAATCTTTTCTCATGTCCCATCCTCTACCTTTTGCAACTTGCACATGAAAATAGATTTAATTCATTTATTAAATCTCTATTTTCTCTCAAAAAGCATAATAAAGGAATATTCCTGAAATTTGAATTCAAAATCCAAGTCTACTTTGTCCTTCCAACAAGGCATTTACTCCAACTAAAAATTCCTTTTGCCTTGAGCCAAGTGGAATTCAATGCATTTTCTTTCCCTCTTACATGTCATTTCAACAATTTCAAATTTCATATATATGCATTTATTGACGCATTGTCCAAAACTTGCACATCTTCCATCCATTCACACATTGACAAGTGGTACCTTTCCATTTGTTGATTCTTAGTCCCACATTGCTCCATTTTGGACATCTCTTCAACTTTATATTCTATAAATAAGAGGCTTCATTCCTCATTTTATCATCCACAACTTGAGTAAACTTACTATATTCAAATTCATAGCAATCTTCATCAAATTCATCCAAGCATAGTTAGGCTTTTTGCAAGTTTTCAACATGGAGCTCCATTGAAGTCATCACCACAAGCATGCATATTTCATCAATCATCTTCATAACATCATTGGAGTTGGGAAAGGGCCAATTTTCACATCAAATTGGCACCAAATCCCTCAAGAGATTAAGAGTTTGCTTTGTTTTAGAATAGGATTTGATATCTTTGTTTTAAGTGTGTTGTGTTCTTCATTTCATTCCTTTTCTCTCACATTCAAATGGATTTCTTGAGGAATCTCTATTCTAACTTGCATTTTATCTTATTAATGTGTTCATTTGATGTGTTCTTGCAGGTATAGGATATTGGTTCACGGGTTTATAATTAGATATAGAATTAGGGTAAAGTTTAGGGTTAGGATTATAGTTAAGTTTTAGATCAGGGTTTGGGTTTGGGTTATGTTTAGGGTTAAGATTAAGATTAGGGTTAGGGTTAGGGTTAGGTTTATAATTAGAGATAAAATTAGGGTTAGGATTATGATTAGGGTTAAGGTTATGGTTAGGTTTAAGGTTAGGATTAGGGTTAAGGATATAGTTAGAGATAGAATTAGGGTTAGGATTAAGAGTAGTGTTAATGTTATGGTTTTAATTATGGTTAGGGTTAAGGTTAGGATTAAGGTTAGGGTTAGGTTTATGTTAAGGTTAGGTTTAGGGTTAAGATTAGGGTGAGGATTATGACTAGAGATAGAATTAGGGTTCACATTAGCATTAGGGTTAGAATTAGATTTAGGGTTAAATAGTGTTATGATTAGAGTTATGGTTAGTGTTAGAGATAGAATCAAGGTTAGAATTAGGGTTAGAGTTAGGTTAGGGTTAGATTTAGAATTAGAGCTAAAATTAGGGTTAGGGTTAGAGTTATAATTAAAATTAGTGTTACTTATAGAATTAGGGTGCGTTAAAAATAGTCTTAGTGTCAGGGTTAGGGTTATAATTACAATTAGTGTTAGCTTTAGAATTAGGGTTAGAGGTAGAATTAGAGTTAAGGTTTGAGTTAAAATTATTTTGATTGTTAGGGTTATGATTAGAGTTAGGGTAAGATTCAGGGATAGGATTAGGGTTAAAACTATAACTAGTGTTAGTTTTAGAATTAGGGTTAGGGTTAGGGTTAGGGTTAGTTTAAATTCCTTGACCCCAAACCTAATTATAATCCTAACCCTTATCCCACTTCTAACACTAACCCTAATTATAACCCTAATCATAATTCTAACCCTATTCATAATCCTAATTTCAATGGAAACCTTAATTTTAATTATAACCCTAATTAAACCCTGACCCTGACCCTCACCCAAATTTAACCTTAATTTTAATTGGATCATAATCCTAACCCTTATTGAACCTTAACCCTAATTAAATATAAACCCTAATCATAATACTAATTAAATCCTAATTGAATCTAAACCCTTATTGTAATTGTAACCATAACCCTAATCCTAGTTGAATTCCAACTCCAACCCTAACCCTAACCTTAATCTTTATCATAGAACTCAGACCCTAATTGAACACCAATTGAATCCCAACCCTAACCCTAATTGAATTTTAACTATAATTAAACCCTAACCCTAACACTAATTAATCCCCAACCTTAACCCTAACCCTTACTTCAACCCTAACCCTAATATTAACTTGTAACTCCCAACCTAAACCCTAATTGAACCCTAACCCTAACCCTAATGTTGACCTTTAGCCTAACCCTAACCCCAACCTTCACCCTAATGCTAAACCCAAGATTTATCCTAGAACCTTAATTGAACCCTAACCCTAATTAAATTTTTATCCTAACCTTAAACCTAACCCTAACCCTTACCCTAATTCTAACCCTACCCTAACTTTATTCATAATTATAATTCTAACACTAACCCTAATTCTAATGGCAACCTTTCTAACTATAATACTAATTGAACCCTAACCATAATCCTAATTAAAACTTAACCCTAGTTGAACCATTACCCTAACCTAACATTAACCCTAATTATGTCAAACCCTAATTAAAATGTAACCCTAACCTTAGTTAATTCCTAAAGCTAACCCTAACCTTTACCCCAAGCTTTATCCTATAACCCTAACCTTAACCCTAACCCTAATTGAACCCTACCCTAACCCTAACCCTAATTGAACCTAAACCATAACTCAAACCCTAATTGAACCCTAACCCTAATGTTGACCCTGAGATTTAATTTAGAACCTTAACCCTAACCCCAACCTTCACCCTAATGCTAACCCTAAGATTTATCTTAGAACCCTAATTGAACCCTAACACTAATTGAATTCTAATCTTAACCTAAAACCTAATCTTAATTGAATTATAACTCTAAAGCTTATCTAACCCTATTTATAATTCTAAACCTAACCATAATTCTAACTCCATTCATAATTCTAATTTTAATATTAACCTTAGTTCTAATGACAACCCTGTTATCAATTAGATTTGCACCGTACCGAATACAAGATTCAGCAATATAATGACACATGGAAACCTTCTTCAAATGTGGGTGATCTGAACGAAGAAGGAATATCCAGAGTGAGTTGGTTCTCTGAAAGATGGATCCTATTCTAAGTAATTTCTGGGAAAAAGGATAGAAGGATAGCTTAAAAATGAAATTTAACACTAACTAATGGTTAACTATTATTTCTAAAAATTTAGATTTTACCACTCACAACAATTCCTCTATTACAATAGCTCTCACAATCTCATTGGTACATGATTTCATCAATAATTTTCATGAAGATTCGAAGGTATTGAATACATCATGCAACTTGAAAACATGAAATTCTATGCAAAGACTCATAAAAGCAAGACATATAAGGCTTCAAACTTGAAAACACAAAGACATAAAATTGTTGTTACAAGGTTGAGACAAGAAATGAGAAGAAGAACTCTATCGCTTTATTGAAACTGAAGGAGTGTATCTATCTGAACTGAGTACAAAGGAATTTTTTTACAAGCTCCAAAATGTGTGAGAGAAAGAAACTAAAATCTGAACTCTAGAAGAAGAAAAAACTAAGTCTTCTTCAAGATATATCTCTCAAAACCCTAATCTGAGCTCAAGAAGAAAGCTCAAGAAAAGGTATCAAAACTGCCCAATAAGCTTGCACAAAAGCAGAAAAAAAACACACTTTTTGCAAATGCATACTGTCAGACTTCCAAAAACAGACCAAATCTGCTTTTAAAGCAAAAAAAAACACCTTATCTCTCCAACAAGAATCTCAAATCCAACCAAGGAAGAAAAGCAATAACAATCTGCTAAAAATAGAAAAGAATAAAACAATTTGTTTTATTCCTACTTTACATAGCTTGCAGATTTAAAACTCTCTCAATTTGACTAAATTTTTTTTGCAACCTAAAGATTTTGGAAATCTTCTGCAAAAAATCACAATCTTATTTCTCCCTTTACAATGCTTGATTTTCTCAAAAAATCATAAAATATATGATGCATCTCTTATCACTATCCAAATTGATTTCTTCAAAATCAATTTGAAAACAAAATAAACCCTAAGTCATAAGTGTTTTACCCTTAGGCATAAATATTTTATCATTCATATTTTAATTGATTTTCCCTCAAAATCAATTAAAATAAACCTAAGGCAACCATTTTCCATTTAC
Source organism: Sequoia sempervirens (assembly GCA_007258455.2). Classification (NCBI taxonomy): domain Eukaryota; kingdom Viridiplantae; phylum Streptophyta; class Pinopsida; order Cupressales; family Cupressaceae; genus Sequoia; species Sequoia sempervirens. The sequence continues at coordinate 15,957 of VDFB02320176.1, forward strand.
TTAACGCATAAAAGTTACTCTCCAAGGCATAATGTTGTTCATCATTTTAATCCAAGGCATAAGTTTGACCTTACAAAAATACCTAACTAAGGCTCGATCTTATAAAGTCTTATGTGAAATCCAAAGGCAAAGCAAACTTTCAGCCCCTAAGACATTAACTTGAGTTTGATTTAAATTGCAAAGAGGAACTCCTAAGTTCAAATTTCTTCCACTCATGAATTGTCAAATGGCAACATTAAGGGCACTAACCCAACTCATAATGCTCAACCTAAACTTGAATTAGGGAAAGAGACAAAAACAACTCAAACCCTAAAAACCAAGCATTCCACACTTGGTCACTTTTGGAGAAGCTTTGCTCGGCCTGGAGGAAATGTGCCGCCATCATAGAAGCTAGGGTTTGAGTGATTGAGGGAGATTCGAGCTCCATTACCACTGCCTCCGTTGAATCTCCATGTCCTCTGATGGTAAGAGTCTCTTGTGAATTTTCCTGTGAGTTCTCTAGAACTCTTTGCTTTGTGTTTTACACAGAATTCTTGGTCTTGGCCGTGGCCACTCATACAATTTCAGATGCATTCTGGCTCTGTTGTTTCCTTCTTTTGCTTCTACATTTTTTGGTCTTCATTGTGGGAGGTCGACTACTGCATATTGAAGCTCTTGAGAGCTTGGTCATGGCTTGCTTGGTCTCCTCTAGCGTACATGGTAAGTCAACTATTCTACATCCGCCTTTCCTATAAAAAAAAAGATCTTTATAAAAGCTTCTATGAAGAATAATGATTGTTGTCCCCCTTTTGAAAACAAATCTTGACCAAAATAGGCTACGCCATATATGCTTGATCTTGGACTTCATGAAGAAAACTCTCTGCACTTAATATTCTTTGTTTTCAGATTTTGAAACCTATACAGCAAACTCGAAATGGTTTCTTTTCTTTAAATTTCTCTAAGAGTTGATAAATGTTTATTAATGACTGAAACTTCCTCTCTTGGTCGTGCCCACTCATGCACAAAATGGGTTTTTGATGATTGAAATTTTCATTTTACATCAAGTATAGTTAAGAATGCTCTTAGAGAAGATTCTTGTTCCATTTTCCTGCAAAACTCCTTCATGAATGGACTCGACCCATGATTTTATGTATGTAACTTGCATTTTTGCAAAAACCCCTACATGGGTATCTCTTGATTCTGAAAGAAAACACTTATCTTGTCGTTCTATAGAAAACTCCATGTGGGTAAGTTGAAAATGGTGGTAAATCTAGGTAGATCTGCATTTGGACTTAAAATATTTAAATGGGTATTCATGATTTCAAGCACAAATCGCATTTCCTATCAAATCCCTCCATGGGTTCACATTTCATATCAAGAATGTTGTTGTTTTGATGATTACATGTGCATTGTGATCCCACTTTCTATAAGTATCATTGTAAGTTCATTGTTCAAATTATATTCTGAAAATGAGCATGAACATTGTTTCTTAGCAACAATCATACCGACGAAATCCTCCACCATGAATGTTTCCTCCTAGAGCACTGAATCTTGTCATAATATCAAGACAAAATCAGAATGTTAGGCTTTTTTTTTGCTTCAAAGAGATTTTGTCCCCAAGCTACATTCATTTAAGAAACTTTGTCATGCTGAAGGTGCTCTTCATGCCTGATCTTTCTTTTCTAGCAGTTGTTCCCGATTTTCGAGCTCCTCCTCATCAGTGATAATGAGGATGTTCTAAAATAAGAGCACTTGCTTATGATATTCTGAAGCTCATCCACTGTTTCAACTGAAACTGATGATTTTAGACAAGGCAATTATGTATGCATGTTCACCTTAAAAAAGCAACAAAATACTTGTTGATCCTATTTCTGAATTGATTACATTTTTACTCATATATTTCACTTCACTATTATCAGATTTGATTGCTATGAGTGAAAAATGAGCTTGATTACTTTGGTAATTGAAATGTATCTACTCCATTGAGCATGATGATTATACCTCTCTATTCAGCCCTCATTTGATGATGAGGAACAGCATGCCGAGCTCTACCATTGTGGGAGCCCATTTTACCCCACATGCTTAATGTCTTCATAATATGATCAGCTTCATGATTTTCCCTATACCTGCACAAGGAAACAAACAACGTTAGCATAAAAAACAATATATGATGATGTTCTCTCCTTTTCGTTCATGCTTTTGTTCCTTGTTTTAATTGGTTCTACGCATTGCAAGGATTGAAATATATCTATGTTAGTATGGCATGTAGTATTATTCATATCCCGAGCTCTTAATTGACACCCTTCTCAATCTTTTGCAGGTACATCCGGGAGTGGAAGAAAAATGGAGCTAGCCTTGAGGAACCAACCGAAGACCAACTCAAGCAATGAAGGATATGTCTAATGTTATCCTCTCTTCACTTTCAATTGTATATTTCCTTTCTTGTTATGAATGGAAACGGCTAAAACCACATCTTGTGTGGATATTTAATTTTGTTCTTTCATTTCCATTCTGAAAGAAAACATAGAATTGCAAAGTTGTATTATCATTTGTATTCTCGCAATCAAATGAAATATTGTAATGTTGAATGACTTCATGAAATAAATGAAAGCACTTTGTTATGCTTAATCATTTGTATATTTAGCCTTGTACTCCATTTGGTTTGTAAAACTTTGAGCAATACTTTTGAAACTCAACTTCCTCAAAACACTTGCACAACTGGTATTTGATAAATACAGTGCTAACAGCACTTAATGCACATGCAGAAATAACTGTATTTTCACTTTTAGATATAACAATATCTAATCAGCTCCACCAATTGGGTTGTAGCAAAAAATTGGTAACAAACCCTAATTCTAACTATAATACTAATTGAACCCTAACCCTAACCTTAATTAAAACCTAACCCTAGTTGAACCCTTACCCTAGCCTAAAACTAATCTAACTCTAACCCTAATTGTTCCTGTGATAGGGAAAATGTACTCGTTAGAAAATGAATAGCAAACAAAAGAGTGAAAATAACAACTACAAACACCCTACACCTCAAGATTAGCCTAATGATTAACTTAACTAAGCAAAATGAAAGATTTCACCTTGTTGAGTTGTCCTTTGGTTGGCCCTTCGATCTTCGATGTTGTATGCTCCTTTGGTGGCAAGATATGCAAGCTATGAGATGAGATGAAGATGGGAAATGAGTGAAAATGGATGCAAGTATGCAAGTATTTGGCTAAGTATGGCTTGAGAGAAAAATTTTGCAAGAGTTTGGCTAGCATAAATGATCTCTCCCTCAATTAGGGAAAAGAGGGGGTATTTATAGAGAATTTTGGATTCTCTAGATAAATGGACGATTGAGATTAAACCAACAAGGCCAAGATGTAGGGTTATGGTGAGTTGATAACTCACAAGCCCTCACATCTTGACATGTGGCATGTGAAGTGGCTTGAAAAAGATGATGTGCAAATGAGTTGGAAGGAGAGTACATGACATGGAGGTACTACATAATACCTTGGGATTTGGACAAGATCTCCTCATAAAGGAGGTCCTTGTCCCCATGTGGGTGAGAGGACATGTGAGGAATTAAAAATTCCTCAAATATTCACATGGGGATGAGAGAGGGAATTTAAAATTCCTTGAAATGCATTAGGGGATTAAATGTGAATTAAAAATTCACATGGGGAAAGGGGTGCCTTCTCCAAAAAGAAAAAGAATTTAATAGGGTTGACTTAGGACACATGACATGGAGATTAGGTTGATCTAATTAAATGATTAAGGTTGTGCAAGTACCTGATTAGACAAATTAATGACATATTAGAGGCAAGTGGGATATTAGGAAGAGCTCACATGTGACTTAATGTGACAAGTCAAAGATCACATGGGAAAGAGAAAAAGGAATTTAATATTCCTTGGAAGGATAAAAGGAATTAAAAATTCCTTGAGAAGTTGATTAGGCTATTTAATGAAGGATTAGAGGTGGGTTAGGTGGCTAAGAGAGATTAGAGGCCAACTTGCAAAAGTTGGAGGATATGACACATTCTAATCAAGGATTAGGCATGTGCACATCCCTAATGATGAGATTAAGAGAATAATTAGGATTAACAAAGGGATGTGACATGTGAGGAATTAAATAAATGTCATATTTATTTAATTCATTTGGCGAAAAGGAGGATTAAAGAGATGAGGTATTTATTTATTAATTAAATACCTTAGGGATTAGAAGAACTTAAGGATATTAATTAAATAATAGCAATATTACTTAATTAATGCAAATAAGGGGATGCTTAGACGAAAGGGGATAAATTTGGATAAATTAAGTGTCCAAATTTAGGTGTCTACATTTTTCCCCTCTTTGACATGGTGTTACGAAGTAGCATCATTTCAAAGAATATTAAAACATAGAACCTAGAAGAAGATGGTTAGATTGGGAAAGATGCCCCAATCATTCAAAGGAATGACTAGGAAGGGAAAAAATGATGAAAATTAGGGATGAAGGATGCCCCCTCGAGAGGACATGTGGGTTCAAGAGAACACAGGTTTTCTCTCAAAATGGAGGAGATGATGCAAGATGGGTAAGAAAGAATGAAAAGGCGGCAGGAGATTAGGAGGGGAGAGTGATGAAGGATGAATGGATGGGGGGGATTTTGATAGATGAGAGGATGGAGATGAAATGCAATCCAAATGCAATTTTCCATTGTTAGGAGCACTGATTTTTGCTATAGCAGAAGACACGATACACCAAGGTATAAAGGACCAAGGCAGATTAGTGTCTAATGCATGAAACAAACACATAAAATAAGAAGGTTATCCCAACACCCCAAAGTCGCGATGACCTTGGTCGAGCCAAGTATTGGGATAACCACAAGCACACAAGGATGCCCCAGCGTAACACAAGACCTCAGGGATCTTGGTGGGTACTACGTGGGACAACCAAGAAGATAACAACAAAGAAAAGATCAAGATACACCCCTATGTTGACTAGTCAAAGTACACCATGATATGATGGATCAAGGCGACCATGACAAGTGATAGGTAGCTCAAATGATAAATAAAATCCAAAAGCATCAAAAGATCACAATCGATTTCAAACATCATTTTCCATAGGGTCAAGGGGATGGATGGGATTGATGTGGTCTGTTAGGAAGGATGCATCCTGTTGAGACCGATGATGGATACGAAACTAAAAAATCGATATGACACAGGATATTTGGAACTGATTGGATCTGATGATACAAGTGGATCTTGTTTGTTAAGAACCGGCTAGATAAGGGCATAGCTTGATGACACGAAAAAAGAGACATGGTACAAGATAGGATACTGACACATCCTAGCAACCTAGGGGGCTCAAGGGCCGATCAAAGATTAGCCTTGCCTACGTGGAAGCACAGAGCCCTCATAGTTTGATGAAAGGCTGATGACAAACCATGCATAAAAGCGGAAAGAGGACGATGAAGATCGATGAGGGACGATAAAAGAGCAGATGGACAAAGCAGAAAGACCAATGATAGGCGATAAAGGAACCCCGGGGGTGGATCAAATGATTGACCTTGCCTACGTGAAAGCGCAAGGGAAACATAGTTCGACAAAAGGCCAAAGAAAAATGATGGATAAAGGATGATGAGATAACCCTAGATAATGGGATAAAATGATTGGAACGACACAAGGAGACAAGATAGACATGTTGGATTGGATAGGATGATGGTTATCACGAAGCTCAGGGATGGGATAGTTATCAAAATAATCAAAAGATGAATTGGGAGGATGATATGATGGAGAGATGAGGGATGTAAAAGGAGAGGAGAGTGAAAAGATGTGCAAAAGAAGCAGAAGTGATGACGATAAGATAGATGGCATTGGATTGCATGGGGAGTACCCTATAGCTAGATACCAATGACAAGGGATTATGAGATGGGATGAGGATAGAGGATGGGGAGGAAAAGGATTGTTTGGATGGATTGGATAGAGGGATAAGGATTTGGATGAGGAAAATGTTACTAGAGGGATAGATGAAAAGGGATGCTATGATGGAAGGATAGGAAGATAAGGATGGGGAGATGGATATAAGGATTGTTTGGAGGGATAAAATATAAGGATGGGGAGATGGATATAACGATAAGGAGATGAGGATAGGGAAATGGAAGGGATTGCTCTAATGGAATGAACGATGTCTCCAAGGACTTATATCACAAAGGAAGATAGATGCCCCCACTCTAGATATGCCATGTGCGAGGAGGCATGAAGGATGCAATAGAGAAGGATAGGAAAATAAAGGAGTGAGATGGATGAAGATAGGATGCAGGGATAAGGAAGGGAGATTGAAGGTAGTATAACAAGTGGATAAGGAAGGTAGATGAGTGTGAATGAGGAGTAGGATAGTGTATGGATGAGGGGAATGTATGCTAAGAGGTGTCCAAAGCATGTTTATATGTTTTCCCCTATCATTATCAAGATCACGAGGAGGATGGGAGGATTGGAATAAATGATATATGCCAAGCAGGATGTGTAAGATAGGTAGGATGGAGGGGATGAATGAAAATGGTGTATAGCAAGAAGACAGGTGCATAGTTGGAAGCATAGCAAGAAGCATAGCGGATGGAGGAAATGCATATCAAGGAGTTTCCCCTAAGTGTGGAAAAGGACAGATGAGGATTTACGCATGACGCCTATTTTCCAGGTTTTCATCATGGTATTTATCCAAGGCGCTTGTTTTCCAAGTTATCACCATTGGACGGATTATTTCTCTTTACTATTTTATTATTATATATATATTTAGTTATTTATTTTTATTTTTATTTTTTTTTATTTTTTTGGATAGCATGCGGAAGGAGATGGATAAGGATATGGAGGCGAATAAGTGGATTTAGAAGACATGAGATAAGGAGATGGATGAAGGACTCAAGCATCAAGTTCTATACGAGGTATTAAGAGCCCATGTTTGAAGTGACTGTTGGATGTTGGTACAACCTTATTAGGAGAAATGGATTATGAAAGAGGATGAATTAGAGGGATTTGAGAGGGGAGATACGTGGGATAATGGGTGGGATGTTGAAAAGTGTATGGATTGAATGATGGGGTGGATATGTGATGGGGAGATTTGCTCAGGACCAACATTGGCACATGTGGTGGTGGATGTGAAAAGATAAGAGGGTTAATGGATGGAGAATGTGGGGATAATGGAGGAGATGGAATAGTGAATTTCGGGACATAGGGACCCAAAATAGATTTAGGAGAGGGTGGATGAAAATGATTAGCCTTTGGATGAGCAATGTTGGATGTTGTTATAGATTTTTCATTTGAAGGCATTCCATCTTTATTCTTTGGGATCCACATGGTTTTGATCTTTGCTTTGGTGGGCCTTTGTGGCCTACGAATTGGATTTGGATTTAGATTTTTATTCTCTTCACCGTGTCTTTTAGAGGGGACATGGGGAGCTTTAGATTCGTGTGGATGTTTGGATTTATGTATTTTTACTTTAGCATCCAAAGTTCTTTTAGTATCAATGGGATGGGTGCAAGGATATGGATGATGTAGAGCAATGGAGGTAAAATTATGAGGATTACGTGTAGATCAAAAATGTGTAGGTATGTGCCTTTGTTGATCCTGATTAGGATGTTTATGATGGATGACATGGATAGGTGTTAGATGGATGAAAGGATGAGATGGAGGAGGTGATCTTGGGATATATGGACCCAAAGCAGACAGAGTGGGTGGAGGGACATAAGAACCCAAGATGGATGGAGTAGATGAAGGATGGGAGATGGTGGATGGAGGGATGTAAGGACCCAAAATGGATGGAGCAGAGGAAGGAGGAATATGGACAGTTTTTTTGAGGCGATACAATAGAGGAGGAGGGATGGCAACATATGATCTTGTGGAGTGATGGGAAGAGCCAACATTTTTTTTGGAAAACGCTCGTTGAGGACGTCTAGAGGTTGTACGAACATCTTTAGATTGTGATTCTTGGGAAATAGGTCCAAGATCTTGCATGCAGATTTGTTCTTTGACTTGGATGGGCTCTAAAATACCTTTCTCATGAAGGCCTAGACCTTTTCCTTGATAGTTCATTTTCTTGAGCATGCAATCCGTGATAGGATTTGTGTTATTTTCAAAACATGATGCAATTCCATTATTAGGTGGAGGATGATGGGTGGTATATACACTGTGTTTTTCTTCTACGAGGAGGCCACCATGGAAGAATGTGAGAGTACTAAGGGGATATGCAAGCGGTGTGGGGATAGCAGTTTGAGGCGATGATGGGGGATCATGAGAGGGAGACGATGGGATAGCAGCATTTGGATGGGTGGTATCAGGAGAGGGATTAGGGGATATGATAGGATATGGATTTGTGGTAGTGGTTTCATGCGATGGAGATGGAGATGGAGCGATGGAATCTTGAATGACAAGGGGATCATGGGATGGAATGGATGGGGGACTATGATCTTGAGGTGGATTGGATGGGATGGTAGGATCTTGATCTGGAGAAGGGGATATGTTGGCATGCTTTGGATTAGGCTCTTGGAATGACTCATCGTGTGCGGGAGGCATGATAATGGAGTCTTCGTGGGACTCTTCAAGTGGGGAAGATGGAGGGATAGAGGATTCAAAACATTCATGGATTTTAGTGACACTAGGAGTGGAAGAAGTGGATTGGATTTGGGTGTTGTCGATGGGTTTGACGTCTCTCGGAGTAGGAGGTTGGTGTTCAATGGATTTGGTAGATGTGATGGTAGGAGATGGGGGCTCAGTGGATTCATAGGATGTGATGGTTTCGACGGTTTGAGTGGTGCTAAGGGTGGTATCATCAATGATAGGTGTTGGGTGGAGAAAGGTCTCATCACTAATGACCATGGATGATGGGTTGGGATGGCATGATTCCATGACTTCAAGGTGTGGAGTGGGAGATGTCTTCTTTGTTATAAGTCCTTGGAGAATTTTTGGAGTGAGGAACTTGCATACTCTAGGTTTGGATGGCGGGGTAAGAGTGGATGAAGGCTTAAGGATTGGTAGGGTATTAGGGCTATGGATTGGTGGATTAGGATTAGATTGAGGAATGGGATTGGATGGAATACTATGAGTAGATGGGGGATTAAGATTAGATGAAGGGTTAAGATAGGGGTATTGGAATGGTGAATTAGGACACGAGAATGCGGGTGGTGGATTGTAGTAAGGATATTGGGATGGTGGATTAGGATGGGAAGATTGAGGTGGCGGATTGAGATAGTTTGGTCTGGATGTTGGATTAGGATAGGAAGGTGTGAATGTAGGATTAGGGTGAGAAAATTGGCATGGAAGATCAGGGTAGTGGATATATGCAGATGAAGGATTGAGATAGGAGGATGTGGACGAGGGATTAGGATAGGGGTATTGTGATAGCAGACTAGGATAAGAGGATGTGGTTTTTGGATAAGAGGATAATGTAGATGAAGGATATGATGGTTATCCCTTGTCAAAGATAGCATAAGGAACATGATTGGCATGGATGAAGACATAACGGGATAACTCAAAGGGGTGATTGGATTTTGGAAAGTGGGTGGAGAAAGCTTACTAGCAATGATAGTGTCAAGGGAATCTATGTCATATTCCTCTTGATCGACAAGACATTCATTATTGTTGTCGACGTAATTAGGGTTTCCCTTGACTACTATTGATGGAGGATAAGGATTCATGATGATGAAAGGATAATAAGGATGGATCAAAGATTTTGGATGGGGATGGACTAAAGCTCAAATCAGGATTTATGTTAAGCTCATATCAGGATTGGATTAAAGCTCAGATTAGGATGATTGGATGAAGTGATGGGATTGATTCTGATGATCAGATTGGATTATCAAAGGATGATTATGACACTGAATCTGCTTCGAGATGGAAGTAGATTGATTGGGTCGAAGGTGATTAGATAGGGATCCGATTGGATTGGATTGGATAAGATTGATCGATGATTGATAAGATCGACTGATGGATTGGATAAGATGACGAAAGAGAATGTAAACCCCGTTCAGAGATTACCCTAGGTGACTTAGGATACTAATTGATCAGATTAAAGGATAAAAGGATGATTACGGCACCGAATCCATTTTGAGATTGAAAATGGATTGATTGGGCCGACGATAATGATTAACTTAGGACGGATGACAATCCTAAGCAGATGTTGATGATGATGATCAGATCGGACACTTAGGTCGATTTGGATAATAACCTGAGATGAAGTTCAGGGGATTTGGATGGGGAAAATGATGATTTGATTGGAAGAATAGATGATATAAATGGATGAAGTAAATAATTGATCGGAACAGATGAACGACTACTCAGAATGAGAGAAGTCAGTTTGGAATAGATGAAAGATTACTCAGAACGAGTAAACAAATTGATCGGGATTGTTGAATGAGAGTTCGAAATGATTGAAGGAGGTTTGAAATGGATGAATTTTTACTTGGAACGAGTAAATGGATGGTTGAGACGATAGAACAAGAGTTCAAAATGATGAAAGGAGGTTTGAAATGGATGAACATTTACTCGAAACGAGTAAACGAATGATCAGAACGACAGAACAAGAGTTTGAAATGATAGGATGTGTGAAATGGAAGAATGTTCACTTAGAATGAGTAAACAAATTATTGGAATGACAAAAAGAGAATTCAAAATGATGCAAGGGGGTTTGAAATGGATGAATGTTTACTCGGAACGGGTAAACGAATGATCGGAATGGTAGAATGAAAATTCAAAATGATGAAAGGAGGTTTGAAATGGGTGAACATTTACACGGAATGGGTAAACAAATGATTGGAATGACTAAACGAAAGTTTGAGATGGTAGATGAAGGTTCGAAATAGATGAATGTTTACACGGAATGAGTAAATGAATGATCAAAAAAGAGGGAACGAATGTTCATAATCGATGGATGAACGAATGCTCGGATTAGGAGAATGACTCTCAGAATGTATGAAAGGATGAATAGGAAAAAAATGAAGAAGACGGAGATCTTAATATTTGTTCCAATATCCAAAAATCTCGACTATAGATGGATTAAAGCTCAGATTAGGGTTTTGGTTAAGCTCATATTTGGGTTAGATTAAAGCTAAAATTAGGATTCGATTGAAGCCTAGATTAGAATGATTGGAGGATGTGATGGGATTGATTATACACCAAGTTCTAGGGTTTAAAGGACGTAAGGTGTTGACAATGAGATTTTTCTAGATTTGGCAATTTTCAAAAACTGTCAAATTTTTCCATTTTAGGAAACTTCACGGTCATATGTTTGAGCGTTCAGTTCTTTCCCAAAAAATACCCAAAACTAAGATAGGATGAATTTCCAACTAACGTCCCAAATCTAAGACATGCATTCTGAGTTATTAATGAAAATGATTTTTCAAAAACTGAAAAAAAAACACTAAATTATGATTTTGAGGGTCAAGATGAAAGTTTGAGGCCCCAAAAATGTGGTGAAACAGGGTCCAACTAAATCAAGGTTGATTGGGAATCCACATTACCACCTCATAACGCAACCACTCATAAAATTTTAGCTCAAATGGACACCCGAATCAAAAGTTATGGCCTTTGGAAATTTCATAATAAAAATCAAAAACTCTCGAAACACAGTCTAGGTGATTGGGACGGATGACCTGATGATGGATATGGACTCCAATGATGTTCTAAGTAGCACTTATGTGATTTTGGTGATGAAACGATGACTTACATAATAGTGTTGATGACGGGAAAACGGGTGCTCGGAATGACTGAACGAAGGGTGAAATGATGAAACGGATGATGAAACTGACTATTCAGAGGTCAAGTTCGCCTATCTAGAGGTCAGGTTCGCCTATCGGGAGGGTAGGTTCGCCTGTCTGGAGGGAAAGTTCACCTGTCTAGAGGGAAAGTTCGCCTGTCTGGAGGGCAAGTTCGCCTGTCCAGAGGTCAAGTTCACCTGTCCAGAGGGCAAGTTCGCCTGTCCAGAGGTCAGGTTCGTATGTCCAAAGGGAAAGTCTGCCTATGGAGCAAAATTTGGTCAAAAGTGACTAAAACAGGCTCAAAAAGGTTGGTTCAAAGGTCAAGTTCGCCCCTGGAGGGTAAGTTCACCCCTAGTTGGGCAAGTCCGCCCCTGGAAAAGATCAGGTCCGCCCCTGGCTGGGCAGGTCCACCCCTGGGTGAAAATGGTCAAAAAATAGTTGTTCGGATGCATGAAACAGGGAGATGGATGTTCGGAATGGATGGGCGAATGCTTGGAACAGATGAATGACTCTCGGAATGAGGGGAGGAAGATTTGAAATAGATGAATGAGCACTCAGAACAAATGAATGATTGTTCAGAATGGATGAATGATAAATCAGAATGGATGAAGGAGTAATCAAAATGAGTAAACGGTGACTCGAAGGATTCTTAGAATGAGGAGATAGAGGTTTGGAACGGATGAATGTTTACTTGGAACAAGTAAACAATGACTCAAAATGGGTGAACGACTCTCGAAACGATGAGAGGGAGGTTCAGAATGGATGGATGTTTACTCGGAACGAGTAAACGATGACCCAAAATGAACAAACGACTCTCAGAATGAGGATATAGAGGTTTGGAATGGATGCAAGATTATTCGGAATGAGTGAATGGTTGATCAAAACAGGTGAACGAGAGTTTGAAATGATAGAAGGAGGTTCATAATGGATGAATGTTTACTCAGAATGAGTAAACGAATGATCGAAACGACTGAACGAGAGTTCAAAATGATAAAAGAAGGTCTAAAATGGGTGAACGTTTACTCAGAAAGGGTCAATCGAGTGATTAGAATGGCGGAACGAGCATTTGGAATGATGAAACAGGATGTGAAATAGATGAACGTTCACTCGGAACGAGCAAATGAATGATCGAAATTCCAGAATGAGAGTTCGAAATGATGAAACAGGATGTGAAATAGATGAACGTTCACTCAGAATGAGCAAATGAATGATCGAAATGGCAGAACGATAGTTTGAAATGATGAAAGGCGGTTTGAAATGGATGAATGTTTACTCGGAACGGGGAAACGAGTGATCGGAACGACAAAACGAGTGCACGAAATGATGAAATGGGGGTCTAGAATGATGAAACGGATGATAAAGCTTACCGGTCAAGGGTCAGGTCTACCTCTGGAGGTCAGGTTCCCCTGTCCAGAGGTCAGGCTCACCTGTCCAGAGGGAAAGTTCACCTGACTAGAGGGAAAGTTCGCCTAACTAAATGGAAAGTTCACCTGACTAGAGGGAAAGTTCACCTAACTAGAGGGAAAGTTTGCCTATGGAGCTAAAGTTGGTCCAAATTGGCTGAAAGAGGCTGGAAAAGGTTGGTTCAAGGTCAAGTTTTCCCCTAGGTGGGTCAGGTTCACCTGTTCAGAGGTCAGGTTTTCCCCTGGATAGGTTTAAACTTGACTTTTGACAAGATGACTAAGGAAAAGGACCCAAAACACAGCAAACATCAATCAAAAGGATATGGCTGAGTCAATTAATCAGACAATCACTGGTTTCGCACAAAGAAGACAATTCATACAACACAAACCTAAGTCTAGTAGAAAGGGTATCGCAAACAAAGCCTTCTATTCTAGGATGAACATGGTTGCTAAGGAGTCCTCGATATACACCTAGTACGTGAGGCCCAAACCGTGAAAACCAACCCGTTACAAGCGTGAGTTGGGAACCTTAGCGAGATACTAAAGGCTCAAACCAACTCTTCACATCATCCTGACACTTTTCCAATTACAACGTGGTTGGATTGAGGTATAGCTTTCGCTCTCCCTCCTTTATATGGGTCATCCCACAATAATGGGTTACACTTTTTGGCCAAACTTGACATTGAAATCAACATTTTTAGAGAAAACTTCACTTTCTGACATTTATAGTAGGTAAACTATTAGGAATTTGAAAATGATGTAAACTAGTGATTTGTGATATTTTTTCTATAGATTTTAAATGTATTTTTTTTGAAAAAAATTGAAATTAAATTGTAATATTTTTGTGTCTCCCTTGATAACTAGTTTTTAATAGTAAACAACATTTTTAAAAAGTGGTGTGTACTTCGGCAAGCATAAATTTTTTTCTACAAAGGATAAAACTATAATTCTTTTGAATTTAGGTTGGTAACACAAGTATCTAGGGCTTTCATTTTGTTTCATAGCATTTTGTTCAATAATTTTCTTTTAATTAAGTTTTGAAGTCAAAAATTTATAATTTAGACATAGGTGCACTTCGGCACGCATAACTTTTGGTATGTATTGAAATTCAATTTTTCTTTTTTTGTTAGAACGAGGACATCAATACCTAGTGGATATATATTTTTCAAATTTTTTCCTCAAATTTACTATTTTTCCACAATGATTTTTCATCGAACTTAACATTCAAGAAAAACCTATGTACAAAAACGAAAAAATAAAATATAAAATAAAAAATATATATTAAATTTATAGTTGTTGGAAAGCACGTTTTGATCAACAATAATCCAATTTGGTTTATCAAGTTGACTCCATTTGCACCTCCTTCCCAAGCTTCGATAGTCAAAAAAATGCATAAATTTTGAAATGGTGGAGGGGAAGGTAAAAAAAGGGGGTTCATTAGAACCCCCCTTCTAATGAAGGGGGTTCATTTGAACCCCCCTTATATGGTGAAAAAGGGGGTTCATTAGAAGGGAGGGGGGTTCATTAGAAGGGGGGTTCATTAGACGGGGGTGGTTCATTCGAACCCCCTTCATTAGAAGGGGTAAACCATTTCAATTTTTTTGATGAGCATTTCTAATTATTTTTCGTTCGAAAAATTGTAACCCACTATTGTGGGTTTACCCATATACTCTGTCGGTACGTGTGGTTGGAATCATCCCTTGGGGTGATGAAATCCCCAAGTAGGTCCCGCTAAGAAAAGTAAAAGAGGATGACTCAAAGGACTTAGTAACCTACAATTTTTCGTCACCCAGGATCACCAAATGGTGCAAGGGGATTGGATACGTCAAATATCTTACCAACAAACACCACAAAAAAGGTTAATTGAAACCCCTAGTTAAACTATGTGCCTAAGTTAGGGGGTTAAAAACCCTTAAAACAATCAAAAGGAGTGCCAAAAACTAAAATTTTACCTTCTGGAAAAAGTTGTCTAGGGAAAATCTGCTTATCTAGAGGTCAGGTCCAACAGTCTAGAGGGCAGGTCTATCTGTCTACAGGTCAGGTCCGCCTATCTACAGGTCAGGTCCGTCTGTCTACAGGTCAGGTTCGCCTGTGTAGAGGGAAAGTTTGCATGTTTGCAGGTCAGGTCCGCCCCTCTATGAAAAAAATTCCCAAAACACTTTCTAGAGTCTGTGGAGGGCAGGTCTGCCTTTTTTTCAGGTTAGGTCCGCCCCTCGAGGGTGGGTCTACCCGTCTGTAGGTCAATTCCACCCCTCTGCAACCTTATACCTGCAAAAAGTCAAAAAATAGCAAACGTGAAAGAAAGAGATCCATTTGTGGGTCCCACCGGGCGTGCTAGAAATGTGATCAGGAAAATGTACTCGTTAGAAAATGAACAGCAAACAAAAGAGTGAAAATAACAACTAAAAACACCCTACACCTCAAGATTGGCCTAATGATTAACTTAACTAAGCAAAATGAAAGATTTCGCCTTGTTGAGTTGTCCTTTGGTTGGCCCTTCGATCTTCGATGTTGTATGCTCCTTTGGTGGCAAGAGATGCAAGCTATGAGATGAGATGAAGATGGGAAATGAGTGAAAATGGATGCAAGTATGCAAGTATTTGGCTAAGTATGGCTTGAGAGAAAATTTTGCAAGAGTTTGGCTAGCATAAATGATCTCTCCCTCAATTAGGGAAAAGAGGGGGTATTTATAGAGAATTTTGGATTCTCTAGAGAAATGGATGGTTGAGATTAAACCAACAAGGCTAAGATGTAGGGCTATGGTGAGTTGAGAACTCACAAGCCCTCACATCTTGACATGTGGCATGTGAAGTGGCTTGAAAAAGATGATGTGCAAATGAGTTGGAAGGAGAGTACATGACATGGAGGTACTACATAGTACCTTGGGATTTGGATAAGATCTCATAAAGGAGGTCCTTGTCCCCATGTGGGTGAGAGGACATGTAAGGAATTAAAAATTCCTCAAATATCCACATGGGGATGAGAGAGGGAATTTAAAATTCTTTGAAATGCATTAGGGGATTAAATGTGAATTAAAAATTCACATGGGAAAAGGGGTGCCTTCTCCAAAAAGAAAAAACATTTAATAGGGTTGACTTAGGACACATGACATGGAGATTAGGTTGATCTAATTAAGTGATTAAGGTTGTGAAAGTACCTGATTAAAAAAATTAATGACATATTAGAGGCAAGTGGGAGATTAGGAAGAACTCACATATGACTTAATGTGACAAGTCAAAGATCACATGGGAAAGAGAAAAAGGAATTTAATATTCCTTGGAAGGATAAAAGGAATTAAAAATTCCTTGAGAGGTTGATTAGGCTAGTTAATGAAGGATTAGAGGTGGGTTAGGTGGCTAAGAGAGATTAGAGGCCAACTTGCAAAAGTTGGAGGATGTGACACATCCTAATCAAGGATTAGGCATGTGCACATCCCTAATGATGAGATTAGGAGAATAATTAGGATTAACAAAGGGATGTGACATGTGAGGAATTAAATGTCATATTTATTTAATTCATTTGGCGAAAAGGAGGATTAAAGAGATAAGGTATTTATTTATTAATTAAATACCTTAGGGATTAGAACTTAAGGATATTAATTAAATAATAGCGATATTACTTAATTAATGCAAATAAGGGGATGCTTAGACGAAAGGGGATAAATTTGGATAAATTAAGTGTCCAAATTTAGGTGTCTATAGTTCCTAACCCTAATTGAACCCTAACATTGATCCTAGTTGATTCCTAACCCTAATCTCAACCCTTATCCTAACCTTTACTCAAGGTTTTATCCCATAACCCTAACGTAACCTTAACCCTAATTGAACTCTAATTGAACCCTTTTGAACCCTAACCTTGATTGAAACCTACTCCTAATTGATCCCTAGCCATAACCATATCCCTTAATCAACCCTAATCCTAATTGATCCCTAACCCTAACCCTATCCCTAATTGATCTCTAACCCTAATTGTAACCTTGATCTAGCCCTAGTCACGCTAAACCTAATTCCAAATTTTATCTTAAATTTTTGATCAAGCCCCAATCCTAATTAAGTCCTAATCATAATAATAATAAATACATAAATAATAATAATGTTATATAAATTCCCCCCATTTATGGGGTTGGGCAGGTTAATCTCCCCAAGACCATCCAGAAAGACATCAAGTGGTTTTTTCCTGAGGTTAGGTGGGTCAAAATTAATTTTGATGGAGCTGGGAGGGGCAATCCAGGGGTAGCTGGTATTGGGTATGTTGTAAGGGATCATGATGGTCAAATATTAAATTGAAAGGAAAAGTATCAACTATTCCTCAAACAACGAATTGTAATTTCAAGTGGCCTTGCTTGTGTTAAAATTGCATAAAGATTTATAAGTTAATCAAATTCATTTGGAGGGGGACTCCCAAATAGTGGTCAATGCCATTCAGGTTGGACAAATACCTAGCTAGAAATTGCAAAAATGGGTGACTAGGATTGGCAAGGCCCTGGAATGGTTCCAAGAAATGATGATCTCACATGTCTACTAGAAAAGTAATGATATTGTGAATACGATGGCTAAATTAGTCGTTTATTTGACAGCAAAGTATTATGAAGCTACATCACTTGTAGATTGGCATGCTCTACGGTTCCAATCTAGGTGATGATCTTTGGATTGTGCAAAATCTATTTTTGGCATGCTTGGAAGGACATGACAATGCACAAATGAAAAAAGGAAGGGCAGCCGCCACTCAAGCCAAAATGGTGGGTAGGCTATATCATGGTTGTTTAGTGACTATTGCCTTGTAACTTTTGGCAATACGATGGATACCTACATTTTCTTATTGTCAAAGACACAACAAATGGCATTCTATAGGATGTGTCTGAGAGAAGGCCAATGGAGTTCTTCAAAATGCAGACTGATGTTGTTTCACATGCAATTAGGATGGTTATGGGTGACGATTACTTGTGTGATAATGGTTGCTTCTGAGTCGATTCAAACATTACGTCCATGTTTTAAGCTATGCTTTTGGAAGTTGGGGAGGAGGAAAGTGTAGTTGAAGATTTGATGAAGATGGCGCTGGCTAAATGGTGCATTGGTCTAAGAGGTTATCTTCTCTAAGCAATTATGGGGCTTGGCCTTTTTCCTAACGGGTGATCAGCTCATGAGGGGCTACATGTTGGGGATAGGCCACTTCAATAGTTTGTTGTGTGGAGTGAATGCATGAACAAGGATGCTCAACGTCACTAGGCTAGGGTAGGTATTAATTACCCGAAGGGATGTGTTGGTGGGGAAGATCTGGGCAAGGATGGGTGCTTCGCTTTTGTGCTAGAGATCGAGGTCAAGGATGGTGTTGAGGAGGAAGAAGGAGGTGTCTAAATTATAGTTAGTATTATGTCCTGGTGAGTTTATTTTTCTATGTTGTTGCTCTTGCTAATAGTATATTATACACTATTATATTGTCATGGGTGTTGGAGCTTTTTGTATGTATTTTTTGGGATGTATGTTGTAAGTCGTAGGTAAATAGTATTTTGTTGAGGGTAATGGTCTGGAAATTAAACTATAAATTGGGCCTTCTCAGAGGTCTCTAATGTGATTCTTTCTGCCAAATCAATATATGGGTGTGACCCCTGCATCATGTTAACAAATTAAAAAAAATGTTATATAAATTATTTTTAAATTATATGATAAAGTTAAGTGTAAATTTAATTCTTAATTGCATTAGTTTTTTAAAGATAGATATGCTAGTTTTAAATATATTAATTTAAATTTTTTTGGTAATAATAAATTGATTATATTTTCTTTGTATTTAATTTTATAATTTTAAATTGATTGTAGATGTGCACTTATTATGAAAAAGCTTTATATTAAATTTATACTAAATTTATGTAATTCTTGACTGTTTAAAGTTACTATATTTTTTGTACAATAAAAAAAATTTGAAAAGGGGGGTAAAAACTTTATTGAAATCAAAAAGTAAATAGTACAAAGAGATCAGCAATCTCGAAGGAACCCAAGAAAAGAAAGCACAAGAACACTCAGCCCAACCAAAACCACCACCCACGCATCCACAAATGCCTCAACCAACCAAATCATTAGAAAGGACCCTCTCTAATTCTTAACAATAATCAAGGGATAACTGCCCCCAACCCTTAATCTTCCAGTCATCATCCTGCTCTGAAGCCCACTTGGCCAAATAATCAACAACCCTATTCCATTTGTGTGGGATGTGGGTAAAAGACACCACCTCCAGCATAGAGCACATCTGCAAAATTTGACGAACAACTAGAGCAAGTTGCCAATTAACATCAGTCAACTTTTGTTCATTCAACAAATTAACAATAATTTGTGAGTCAAATTCACAGATAATCTTACACCAACCCAAAGCACAAGCATTCTCAATAGCCTAGAGAATCGCAAACCCCTCCATAAAGTTGTTAGAATGCTTCCCTTTATGAAAGGAGAAGAAGAAAATAACTGAGCCAAAACAGTCTCTTCCAATTCCACCAATCCCAGTAGGCCCAGGATTACTCCTAGAGGAGCCATCAGTATTGATCTTCAAAATATCCACCGGAGGAGGCAGCCATCTACCAACCCTTTGAACCTTCTTTTTAGCCTGCCTACCTCTTCTGACACAAGCAGATCCAAAAGTCAATCCCTGTAAGCCTATTCTATTCACAATCTCATCATCACTCCTTTCCAAAGGATACACCATTTCACATTTAGCTTCCACTGTCTCTTGGATCATACCAACAATTATGTGCCAAACCTGTTGAACCATCAGCCTATCCCCACGAAACATCCTACAATTCCATTCCATCCAAATTTTCCAAAGAATGAAGGTAGGACCAATGCACTAGACAATTTGGAGAAAAGGGCTTGAGAGGGAGGTCTTCCCATACTACTCCAAAACTCAATAAGGGAAGAAGCATGAACGCAAGGATGCTTCCAAACACCCCACCAAAAATTCCAAAGCAATAAAGAGAAAGAGAAACGGAAAAACAAGTGGGAAGAATCTTCCTCACTACAACCACACAGAATGCAAATAGAAGGGCCCTAGAATCCTCGCTTCTGAAGATTGTCCCAAGTCAAACATCTATTCCAAGCTAGATTCCACACAAAATAATTGCACTTTGTCCATGAGAACTTGTTCCACACATTTTTCCACCAAGGATCCACCCCACCAAAATTGCGAGCTAGCAACTCCTGATACCCACTAGCCACAGTGAAAGCACCCTTAGGATCCGGACTCACAGAAAGAATATCCTTATCCCTAAGAGAGCTACAATGTCTACTAGCCAAAATATTTTGAAGTTCAGCACGGTCCTCCTCTTAACCAATAGCAGGCCACTCGCAAGGGTCCTTCCACCTAGTTGCATCCATCCATCCACAGGGATAAGAAAACTTAAAATCAATCACCCTTGACCATTCGGCCTCTAAGAATTGTTGGCAAAGATTCAAAAAATTAAGATATTAACACAAAATGGGGGGAAAACCATCCCAAGAATTAGACCAAAAGAGATCATCATCCCCCTATTACATATCCAGAACAACCCCTCCTTGATTAGCGCAGCCCCTTTCTTAAGAGTGCCCCAAATCACAGAACCTTTTCCCACCAGAGGATACAGGGGAATCTCCTCCTTTGGAACCCCCCGAAGGTACTTGTGAGATAGAATCCTGGCCAAATATGATCCTATTCTAAACACCACCTCCAATAAAGCTTAGCAGCCAATGCCAACCCAGACAAAAATGACTACTGCAATCCAAGACCCTCAAACTACTTCAAACTACACACAATATTCCACTTCACAAGGCTCCACTTAGAATAAGACAAGCTGCCTACCCATAAGAATTACCTAGCCAAATAATCCAAATCCTTAACAAACCCAACTAGAGCCACCTAGAGCATACACCTATAGATGGGAAGAGCTTGCACCACAGACTTAAGTAGTTGAACATGCCCAACAAAGGACAACCATCTATGAGTCCAATGATTAACCTTCACATGAAACTTGTCCAAAACATTCTGCCAAGAACCCTTAGAAAGAATACCAGAAGAGATAGGAATGCCAAGATAGGTTAAAGGGAGAGATCCAATCTAAAACCTCAAAATACGAGCAATCCTCTGTTGAATAGGCCGCAGAGTATTGAAGAAGAAAATAGAAGATTTATCTTCACTAATCCTTTGAACAGAAGCAGCAAGATAAGTATCCAAGGCCTTGCGCAAATTAGTGGCTTCTCTGACCTTACCCACACCCATCAGAACAGTATCATCAACAAATTGCAAGTGTGATTGAGGAGGTAAACCATTGCCCCAAACCCAACCTTGAATAAGACCACACTCCACATTGCTCTTCAACACTCTCCCCAAACCTTCTTCCATAAGAATAAATAAATAGGGAGGGAGAGGATCCCCTTGCCGAAGACCTCTGAATGCCCCAAATAAAGCAAATGGTTCACCATTTATCAACACCAAAAAAGAGGTGGTTGTTACACAACTCATAACCCACATAACCCATTCCTCAGCAAAACCAAAAGCAGAAAGAACCTTACGCAAGAAGGACCACTTAACTCTATCATAGGCATTTTCCATATCCAGCTTGATGAACATAGCTTTTTCTTTATATTTTTCCATGGAATGATTAGTTTCAGTAGCAATTACCACACCATCTAGTATTTTCCTATCAGCCATGAAGACACCCTACTCCTCAGAAATAAGCTTGTTGAGCCGCCACTTCAACCTCTCAGCAATCAACTTGGAAATAATTTTATAGACCACATTACGTAGAGAGATAGGTCAAAACAAAATTAACCGGTTAGCACCATCACATTTCGGAATGAGAGAAAGAAAGGTAGAATTCATAGCCCTCAACATCTGCTTGTTCCTCTGAGATTCATGAACCACCCCTAAAAGATCTATCTTTATAATGTCTCAAAATTCCTAAAAGAATTCAATCAGAAATCCATCCAGACCTAGAGCTTTCCCTTCATCTGAAAAATAGTGGCCAATTCCTCTAAGGAAATACCCCTCAATAGGTGCTCATTCATCTCCATAGAAACCAGAGAAGGGATAGAAGACAGAACATGGTTTTCCTCCATTAACAAATCGGGAAAGTCCTCCCTAGACAAAGAAGCAAAGTACTACGAGGCTTCCTTGGAAATATCCCCAAAAGAAGTCAAATGCACACCCCTATCATTAATAAGAAGAGGGATTGAATTACCATGTCTCTTGGCCTTCACAGAGTTGAAGAAGAAAGCAGTGTTTTTGTTCCCCTCCTGCAACCAGTCAATCTGAGCCTTTTGTTTCCAGTAAATATCCTCCCACAACTCCCACTCCTCAAGAGCCTTCAAATCCCTCACTTCCTCCTTGAGAGAGTCCTCTAAAAGACCATATTCCCTAATCTCATGGGCGATAGCATTCAAATCAGCTTGAGAAGCAACCTTAGCATGGAAAATATTTCCAAAACACTACCTGTTCCACCTTTTGAGTTGGTACTTCACATACTAAAGCTTCTTGGAAAAGGAGTACATCGTGGTGCCAAAAGTAGGCCTACCCAATTGCCACCACTCAGCAACATAATCTTGCAAACAAGATCTTGCAACCACATAAGTTGAAACTTGAAGGAGGGAGAACAGACGATACAATCCAAAGTGGCAGATAACTTATTAGGCCAGTGATTTGAACCCCTCCAATCTAGAATCTTAGAGCTAGTAGACTAGGGTCCACCAACCCAGAAGCATGATACTAGGAACCTGTCGAGCCTCTCAGTGATATAGTCATCTCTAATTCTCCTATTATTCCAAGTAAAATGTCCATTACTGGGCTTAATATCAATAAGGCTCAAAGTAGAGATATTATCCAGGAGAAGAAAAGTAGAAGGCTCCAACCTCAACATTCCCCCCTCTTTTCATCCAGATCAGTAATAGCATTGAAGTCACTAGCAATGATCCAAGGAAAAAGAGGAGAAGAGCTTCAAATAAACTGAATGTGAGACCACATTTATTGCTTACCAGAAAAATCAATACGAGCATAGACATTGGAAAGAAGAACAATTTCACTAGTTTCCAAACTCGATGCCACCATTGAAATAGAGGACTTGTAGGGCACCCACCAAATAGGACAAATCTTCAATGGATTCCATAAACATGGAAAACCCCCTACATTACCTTGGGCACCAATGCACTGGCATTGACCTTGCCCCCAAAGTTTAGGAACTAAAACACTCATGTTCTCAACAAACAACTTAGTTTCCTGTAAGAAAAGTACATCAGGAAAATGATTTCTCACCAAATCACAAACAATTTTTGTCAAGGGCCATTGTTCAAGCCCCTAACATTCCATGATATGATAATCATTTCTAAGGGTTGGAAAAGTGAGAATCAAGGGTCTTAATAGAACCTAATTCCACCAACGTCTCCCTCATCATCTTAATCTTCTCCAAATATTTCTTTCTCCTAACCTTGGAAGGCTTTTTAGGAGCCCCTTTCTTACGGTCTTTCTTTTGAAGCCCCAAAGAAGGGGAAGCCTTGTTTCCTCTTTATGATTCTTGCACCACCTTCTCTACCACCTCCATATTACTCATATCGTCATGGACCTCAAGACCAACTAAATCCACCAAACCAAGTTCAATATCCATTTGAATTAAGCTAGCTCCCATAGTATTCTGAAGAGTGTCTAAATCATTCCCCTCCCGAGCCTCCTCCAAAACACCATGATCTAGAGCTAACTGCCCAGGGTTCACCTCTTACTGACTAAGATCATCCAATACCTCAAAGCGGTTAAAGGTATCTCCTTCCTTCCTCTCCTTAAAATATCTCTTCTAACCACAATTCCTGTTACGGGGCTTAACAGGAGTAAAACCCTCATTATCTATGACAACACCAGGAATAGGAGCCTTTCCCTTGTCCACCTTAGGGGGATTACGAGGAGGCTGGGATGGCAGAGACTCTGAAGAATGAGACTTAGGACATCTTTTCTAAAAATTCCCATATTCATGGCACAACCGGCATCGAAAAGGAAGGGTCTCATAATCAAGTTGTTACATCCATGAAAATAAACCCAAACGAATTTCCAAAGAATCTGGAAGAGGGTTACTCAAATCTATTTCAACACACATACGAGTACAGGACATTACCTTCCTATCCTATGTTTGTTGAGAAGGACCCACTAGCTTCCCCAGCAACAGAGCCACCAAATGCAAAATGTCATTCCTCCAAAACTCAGTTGGAAACCATGGAAGACACACCCAAACTGGAACATGATTCAGGAGCTCCTTAGAAGGGTTGATAAAAAGACCAATCTGATTATGAAAATATGGTCCTCCTTTGAAAACCTTGTTACGATCCGCCATACAATTAAAAACAACCATGAAGTAACCATTGTCTAGTAACATTAACTCCATCTCACATTCTGGGTTCCAGGTTTGTCTAGCTCACATCTCCAAAAATGGAAGCGAGACTTGCATTCCCATGAATTTGCAAAATAAAGCATGATTTGAAAAATAGTCAACATCCTTTGCTATTGTATCTGGTTGGATCACAAGGACAGGCCTCTCTTGGCTTCTTTCTAAGCATCCATTGATTTTTGGGATGCGAGGGCCTCCAGACAAAGCAAACCCTCCCACCCCCGAATCTTTTGACAAGAATTTAACCTCAGGATTCTGCATTGATGGTGATGAAGACTTTGTGCCTAAAGATACACGGTAATCCATAGTCGGCATGGAGCTTGATGCTCCTTTTGGATCCATAGCGAACAAAAACAAAGACAAAGCTACCTTATATCTAACCAAAAGAAAGCTGACAACAAAAAACAGACAGAAATGAAGGAAATCATGCAAAGAAACCCCTCCCCGATCACAAAAAAACCCTCCCCCCGGCTGAACAAACCCACACCACTCCAACCACAAGCCCCCTCACACATGCAAACAGGCCTACAAACATTTAAGCTGCGACCTAGCAGTCGCGGACCTGCACAGTCCACCCACCCGCACACAACAGCATCCTTCATGTACAATAAAACTTTTAGTAAAGCCTTAAATTTATAATATTTTTTTACACGTATATGTTAATTTTGAATGAAATTGAATATTAATGAATTTTTTTTTAAAAAAAAAAATCAATTTTTTAAAAAATATAGAATATCTTTTATGTTTCAAATAATTTAATTTAGAAGCATATTTTTATGTGTAATAGTAAATTTTAGGATATTTTCTTATTATTTAGTTTTCTAATTTTAAATACATTAATTTAGAATTAAAAAAATATTTATTTTTTCATTCTTTAATAATTTTATTTCTATTCTATTATTAAAAAACTATTTTACAATGATATCAAAAAATATTTTTTTCCTTTTAAAGATTTTCAATATTTTTTAATTTTAAGTATATTAATTTAGAAACTTACTTTTATCCAATAGTAAATTAAGGAAAGTTATTCATACTTAATTTTCTAAATTTTAGAAACTTCTTTTTTAAGTATAGTAATTTAACATATTATTTTTGTATCTTATCTTTATAAATAATTATTAGTTTTGACTGGAAAAGATTACTAAAATATTTTTTAATTTTAAGTATATTAATTTAGAAGCTTACTTTTATATGAAATAGAAAATTTAGAATATTTATTTTATACTTAATTTTCTAAATTTTAGAAACTTCTTTTTCATGTCTAATAATTTAACATATTTGTTTTATACTTTGTCTTTATAAATAATTATTATTTTCAAATTGAAAATATTAATTAAATAAATCTACATAAAAATGTCAATGGATATCTTGTGGAGGTGTCTATTACAATTTTATCTCATAAATTTTGTTTATAAATTTTATTTTTCTTTGACTTTGTAGTGTTAAGCTTATTGTGAGGAAAGGGTCTTAATATTTAATGATGGAAGTGTGTAGTTTTAGAATGTGTATTGTATTGGTTGTATTTAACCGAAATAAATATTGTTGAATGGGTAGTTTAATTAGAGTGTATGATTTTGTAAATAAAGTAAATTTTGATCTTCTACTCTTTTGATTGGTCTTTACATTCTTTATTAAGTAATTTCTTTTGACAAATATTTTCTCCTTAATTGTTGAGGATTTGGGGAGTTTTCTTCCTTAAATATGCAATCCTTGCAACTATAAATAGTTCATAGCCATTCATTTTCATGTAGAATGAAAATAATTTAGACTATTTGGATAGTATAGTATACAGGTTGAAGCAACTCTTACATATTATGAACACTATTTTTCTATTAAAAAATGAGATAAAAGTATTATAAAAATTAGAAATGTCAATAAATTCGCCAATATCCACTTGTTTGTTTACAATAATGTAAATAAAAACATTGTCAACATTACATTACTAGTCACCATATAATTGTAATTACAGAGTATATGTTCACAATAGATCTTGTTTAACATAATATTTGTACAATTGTAATCACTATAAAGGGAACAAGATCAACACATTTTTACAATCAAAATTTGATTTCATGAGATGAAACTCCATGAAAATTCAATCACAAAATCGGAATAATCTTGAACTATAACAAAGATTGCTCAAAAGTCACATGAATTAACCCTACATGAATAGTAGAAATCCTCCAACAATTAAACATACTAAATGGACAAATAACTAAAAAGATCATTCCTTTTGAAAATCTGAACCAAAGACTTGAACTAACTTCTTCCTTTAAACAATTGACAATTAAGGAAGGTGTAAATTTTATCAACAACCATAAGCGTGTATTTTGTTGTCAATCTATCTAAAATAAGGCAGATCACAATTGCTCAAGAAATAAACAAAACTAATATAATCATAAATAATTGCTTGTCTTAATTCAGCTTTCTCATTTATTTTGCAGTTATGTTTAGCTAGGGATTATGTAGATATAAAAGAACATATCTTGAGAGTTCATATATGTATATGTAAATAATAAGATACACTAAAATACATGGTAAAACTCAAGCACCACATTATCCATTGATATTACCATTCAAGATATTCATTATAGCAACAAACAACACCCAACAACCCAATACATCCAATGGCAATATACATTGTTTTCACAAGGCTTTGCTACAGTGATTACACATTCCTTTTGATCTGCGCGACCTTCTCTACTACTTCATGCCAACAAAAAAAAAAAGCTCCACGTTAGAAAAATGTATTCCATAGACTTGGAGCCCCAAACATCTATCTCACACAATCAAACAACCAATTTTAAAATTACTAATCCTACTTTTCTTAGTGAAAGGTAAGATTTAACTATTGAAGAATAATCCATACTAACCAAATATTTTGGCTAATTATGTTGTTGGAGAACTATGCAACCCTTAACCACTCTCTCCATTACAATAGCTACATTTTTTTTGCATTAAAAAGATTAAACATTAAAATTAAAATGGGGGTTTGTTTATTACTGTGAAACAAATGCTTTAATAACCTATGCAATTATGTTTTTCAATTCTAATGACCTTCACATAATTAAACATAAACAAATCACAGACAACAGTTTATGTTTGTTACAATATTTTTTGAGTTTATATAAACTCTAAATTAAATTAAAAATCTATCTGATATATTTATTAAGTAATTATCATTATTTTATTCAATTAATATTTATCATTATGCATTAATTTCAACTAAGGTATAATGTGAAACTTGCATGGTTTTGAATAAATTAAATTATGAAAATTATGAAAATTTATTGTTGTTTTTTTGTTAGTTGTGTGAATGTAGCGCACCTACCCTAAAACTTTCCTCTATAAAACAGTTTAGCCGAAATATATTGTACATGTTTTAGATTATTTTAATCAAAGTTCATTAGTTGAAAGATGAGTTTATTCTAATAAATTTTAATTGCATGATGCAACCAAAAAAATCATTTTCTTCTTTGTGGTAAAGATGTCTTATATTTCCAATCATGCTTCAAGAATGTTATGAATCAATATTTTTTTCACCTAGTTTGAGTATCACAATTAAGTTCTCATTATACTCAACTGGCATAACTAAGAATCTATAAATATTTTTGAAAAAATAATATTTATGTATGCCCTCAACATTCAAACTAATAGAGATTGATAGAACACAAAATTATTTAGAATTTTTTTTTTCAATAATTTTTTACTATTTAAATATTTCATGCTAAATTTCCCTACAAACACGTCTAAATATTTGTTAACAAAAAAAGAGTTTACTTAATTTTAAAAAATCCATCAGCTCCAAAGTTATACCAATAAACCTCTTTCCTAATCAATAAAGATTCTAGTGAATATACAATATAAACCTTTAATGTCTCAATTATTATCAATGGATGATTGACACTACTTTTGACATATTAAGAGTATATATCAAATTATTATCTAAAATTTGCATTCATATGTTATGTAGTTAGGTTCATAACACTTAGGATAGAAAATAAATAAAAATTCAAATCTTAATTTTAATGGTTATTCTTAAAGATGATTTACTTAAATTTATGGAATTGATGAAGACAATGATAAAAAATAAATACCTTGTATAATAGTTTTCATCAATTTAAAGATATTTATCATGACTTCTATGTGTAAGGATATAAATAGGAAATAGTATAATTGGATTTGAAAGATAACCGCATAGAGTGGTATGAAGATAATTTTTAGTTGAATGAAACTAATTTATTGGGTCTTCTTTTCCAAGAAATTTCTTTATATATTAAAAAAAAAATTAGTCGTGATTTGATAATTCTCCTCTTTATTCTAAGTTCACAAATGAATATGTTATTCATGAGGATTTTTCAAAAAATAATATTTTATTTGATCTTCCACTAGGTATCAATGTTCTATATGTTCTTTCTTTCATATCAGCAAGCAATTGACCACTTGTTTGTGGAAGTCATCTCCAAGCAATGAAAATGCAAGCAAAAGAAGAAGACAACACATGGGAAAGCTTTGGCTTGATCCTAAACTTTTGAAGATAATATACTTTGTTGTGTAATGCACATGAGCTATTTTCTTATAAAGCTTCGATTTTATTACATGTTATGTAGTTGACTATTAAGCATTTCTTGTGTTTTGAGGACAACATTTTAAGGGGGTGGGAATGTTATGTAGCTAAAGATATAATATTTGGGTGTATATTAGATAATGTGATAGTTATAAATAAAGATACTAGTTAATTAGTATTTATCCCGTAAGTACAGGAAATAGTAGTTAGATTTAATAAAATTAGTATAAATAAAACGCATTGGCTATTGTACAAGCATCAACAAGTTATATTGTAAAGAGCATTGCTCAAGGAAGTTACCCCCTAGAAGAGACGTGATCCTATCATTTTAATGCAATATAGATCTTCTATTTTTGTATGCATTTTATATTTTCCATATTTATGGCATTAGAATAATATTTGTAAAAAAAGTCATTACAAATTGTGCTAACCTTTGGAAAGATTATGTATTTTGATAAATAGAAACTACTAAATAAACTAGCTTTGCATGGCTCTCATAGCTTTCACGACTAACCATCACATGGGTTTGGCAAGTTTACTCAACCATGTAATCCTCTTTTGCATCCCACTCCCATGAGAGAATTGTTTCACAGGCCCAACAATGACAGGTTTCCTTGGTTAGGTCTTATTATTTCCCATATTTGTGCTACTCCTATTGTTGAAGATAAAGAATCAAAAGGTGTCATTATAAGGGGGAGCTTCTTCTTCATTACAAGGACCTCCCAACTAGTTAGAGTGATCCTTTTGACAAAGATTCTCCTCTTCTCACTAAGATTTCTTTAATTGGATAACAATTTAACCACTTTTTTTGTCTTGTTAACTTACATAAACTTTTCAAAGTATACTACCATTCCACCTTTATCTCTAAATAATACTTTTTATGTTTTATTAAATATTAATATATAAATACACTTTTCATTAAAAAAAATTACAAGCTTGAAAGTCAAATACATTAGGGTAGAACTCTTTGTTTTTATAATGGTAAAATTGGGAATGAAAGGGCCCAAAGCCTTGTACAACAACCAATGAGGTGGAACGGAATGAGATACAACTACAACCAAGTTACTACACACAAAATTAACTAAAAAAGAAACATGAACCCCTAAAGCCCCACTTATACAATGTTAGACCTAACCTTGTTCAATCTCTCAGCCTTTGTTGTAGGATAAGATTGGGAGATAGATTTAAAACATTTATTCCTCCTTTGAACAACAATCCATGAAATATTATCATCCAAGTCTTGAAAACAAGGAGAAGCCAAGGGAAATCCTCCTCAAAGGGCCCAAATTGTGCAAAAAGGAACAATGGATACATTGGGCAAAGTAGTCAAATAGAAAACCACTACCTCACAACTAGGTTGGAGCTTAACCGAAGTTGAACATAAAGTTGGATGGGTGATTATAGTAGAAGGTGGAAAGGACTCTCCAATGTGAGCCAATGGAGTGGTAAAGGTAGGACACGTCTAAGTTGCACCAAATGTGTGTGAACCAATATCTTAAGAAGACTCATCAACTTCGAAGGAGCCATCAATCTAAGAATCGAAGGAATGAATAGTCAAGTAATCTTCACTTGCATTCTTCCACCATGTCACTTTGTCCTTGCAATACAAGAATGGGCAATCAACAATTAGGTGGCCAATGGAAAAGCATCATCTACATCTAAAGGGGAGATCTAAAGGGGAGTACCTCATAGTAAACAATTCAGCCAAGGCATGTCCCCCACCATCAAAACTACATCCCCATGAATAGATTTGGAGATAGAGTGCCCCATGAAAGCAACCTTCAAGAATCATTCAATAGAGATGCCTATTGCCTCATAGTAATAATCTTCCCAAAATTGGAAAGGGAAATTCAAAAGGTGATCACACACACATTTGACATTTAGAGGTTCAAAAACGGGGTTGAAGTAGACCAAACCCTGACCAAAAGGCAATGTGCACCCCATAACCTATCACCAAGCACCAAATCCCTATCCTTTGACAAGTCAAAAGTTGCAATGAAGAAGCCCCATCACACGAGAAGAGCTCGATCTTGCCCTTGACAATAGGCCTCCAAGAATCCAAAACCCATCAACAAAAATCAAGGAGAGAAAGCCAAAAATTGTTGAATCTACAAACTAAGCCTTTGTGTGGATAAAAATCTCCATTTTCTAGCACATCTTGACCACAACTCACCATCAAAGAAAATTTGGTGCAAGGGACATGTAATAATTTCTCCTACAAGGAGTGAGCAAAATCGAGAAGATTTGGTGCAAGGGAGGAATCATAGTTTCTCCTACAAGGACTACGCAAAACCAAAACCCGCCACATTAGCGAAGGACCTCTGACAATTTGCATCAATTGACTTAGCTACACCAAAAGAAAAGGCATCCAAGGAAGCAATTTGTAGAGTGAAACACGCTCTAGAAACACCATCATCGCCAAGAACAGCCAAACTAGGGAGCATTAAAATCACATCAAAGCTCATGATCAAAGACCTTTGAGCCATCACCCAACCCCCAACACTAGAGTCAAAGAGAAGGCAAACCTAGCCAACAAAGAGTGTCATCACCAAAGACACATTCGCATGAACCAAAGCAATGTCATAGCAACAAGCCTCCAAATTGCCCCACAAACTTTCACAATATGGATCACCAACAAGCATGAAAATATCTTCCACAATCATGTTGACAACCAAAATCATGGACAAGGTGACAAGAATGGAGGGCAAAAGCAGTAGAGAGAACCATTTGTTAAATTATGAATGTTCATCTTAATATATAAGGCCAAGCTCTATGTCATCACAATAAATATAAAATGTAATAAAATTAGAAACTTAGCAAAGGTGTATATTCACCTATATAAGTGAAACATTGTAGTCTATCCCCTTTCCAACCCCTAGAGTTACTTAAAAATGTCAAACTATGTTTATTTGATAACAAAGCATGGAAAAATCATGTAATGTCAAGTTTTAACTATTCAATCCTCTAACTAAATCAAAACCTCCAAATGAATCTCTCCACACTTTTGGTTTGTGTTGTTAAACTAGGCAAGTGTTTTTAAAAAATCATTTAAGGAATATTAATCTGATTTCTTTGTCCCTTAGGGGAGAGGGCCCGATAGTTGAGCATGTTTCAATAGTTGTGATAGTAGTTGTTTATATAATGCCCAATAGTTATGACTTGACTACTTATAATTAAACAAAATGTATTCCTTTGATCTAAAAAGCAACCAATCATGTAATGCCACATCAGCACTCAACTACCCATGATGTGAATGCACAAGTATTGGTCTCACTTTTTTTTTGGGCCTTTTTGGACACCTTGACAAAAACCATGCCGATGTGGCATCATATGTGATGATGTGGCCCTGAAACGAAAGTTACAAGCAAGGGACTTGCCAAGTAAGCTGCTGTAAAAAATTGGGAGTGATTTGAAATTTCCACGTATGATAATTAGAAGTTAGGGAACAAACTACTGAGTCCTCTCCCCTAATATTTGGTTGACAAGTCTTGTTACAATAAGACACGAAGTATACAAGGAAAAGTTATCAACCCATTCTTGCACCCCCTACGCGTACGGTTTGTAATGGAGATATTTCTTGCAGAATCTGAACCCCGAAACTTCGCACATTTCTTCAGTCTATTCGTACATTTTCTTACATGGATGCAAGCTCAAACGTGTTGATCGAATACAGAAAACATTATGTGAATCTACGGCCAGTTACAACTTTCGCTTTTCATGATGCGAGAGCGCCCGATTCGAAGCTTGCTTTTCTCACGGTCCTATAATTAGCAAACTAAAATGACGGCGCAATATTTATCACTTAAATGACTTGTTAATAATTAAAAAATATTTCGTCAAAGTTCAATGTTATATTTCCTTCATCTATAGCTCAAAATTTATCGGCAATATTACTTATTTCTATTGAAGCAGTACTGATAATTAGCCTAACCAACCGATGAGCGTGACTCCCGCAGAATATTGTTTAAAGCAAGGATGCAGCGCATAGTACATTAATTAAATATTTCCCATGCAATCCAACAGAAGCTCTCACTGAAACTGATTTAGCGAGAAGGAAAATAGTGACAAATAGATTAATGAAAATCGATGGATTTCACTTGCATTAACAAATACTTATAATTAATGCTGTATTAACAAATCAATGTCCAAAACACGCATGAAGTTAAAAAATTTGCTATTAATTATAGTCCTGGCCAAACCAGAACCTTACGTGCTTACCTAAGTAATTAAAATCTGAGATCCTCTTAAAACCCATACCACATTTTATTCATAATGCCTTGATTTGCACAAATTATAACTTCATTTTGCAGATACATTTTTATTTAATATAGCTGCGAGTTGTTAGAACGTTGGCTAGGTATTAAACCTGAAATATAGACATAAAAAATTTGCCTTTATCTCTTGTATTCAGAAGTCCCATCTTTCTTTAGCTGTTTTGGAGATTATACTCGTCAAAATTTAGGAACATATATAAAGTTATTGAACATTAAGTTGTTCAAAATTCCTATTGACACACAATAATATTACTGATCAATTTTGAATTAATTTTGGTGTTATTTTCTCAAGACATTTATATGTTTTAACTCAATCTGCAAAATCTGGCCATGGAGAAGAAACCGTTAATGAATAACACAAGATTGAAGTATTAACTTCAATGCAATATTGGAAGATGATACATATAAGCTACATCAAACTGCTGGGTTAAGCAATTTCTGAAATGTCTAAGGGCACAAAAGCAAAAAGGAACCTAAATCATAGTGATGACTAACAACAAAGTTCTCCAAGCTTGATCTATCTCTGAGAGCCCCCTACATCTTTCCAAATGGGGAGTATAGCACATTGCTCTCCGGTCAGTAAGGGAAATGCTTCCTCCGCCCCTACCTTTTACACAATCAACTGACCCAGTCAATTTGGAATGGCAAATATAAAAAGCATCTGATGAGAGACCATTAGGATGATATAAAATAAAAACTATGGCAGCAGATCCCAAACATTTATGATTGTTCAATGTGTAACTGCATATATCCTAAAATAAAATTTGCTAGCTTTTGAATGATGGTAGTATCAAAACAACTAAGAATTGTAGCTTTGAATTGTGTCATACCCATGGCATGAGTTTATACTGCATGGACATTTTGGTTAGAAAATGGTCCTGATTTCAATAGTGCTATATATACAAGAAGAGTAAAGTTCAAATTATTAAATTTTGCCTACATAATTTCTGTGTGCTGTGAAAGCACAGCAAATGGCTGAAATTCACCAAAAGGTAACCATTAAACTGTACTACCTTGTTGACGCTAAGTGAGAAGTCATTTAGATTAGTCATTGTTAGATTCAGTTCAATACTGGCTGACCTAGTCTTCCAGTTAATGAAATCATAGAGTGATAAACTGGCTAGAAGATGAAATTCACACAGGCCCAATCAATAATTGATTGCCTGTGTTGCTCATTGTAGCCAAAGTTTGGTCAACTCTAATTTTGGCTCCAACCTCTTCTTAATAATGACAAGAAGCAATTAAATGGCCAATGTAAGATAACTTGCCTCCTTAACTGCCCTATTTAAGTACAGAAGTTTAGAAATACATAGTCTCTTCACTCTTCCATTTCTGAACAGTGATTACAAAATAAATTGCAATACACTGAGCACACGAATGAAAGTTCTATAAAAACAACTGGCATATTATACAGAAATCTTCTTTTCTGCAATGATGGAAGTTGTCATTAAATGATGTCAGCGGTACACATATTTCTCATCAGCATGGCCTAGAATCATAAGAGTGAAGCTTACCTTTAGGTATGTTAAAGAACAATCACGTTGCCAATGCCCCCATCCCAATCTAAACTACAAACAATACATTCTGTACTGTTCTAGGTCAGCACAGCAACAAATCTTGCACATTATTTCACAATTTGGGTTGATATGGTATTCTACAAATGATCTCCATCAGCTACCGATGCTCCTTTGAAAACTTGTTCAGGCAACTGCTAATGTAGAACTGCCCGCAAAATAATGTAGTTTGATGAATGTCAGATACCTGGTAAGTCAGACTTGGACTTTACCAGAAGACTTAGCACCCAAGTCAGTAAAATTGGCAACAGAAAACAGATCTACTTCAGTTTCATACCTTCAACAATAATCGTGACCGTTTGAGCGACCAAGCAAGGGAGAACTGGGCCTAAAGCCAACATCGGAGAACTTGGATGGAATCTTTAGTAGCTGCTGGGACACATGTTCGGCTAAAGCAACTTGACCACAGTATTGCCTTTGGGTTTCACCATTAATCTCTCTTGTCATCCTACCATATGCTTGCCCCAAAATATCATCTCCTGACAATTGTTCTTGAGCCCTGGGTGAGCCTTCTGGAGTATGGACCAATGGTGTTCCACGGTAAACATCAGACCTCATATCATGATAGACACCATTTGCACCAGAATCGTTGACATATCTCCTATTAGGTGATCTAGGAACACTCACAAAGCCTTCATCTGCATATGTCGACTGTTTCACAGTTCCATTTAATTGGACCGGAATGGCACCGTGACCTCCAGTCAATGGAGTTGAAGTGCCAGAGCTAGCAAGTGGTGTTGATATAGGAGAAGGAGACATCCTGCCACTTCGATAATGTGGTGAACGAGGCTGTATCAATGGGCTTCCACAAGGAGACACCGGCAAAGAAATTGGCATTGATATAGTCTTTTGCAAATAGAACTGCTCACTGCAATCAAAAATCCCCAAGTTAAGATATTATTCCTAGATATTTTATGGATCTTGTAGTCACCAAAACCGTGTACTTGCTGAGTCGCTGACTTAAAAGAGAAATAATGAAAACAATGAGGGATAAACCTTGAAGGTCTATGCACAAAATTTGCTTGCAACTGTCTTGCAGCATAGTCTGTATCAAGAGAAGAAAGGTTTCTCGTGTGTCCAGCACCCTGCATAACATTCTGCATTACATAGAGGAAAGGAGGCTATATTAATTAATTGCTCAGATAATTCAACTGATTGGAAATTTATAATGTAACCAGAGAACTTACCAAAATATAATTTCCCTATTTTAACAAAACATAGTGGATATCACCACAATATGGAAATGACAGGGAAGAATAGGAATCCCAAATTGCAGTACGCTATCACTATGCTTAATACTCAGCTGTCTGCCTACCAAATACATAGTTTGGGAAAGTCAGGGTATTACAATGCAAGCCCAGATCATTACATGAATATTAGAAAACAGCAAATGAGAGGAATCACTGAAACCGTCATCATCCATTGCTCGTACTTATAAGAACTTAGAACAAGTACTCATTAAGTTAGAGATTTCATTGTCTGCTTGGATTTGTCCAAGGTTGCTACCTTTTAATACACCTAAGAAGGTCCTACCTAGGTCAGCCAAAAAGAATAAACCACCTTGACAAACACTTATAGAATGAAGGTTTGCAATCAATGAGTTAAACCTTGGCCTAAGATTTTCCAATAAGCATCAATCACAATGTTTAATGTCCATGGTCAAACCATAATTTAACCTCTACACAAGAGTACAAAATATAAGTTGGATGCCTTCTGGGAAAACATCTCAATCCTGGATTTGTAAGGTTGTAAACAGGCAGAATCAGAGTTCTTCCTGGAATTCAGCTATCAGATCTTCAGCTGATGATGAGAAAGGGATAGTCTTGAATCCCTAGTCACTCCAGGTGTGCTTCTATTTGCTGTTTCTATATAGGATTTGAGTCCTCCAAATGGCTGTTTTGCAGAAACGATTGACCATTAGAAGAAAGCAGATATTGAGACATCTTGGAAAGGTATGAAGAAAGAATGTCAGCCTCCCCAATCTGGGAGACAACCTTATTGGAAAATTCTCAACCTCACCAAATTGCTCAAAGCTCCGTTTACAGACCTCTTTTGAATATATGAGCCTTGAATGTCCCTTCCAAACAGAGACTGCTGAAAAATCAAATCGAGTTGACAATTCCTGATTTGGTTTGTATCAAAGAATCCAAATATTGTAAGAAAACCTTGGGAGAAACTGTTTGGAGAACTTCTAGAAGCGCTTTTGGTGGTTTATTATTATATAGGTAGTCCAATGCATTAGCTGCAGGGGAAAGGGGTGGTTTATTCTTATATAGCTAGTCCAATGCATTAGCTACGGCTAAGGATCCTACAAAGGCACATTGCTATTGCAAACTGATTCAAAAAAAGAAGGAAGTTGACAGATGAATCCAAAGACCTCTCCTAAACGTTAATAGACGTATATACAACTGACCAAGCAGAAGGTAAAGAGAATGTGAAGAAGACCTCTTTGCTGTGATATAAAAACAAGTCGAGGCTAGAGTGTTTTGAGCAGTGATCAATAGCATTTTAGAAATTGAAGAGAAGGAGAAACGCAGAAATAATCCCTTGGATATGGAGCTCAAAGAATGGTTTTTTACCTGGTAAAATAAGAGGGCTGAAGACTTTGCGAGACTTCTCTCTCACACTTAGCTCTCCAAATATACATGAACTTTACCACAGAAACTAAGGTTGTAAAGAGACTGGTTCAGTCCACTGGCCAATCTTTATCCTCTTTCAGTGTGGCACTCCCACAAGCCACTTCTTGTTTAAGTTTTGAAAGATGTGGAACCTTCATCAATCATTCAGATCACAAGTAGACTGATGTTGGATACAAGACTCCAGGATGCTTATTATGGCCAGAAACCATAGATCAAGAGGAAAATAAATATTGTTTACTTTGGCAACATTTTTTATTTCCAAAAAATTAAACTACCAAAGCCTTCAGACTCCACAGAAGATAACTTGTAGAGAGTTTAACACAGAATTATCTCAATAGTGAAATGAATTGACCACAAAGCTGGGTTTGATCTCAAGGTATAAAGCAATATTCTGGAAGGCACAAATATTGGGTAACCTGGCAAACAGTAGGAGACTGAATCAAGGTTTCTTCATCAGTTCATGCTGGCCCATTGCCATTGTTGTAGAATTCTTTCTATCATCCTGATGGAAGAACCATGGGCACTGAGAAGAACGGAAGCAGAGAATTTATTTATGGCTCTTATGTCCAAGGACCGAGAATAATGTGTCCAGCACCAATGATATAGATAAGTTCCTTCCTAAGCAGAACAATGCCTTTCTCCTGCGGCCAATTTCTGAATGTGATGCCTAGGAGAAATCTCTTCCTATGGGAAATAATATTGTTCAAAACCTTGATGGCTTCTTGGCAGGACTCTTTAAGAAACTTTAGAGCATTATAAAAAATAATTTGGAGGTTGTGGTGGACAAACTAAGGTACACTAAGCAGAGTTGCACGGCCATGGATATGAAAATGGCTACTTTGGACGGCCCCCTAATATGGATAGGGCTGGATAGAACATTCATGAAAAAAGTCATATGAATAACTACATCTGTACAATAAAAATAACACAATTTAAATAAATATAAATTAACAATAAATATTATTAAATTTAACAATAATTAATATAATACATTATAAATAAATATAATATATACGATTTCCAGTTATGATGTATCCAACAGAGCGGGTGAGCACTGGCGAACTGTTCCTGGTGGAACTGGGATTTCTAGATGGGAGTGTCTGAATTATAGCTGAGGGTTCCATATGTTTGTCTTGGTAGCTTTTGTTATCATATATGTTTTGTTGGCCTGTAGAACATGGCTGTCTCTGGGGTTTAGGTCTTTAGGGTTGGCTTTTTTGGGGATATTATGCTGTTTGGTATGTCCTTTGGGCACTATGTGCTTGCTTTAGGTAGAGTTTTATAAGCTATAGCCTGGTTTGGAGTCCTCTACTATTATGGTTATTTATCCTTTCTCTGCTTTTTGGGATTGTCACCCTTACATGGGTATGCACAGAATTTTCATTATTGATCTAGCTGTTTTTGGTGTTTCATATTGGGACAGAGCCCCATAACAGAACCCCAATTTTATAATTAATATATACCAATAAACAAAGTTCTATTATATATAACACAATTTATTATTATATATAACACAATTTAATAATAAATTAAAAATAAATAATATTAAATTTAATAATAACTAATATAAAATATAATATAAATAATATATATTTAAAAAATATATTAGATACCAATAAGCTAAGTTTATTAAACTATAAACTTAATGATAAATAATTGTTAGACTAATAATAAACAATATTAAACGAAATAATATTTTAATAAATTGAACTACAAATTGAAACATAAATGATAATAAACAATATAAATAAATTTAAGTTCGGAATAAAAACAAATAGGTTAACATAATAGACATGATATACTAAATTAAAAATTTAATGTACTTAATATATTATCTTAAGATAAAAAACAAAAGAGTTAAAAACCTAAAAATATCAAACATAATTAATAAAATTATAAAATAATATAGCCTAACCTAAAAAGCCTAAACGTTTAAAAAACATTCAGATGGCAAGAACACATTCAGATGGAGATCAGAGAGCGAGCAGGGAGAAGCGTGGGCAGGAGAAATCATGGACAGACACCATGAGAAATCAGAGTAGCAATCATTGAGAAAGCTGCACGCTAATTCAGAGCAGTTGCCATCATCCAGGTTCCAAAGAGAAAAATGCACCTGGGCTTGTTTTTAGTCCTGATGCTGTGGACATATGCTCTCTAACATGAAAGAATTAATTGTGAGATTCTCCAAAACATGTCATCAAGCACTCACACAGGGAGGTCAGAAGAAAAAAAGTGCCTCTGTTCCACCACGAAAATCTCATTGCTCTCCCATTGAGATCACTACAAGCACCATTGCAACATCGATTTTAACACTTTCGGGATAGTAATTTTGGATACAGCACGGATGTCACAAGCATGCTGTATCTGCATGTATCTGACAAGGTAAAAAAAATGGTGTTTCAGGTACACCCAAACAGTGTCCAGGCCATACCATATCTGTATCCATACCTGGTGCAGCAGTATGCATACTAGGGATTTTACTTGAACGTATTCTGCAACTCTTGACACTGAGCTTATCAGAAGAAAGCTCAATGCTAAATTCATAGATCATGTTCTGAGGCTGCACAATGCTATAAATACTTTGGCTTGTTACTCCAATCTTCCTCTGCAACACTTGAGTTCAATAGACTCTATGTATCCTCCCTGAGCTAATACCCGAGGAACAGGGAGCAATGTCAAAGGGAAGCAAATCCTCAAATTGTATCTTCAGTGCAAAAAAGGGAATCCAAGAATTTTAATGAAATTACATATTATCAACACCCATGATAGAATTAAATGGTACTTCTTGGAAGAAGTGCTTCAGAACTCTTAATGTTTTCAACATGTATAAATGGATCAGATCCTACTTAAGCACTACTTGCTCTCAGTTTCAGATAATGGTTCATTGGGGGGATTATTTGCCTCCCAATGGAGGCTTAACCTCTTCATCAGATTCTGGCACACTGGAAGGCCTGAAACTTATAAGAAATATCCTGCTAAACCATCTGCAGTTTGTGCATACTACTCTTAATGGAAGACCTCATCATCTCAAAAGCTGTATACTTCAGGAAAACCCTCTCAAACCCTGTATAAGCTTCAGGACTGCCTGTGACTGGAAAAAAAAAACTCAGAAGAGATTTTAATCAATGTAGATTTCAAAGCCAAGTTGTGAATTGCAAACATCCTCAACTGAGTATGTTGCTTGTCCATGTAAATATTTTGGAATTCACTTCTTTGAAGGAAGGAATTTGCCTTAGCCTTGCCAGCCTTTGAGTTTGATTCACGTGTTTCAAAGCAAGTTTTATGTCTGGAAGAGAAGATGGCTTTAATGTTACAATTAGTGATCTCTGTCATCCAACATGTTTTAGTTTTTAACTTTTATTTATTCCATTTGTATGAGTTGTTATGCCATCTAACATATTGCAATGATGAACGCACAAGAAACTCCCGTGCAATGATATCAATGTCAAAAATAGAAAGCAAAACCAATGCAGACGTGCAAGGAAAATGAAAGCATTATCCAGGGGTAAAATGGTGTTAGCTGGAAATAACACCTTTTTTTGAACTAAAATTGCTAGGATATAACAATGACATGTATGACTATTTGGTCTTTCATTGACAAACAGTATTGGCAGGACTATGCATCCTCTTGCAAATTTGTGAGCATGTCACCGGTGCCAATTGACGATCCCTAGGGAATGGGGTGATTCCATTGGTCTTCTTTAGAATTCATATGTTCCAAGGGCAAAGAGCTTCAATAACCCCTACAGTGAACTCCTTAGGCTCATAAATGACTAGAGACAAGTAACGAGTTAAAAAATCTGTTGTTATGAGCTATTAATTTAAGCCTGTGGGCTTTAGTCAATCAGATGCTTAACACTCTAAAACTGGAAATAACACCTTTTTTTGAACTGAAATTGCAAGGATATAACAACGAAATGTATGACTATCTGGTGTTTCATGGAGACAAACAGTATTGGCAGGAACCCTTAGATAACTATGCATCCTCTTGCAAATTTGTGAGTATGTCACCAGTGTCAGTTGAGGATTCCTAAGGAATGGGGTGATTCCATTGGTCTTCTTTAGAATTTACATGTTCCAAGGGCAAAAAGCTTCAGTAACCCCTACAGTGAACTCCTTAGGCTCATAACTGACTAGAGACAAGTAATGAGTAAAAATATCTGTTGTTATGAGATATTAATTTAAGCCTGGATTTTAGTCAATTAGTTGCTTAACACTAGAACTGAGCCATAATAGCAAATACACACAGAAACCAATGCTAAATAAATTCAAAACAAATGTTTGACCAATATATGACATGCAACACAGAGAAGCATATTAAAGGTGCAAACTTGATTTAGGCATGCAGTATCATGTGGAGGCTATGCAGGCATTTCAAAACATAAACTAATCCAGAGAATATATGTCAATTTAGCTATTTCCAAACAAATTTCAGTTCCAGATATCAAGCAATGGTCCACGCTAGTCACAATATTGGATATGTCATGCTAATCTCACACCCTTCAGGGCTGGAAAACGATTTAAAAGATAAATAAGAAAAAACTAAACCAATAAACACATGAAAAACTACCACATAATGAGTACAAAGCAAGTAAGTGAGAAGTAAGGAGAAATGAAGCAAATTACACTTAAGCATGGAAGAACCAACCAAAACATCAGTCTTACCATGGATCGATCAACATTATTGGTCGAAGAGAATGCTTCAGAGTGCTGGGTAGCAACATCAAATTTAACATAAGGTTCTGCATGCTTCACAAATCCATGTTCTAAAAGTTGTGCGGCAGTAGGACGATTAGTAGGATTGCGCTGAAGACAAAGCCTTAAAAAGTCTTTGCACTCCTCTGAAATATAATCAGGGATGGTTGGAAGCTCCTTACTGTTCCCAATTTTAAACATTGCAGCAACCTGTCGTATTCATACTATTTAGTACTACTATCATTCTAGCAAAGTATCAAATGTCCATTCATGAAGATAAGCTACTAGATAAGAGACTAACATAAAACCTTAAGTTGTTCGCAAGAGAATACCTTGTATTGGGAGAACTAGCAACATAGAAAATGCATTTTTTACAAATTATAATGTCAAGGTTCTCTAATTTGACAACAACAAAAACACTCATTGAGGCATCTTGTTTCCCTACTCAACAACAAACTGACTACCAAGTAACTCACTCCTTCATACTGACTCCAGGGTGGCTTTGCAGTGGCCATCTCCAGAACAGTACAACCAAGACTCCAAATATCCACAGGCAGATTGTATCCATTTGAATTAATGATAACCTACATCAGTTATTTAGAGAAACAATGCCAACAATTGTTAAGCATGTCTCCTTACAATCATGTATGAACACATTACAGGAAAGAATAAGCAATAAGATATTTCATACCTCAGGAGCCATCCAGTATGGGCTTCCTTTGAATGACAGAGGACAAGATTGTGCAGTGATCTGAACCCCAATAATAATTGCATATTAGTGTTTAGCCAGAAGTCCATACAAAGAACTTTAATTTTTTTCTAACAAACAAATCCCAATTGAAATAAAATTAATTTATATCCAGATTGAAATAAGAAACGAAAAAAGAGGTCTTTTTTGTACATGTTTTTTTCTTTTTTTCTGAAGGTCTGTGAAGGTAAAAGACAAAAGAATCTTGTCTATTGGAAAACTGCCTTTCCAGTGCCATCCACTCTCAACAAAATGAAAAGCATTACTCGTCCACATAGTTAAATGTTGGAAGCAATCAGATAGACTAAGGAAATATAATTGAAAAGATATTAATCTATAGATCAGGAGAGGATCAAGTAAGTAAAATTAAACAAATAAACTCAAAATTCTGCAAGAAAAAAATATAATCAATAGAATAAATATTAAATTTATGTTGCAAGATATCAAACAATAAAGCAGTATACTTCAGCTGTCTGAAGAATGGTCAGAAGAGTTTGAAGGGAAAAAGAGCACAAAAGAAAACAGTAGGAAATGTTTTGAAAGAAAAGTAAATTACAGAGAAAAAGATTAATCTATGGTTCACAATTTCAAACAAAGTTCCAACTAAAAGTAAACACAATACAAAAGACAAAAAATATTTAAAAGGTCTAGAAAATCATATTGATATAAAGAAATTTAAATACCAATCAAGTTCAGATATATAGAAAAGCATGTGGTCTTTCTTATGATTAGATCGAAACATTTGAGCCCTATCACCACCAGCTTATCTAAAAGCAATGCAATAAACATAAGCTCCGCTATGTTAGTCTATTGCAAGAACTGCATCAGAACCCACAAATACATTAACCATGAGTTGCAGGTATTCTATAATTCAAGAAAAACTCAAAAAGAATCAAGTAAATTCAAAAAAACTTGTGAAGGTGTTAATCTTTATAGACCATGTCATAAGTGTAAAGCACCAAATAAAAATGATGCTGAGAATCCAATATCTAAACAAGATGAATCTCTAATTAACCAAGAAATCAAAGCTTTAAAGCAAATTCAGAAGCAAAAATGACAATACTGTCAATACAAAAATTGAACCACTATTGCCATGTTCACAAACAAGAAGAAAAGAGAGCTCAAGAAAAAGTAAAATGTGTTCGAGTGAAAGAATTCACAAAAAGAAACCAGCATAAATCTATACCTAAAGTTTATTTAATGTATACATGCCTCCCATCATATCTTATAAATTTTGTGTTAAATTATTGGTTTTATAATGTATAAAATTTTCAAGAAAACTAAAATAAAAAAAAATATCAATGTACTTATTCTGATCCCAGGAA
This sequence comes from Sequoia sempervirens, assembly GCA_007258455.2. Taxonomy (NCBI): domain Eukaryota; kingdom Viridiplantae; phylum Streptophyta; class Pinopsida; order Cupressales; family Cupressaceae; genus Sequoia; species Sequoia sempervirens. The sequence goes on from VDFB02320176.1 coordinate 60,258, forward strand.
ACACTTGTTTAATTCAAGACATTATAAAACAAAGAACATTTGTTTTTTCAGTTTGCTCGATTTTGACAACTATGCATTAAACTAATGTCCAGAAGGAAAAAATGTTAAAAACAACATGCATGAATAAACTTCTGCCTTCTGAGAGAAAATGTTAACACAGATAATATTGGCTGGTTCATTTGTGTAACTGAATTCTTTTTGTGTCATCAGTGTGAACTGTGATCTACTTGTGATTAGAGTTTGGATCGAAATTCAAAAATGGTGAAATTCAGAAAATGTTGGCTGCTTCAAAATATTTAATAATTTCAGTGTTAGTCCAATAAATAAATGTGGGTACATTTTACTACTTAATAGATCCAGATAAAAAACGAACAAGCAGAAAAACATTGAATTTTAAAACATATCATAAGATCTTATTTTACTTAAATTTATATAAATTACTGTATATATCTTTAAAAAGCTCTAAAATATCAAAAACACAATAAATTACTTTTAAACACTTTTAAAACATCAAAAACAAAATAATTCCAAAATGAAAAGTATTTGTCCCCTAAGTGAAGGAAAATTTGAAATTCAGCTATTTAATTTGCATTAGGTAAATAAAATTGGTTTAACCAAAAGCCTTCGAGTTTGAAAAATTTCAACCTTATCCTTGATATTCAGGTAAGGTAGGTGACTTAGTGTTGGGCACATGCATATTGGTAGCTGGCAGTTAGTGTCATTTATAAGGTTTCTCATTCTTGCCTAAATGGGGCAGAGATGTTTGAGACTGATGTACTCAGTGAAATACCCTATAACTCAAAGACTTCAATTGACTATGTGAAATACCCTATAACTCAAGTCAAGTCTTGCAATCAGCACAGAATGGATTAAGGAGGCCAAACAAAAGTAGCAGGTTTGTCATAAGATGCTGCAAAATCAGCCTCAACAAGGAATGACACACACAAAGCCCATTGAGGCTGTGAATTCATGCTATGGAATCTTTGATATGTTGTCCTTTGCAACTCACTGTAGGTTACAATAGTTCCATGATTATATCTAGTCATGTTAACGTTTTGATTAAAAAATGCTTCCCTACTATGAAAAAAAGCTTCTAAGTTTACTTGTCAACTTAAGTTTGCACAAGAATCGTTTTTCTCAGCTATCCCTAAAAAAGTAGACTGCACTGTAAGATTATAGAAAGAAAATTGTGAATTCATGCTAAGCAATATTTGGTATTGTCCTTTGCAACTCACTATAAGTTGCAATATTTGCAGTGATTATATCTGGTCAGGTTAATGTTTTGATTGGCGACTGCTTCCCTACTTTGAGAAAAAGCTTCTAACTTTACTTGTCAACTTAGGTTTGCACAATAATCATTTTTACCAGCTACTCCAAAATAAATCAATTGCACTGTAAGAATCTGATGTATAGAAAGAAACATATTATTCTATATCCTGCTTATCTTGTGTGGACTATGAGAAAATTACATGTTTAGCCATGCCAAAGTCGGCAACCTTGACCTGGCCATTAGGATCTACAAGAATGTTAGCTCCTTTGATGTCCCTGTAAAATTGTCAATCATCATCAAGAGTGAGAATCAAATTGATATACTTTCTAAAATATTATCATTTGGAATTTTCACCGTGAATAGCTATCACTAACTCAAGATCTGTATAAGTACCTGTGTACAGTATTTTTGTTATGCAAATATGCCAATCCTGCAAGGATTTGTCGGGAATAACTACGAATGATTGGCTCCTCAAACTTGCCATATTCTTGAAGTAGTTTGTGAATCGAACCACCAGACACATACTCCAGGTAAATATAGAGCTTATCAGCAATCTGCACACACAACAGAGTCAATGTCTAACTACTAGCATCCCAAACACACAAACAAGAGTTTATTTCAGCAACATGAGCATCTTGTTTTGGTTCAATAGTTACTCTGAAGAATGTATAAGAAATCGTCAAATTCAACAAAAAAAATCTGAACTGCAAGTTGGACGGAATAAGGAAAGCAGCTTAAGGCCATTTAAAAACTAAACTACCAATTTCAGGAGGATGTTTAAACGGAAATTGCAACTACGTTGTTCAATTGACAAATAGAAGAATAATAACAGTCATTATACATGAAATGTGGGTAAATTAAGAATTCCTTTACATCTATATCTTTCCAAGCTCTTTGTCCCTGAGACTAAGCTGCATTAAAACTAAAATGGAATTCTCAAGTTCATGGACCTAAAGCTAAGCAGCATTAGCAATGGAATCATTAATGGGTCCAACGAGACACTTCCAAATAGCAACAGATGCAATTAAAAATGTGCCCTGATGATTCAACGATGTTAAGATGCCAAAAATGAAAACAAACAGCTGGACAAGGTCTACTAATATCTAGACAAAAGTTTAAAATAACCTAGCACTCCCATTAGCTCATTCTCCAATTGAGGACTTCTCAATTCATCCTATGTACGTAAAAGTTTTTTCCAAAGTAGACCATACTGCATTGGTGTAGAGGCTGGCCCTATCTGAAGAGCAAATCTAGAGATATAGACATGCACAATGTAACAAAAGCCTCATCCAATTTTTATAACTGTTTATTTTAATTCACTTTTGTGCTATGTTTGGTGTGGGGACTCCCTAACATCCTTGGCCCAATTGAGCAATGCCTAAGCATCCCCTAGCTGTATTGGGGAGTCCCCACACCATCCTCTATGGAGAGGGATGCGCCCAAGACATTCCTTGATTCTATAGGGACAACCTCGACAGTGATGTGGGGTGGCCTGGAACATTTTCTCGTCTTGGCATCTTGGAAAAATCACTCTCTAATAACAACCCATTTTGACAGGGTGCACATCCTCGTGGAATACTTCTAATTTTAAATCAATCCTAAAATTTAATAGTATTTATATTTTAAAAATTAAATTTAAAATAAAGGTTTCATTAAAAGAAAACTTAGAAAACATGTTAAAGATTGAACTTAAAAAAAAATGTCTAAATATAATTGAAATTTTAATTAAATATAAAACAAAAATTAAGTATAAAAAAACAAAATTGATATAACAAAATACAAAGCAAATAAAAGTTCTATTGATTTTTTTTTTTTAAATCTACTAAAATTTTGGACTGCTAATATTTTGACTACAATAAAAATTTGAAGAACTTAACTTCGAAAATCTTATATAAAGAACCTAACTTCAAAATTATTCAGCAAAAAGCAGCAAAGAAAAGAAGTCATCCACTATTGTTCTGTTGAGACCACTACAAAGAACTCTCCTGAAGGTTACAAACACAGGAAGCAGGACTCCCCCCTGCAATTCTTTCTCCTCACATCCAAGGCCAATAATGTTGCAGTAAAACATCACATAAGAGATTATATTTCACAATAAGAGGAAAACGCTATTGTGGTCAATGCACTGAATGTTTACATGGGAACCCAACACACCAGCTGTTTCTGCAGTGTATTCCAAAAGTCTGTCTGTCTTTCTTTTGAAAATAACTTTGAGGTAGACCACCTATTCACATGATATCGGAAAATGCAGTTTTGTGGAGGTAGAAAAATCTTTTTTGCTACTATGGTTATCATCAAGATTGACAATAAACCTAATTTCTCACCTTAGAATCTGCTATGATAAATTCACCAAAGGGATGCATCCCGATAGGTCTAAAACTCATCACTTACATTTTCCATGTTTCAGGGATGGGTATATTTTGTAAATTTTTCACATCTTTGGAACATGGGGGATTGTGGGAGAGACCATGAAAGAGTTACAAGAAGTCTCTGAAAATGTAGACATCCTGGGCTATCCTGATCCTGATCCTGTTAGGTACTCCTGGAAGTCCAATAACCTTTAATGATTTATCCTGAGACCTGGTTAGCATTAAACATTGTCTTTTTGTAAGTTGAGAACTGTTGTGCTCATAGTTACCCAGAGTATGTACCGTACAATCCATACTGAATCACATTACCTGGCCTGATAGATGTATTGTTATTACAAAAGAAATTGAGCAATTATATTTTTACAATGATAATAATGCATACTGCATTTTGTGATGTCCCCAACTCAAGTCATGTGGCTTAACGATGCATGGGCTGTCCTTTCCTTGGATTACTCAAAGGAAGAGGATGTAGAGCATTATTGGGTAAGTAGAGTCTTTGGCTTGTATCCTATTCTATTCTTAAGTTGTGGGCACATCTTTTTATGCAACTTAAGTGATTTCTAGCCTAAGGACTTAAGTTTTTCCCCTTTTCAAGTTTAAAGACTTAAGAGACATGTAAATTAAGTGATTTTAGTAAACATGTGCCAATAAAGGTCGAGGGGCATGGGATTTCAAGAAGCCTATTGGCTCATTTTTTAGGAATTTTATTTGGAGGATTGGATTGAGTTGGTAATGGATCAATAGCTGAGGTTAAATCCTTCTCTCGGCAGTCATTATATAACATTTTAGGGTTCTTTTGGACCTCATTATGTTATCAGTCTTTTCTCTATTGCTGCTGCAATCTTTGGCTTAAGGTTTGAAAAGTAAAACCCTTGAGTATCCCTGGTTTCAGAGAGACATACAGGCTCCCCCTAGTCAGAAGGGTGTGTTTTGGTGGAAGGGCTTTGTTCTGTGATGCCCTAGCACATCATTTTCAGAGCTGCCTATTCTTATCAGGTTTTGGAGACCATTTTGGAGGTGCGATTCAAAGGTATCAGAATCAGATTTGGATAACCTACAGCAAAATTCCTGCATTTTCTGGAGCACCCTTGAGGCTAGCATTAGCAAGGCAAAGGGTGACTTTTGGGTGAGATCCAGCACTGATTTTCAGAGGGTTTTGGCAGGGACGGCTAGGGTTTTGAAAGCATGTTTGAGGTTTTTGAGCATTAACACTTGCTGGTCATATTCATCTCAGAAAAAATAAGGAAAAACAATAATGTAAGCTATTTCTGAAAGTTCTGGGCAATTTTTAGTGTGTTTACTGTAACTTTTTGTTATTCAGAAATATTCAAAAATTTCTATTAATTAGCAGAAAAATATTCTGAGCATTGATCTGAGCATGTTGAAGGGTTATCTATTTGCAAACAAAATTTCAGAATTTTCTATTTCATATTTTTGGAGATATTGTGTTTTTTCCATTATCCCTATTTAGGGATATTACACATTTATGAGCAAGCAAAATGACTAGCCGAAGATTTATATCAAGTTACTATCAACTATAACCAGTGGAGTCAATATAGCCTGCCCTGATATTATTACAATTCAATTCCTATTTATGATGTTAAGATGACAGTTCTGTATAACACATCCCTCAGAACACAATGTATCAGCCACTGTACCTAACCACATTATAATTTGTCAACCACTGTACCTAACCACATTACCTGGTCTGATATATGTCAAATAACCAAGGTAATTGACTGCCTATAATTTTTTACTATGGTTCTGAATACTGAATTCCTTAAGACCTAAGACAAATATTTGTGTACGCAAATATTTGTAACAACTATAAAGAAATGGAGAGTAAAACCTAAGACATTTAACTTGTCAATAACTATAACTAATCATATTGCCAGGCCTGAAAGACATATAATTACCATGCTAATTAATTACTTATAATTTTAAAATAATTGTTCAATATCCTGCATTTCTAAGCAAGCAAAATGAGCAGCCGAAGATTTATGTCATACAGAACAAATGGAAACTGTGTTACAGAGGAAGAGCTTGGAGTGTAGGTCGACTTATAATTATTCCCATGCACTATGACAAGCACTCAATTTAAGAAAAAAGATACATAATTCAAAGAAAACAGAGGACTACAAGATAATTCTACACAAAAAAATGTGCATGCTTTTAAGGCGAACAGAAGACTTTAAGATAACTCAACTATGATAAAAATTATAGCACATACCATTTCACTTCCATAGTACTGCACAATGTTTTTATGACTGAGACGACTGAGTAAGGCAATTTCCTGTCAAAGGCAACTGGTAACCATCACTTCACATTCAAAAGCATTTCTTCAATATTAAAAAATTACATGCATAATCTTGAAAGCTTTAATTTGATGCTCATTACAAAACTTGGTTGATTTCAAAATCAAATGAGAAACTTTGAGAATGAACATTTTAAGATGATACCTGTTCCAACTGCTTCACACTTTCCTTTGACTTTGGATCATCAGAAAGCATTGTCACCTCCTTCATTGCACACATTTTTCCAGTTTCACTATAAAATTGACAAGGTTATTAGACATAAACATAGGCTCAGCAAATCACTGAATAGTGGTTATGGAATGGATAATATAAACAAATAAACTGTATCTAACATCCCTCAATGCAATGCTGACAAAATTAACAAAAAACTTAGGATTGCATATGCCAATATTCCTGTATCCCACATTACAAAACATTTTGCCTATAATATGGCAAATCCAAATCGATAACTAGGAAAGCAAATCTTGATTTGAAGAACAAAACAATAGTTTGCAATGTCCCCTTCTCCAGCCTAGTCAGCTGTTGTATCAGTTAGCCTATACTAGAGTTCACGTAGGCTAATTGGGGTTGGTTAGGTGACTCTAAGATTCTTGGAGAGCTCAGTATCAGGTTTTCTTGGCATCCAGCAGTTTTCTGGTGTTCAGATGGCACTTAGGTTAGCAGTGGTTTTCTTTGTTGCATTTTTAGCCAACTAGGTTGTTCTCCACATTTCTTGGAAAACATGGCTATTTTAGTGTCTATTTAGGCATTTGGCATCTGTCCTCGTCATCAATAGCTTCTTGGTGCGATCAGTTTCCGTTTCGGGTGTCTTGGTGGTAATTTCCATAAGGTGGATGGGATTATTTTAATATTTGCACTAAAGTTATAATGTTTTAATATTAACTTTAGTGTTAAATATTATAAAGTGAAATTAGATTTCACCAAGTTGGATGCCTAGGAAAAGTGTATGGGAGCTTAAGATGTTTTAACCTTATGAAAGGGGCCTTTTCGAGAGAAAATATAATATTTGAGTATTTAAAAGGCCCATTTCTTCTTCCAACTCTATATATTGGGTTTTGGGCTCTCATTTCATTTATTCGAGTTTGCACACATAACAAAGATGTTGTCGGAGTGAACATTGAGTTCTTCCAAGAGTTGATTAGGATGAAAACCCTCGTCAATATTCACCACTTTCGATAGCACAAAATCCATCCTAGCTGATTTAGTGTTTTCACTCAGGAAACACATTGATTTTCATGGAGTTTTGTTTTTTCCAGGTTTTCTAAAAGTGAAGATATATGGCGTTTCTTGAAGTGGGTATTTTAGTGTGGTTATTATTTTTCAGAGGAACTGGAGTGTTTAAAAAATAGTTTGCAAGTGTTATCTATACCTGGCCATACCCTTCACATAGCAAGCTGCCAAGCCCCTTCAAAATGGATGCCTGGGCTGTTGTGTTCACTTCTGAGTTGTGGGTTATCTTTCCTATGGCTTTTCTAGAGCTGGGCGGCTCCTGTTGCAGAGATTTTGTGAGGTGAAAGGTTGCCATTTACTTTCTAAAGAAAATTGCCCCTCTCCTGGCAGGCCATACAGGTACTGGATTGAAGAGAAGAGCCCTAGCTCTTCTGGAAATTTTTCCCATTTTGGGTTTCTCTAGGTCAATTGCTGTTGTCAACCTAATTTTGTGTGTTCTATACTCTCTACTTTGATAGTATGTGCTTCCTTTCATGTTATTTGCATTTAAGAACATCAGGCTTAAAACAATGGGGACCAGTTTTCCTATTTTTGCATAAGATACAACAATTTATTCCATCAATGCATGTTAACATTGAGTAAGATTCATGTTGACGAGTTAAATAGTGGAATATTCACACTAATTATGGATCTGACATGCTGAAAAAAAAACAGAAAAGGTAGGATGTTATCTGCAGATATTCCTGTTTCATACAATGCAATCTATTTTGTCCAGATAATGGCACAGGTTATTGAGGAATGCCAAATAGTAATGGAGAATAATAACTAGAACTATACCATGAATTCAGTCGTCTTTTCCAATCCATTATTTGAGCATCAAGAAAGAGTTCAAGGGAGGATGAAACTACTATGAAGGCTCGTTTACAATATTCATTTTGAACAAATACAGAGAGAAATTTATTTCACAACAGAAGAATACACAAGCTGGAATGCAGCAAAAGAAAACCACAGTGATTGATCAAATAAGTTTAATGTCTTTTAAGTTTCAAGACAGGTCAGATCTCTTTAGATTGTGATTCAGACCAGTTGAAAAATTCATGCAAACCAATTGACAATAATTTTAGAAAACTAGCTGCCATTCAAAATAAAGGCAGACTTAAGGACAGATAACAAGAAAAGTATGTTGTTCAATCACATGTATGTGTATCATATAAATAGGAAAAACACTATACATATCATGAGCAATCAATTTACAAAAAATATTGAATAGTAGATACATACTTGTTAAGACCAGCATAAACATGTCCAAATGTCCCCCTTCCTAGAAGTTTTCCTTTCTTCCAGCGTGATCCAGGACTTAAAGGATTGTCAGCCCTGCCAGGACTTCGAGGAACTACAGAAGATGAGGAAGATGCTGAACCGGAAGCAGCAAAGTGTGATGAGTTTGAAATAGATAGTGGTGGTAGTGGCAAACGATGCCCATGGTGCTGACCTTCATCTAACCAACTGGTTGGGGATTCAGGTCCAGCTCCAAGAGCACGAGGATGCAACGGGGTGACAGCCCCACTCTGAATTCTTGAGCTTGGACCACTTGTCATTCTCGGACTAGGAATGGGCGAACATTCTGGGCTGCCCCTGCTCTGCTGCCAAAAGGGCTGTCCAGCCATATCTCCACCCATAGAATTATGCCCTGAATTATAACCTGAACCAGGACTAGAACAATGACCTGACCCAAACAAAGCTGTATCGGGATAAGGTTTTGTTGCCCAGAAAGCATTGCTCTGTGATTGTTCAGAAACATATGCTCGCATTGGACTTCTTGAAGGACTTGACATAGAACTCCCTGGTGCACTCGCTAGTATTCCATTAACTGGAATTTGCAGACGTGTTGGAACATCTCTATTATTTGAGAGTAACTTTTTGGGTGAAGTTGAGTGATTATTGTGGTGGGAAAGAGGACTGCCAGGTCTCAATATATCCTTTCCTGAATTTTTCCTGCTGAGCTTAGGAGATTGCGCTACATTCATCACACTTCAATTTGTACATAACAAAAGGATATGTTAGTACAGGAAAATAGCCTTCCAAGAAAATGCATTTCAATTACATTCGAACAATAGTGCATAATAGTACATAAGATAAATATTAAAAAATAAGAACAAAATAGCTGAAGTGAGATTAAGATACAAATATAATTTGTGTTAAGTTATAAAGGAAAACTTACCTCGAACCTCCAAAACCATTTGCAATGCCTCTACCAGAAAGGGCTGTACCACAATGATAACAATTAGGGCTAACTGGCCCATTGTCCTGTGGCAGATCTGCAGCTTCAACACTAACTAGAGAGCTCACACTAGAAACAGATGAAGATGATAAGCCTCCATCCAGATCTGTGGCATCCAGCCTGTTTAATACGAAGTCAGGTGAAGGAAGTGGCAAACAAGGAGATGATCTCCCAGATATATTCCCTGAAGGTTGAGGCAAACTGATCCCAGATTCTGTACGACCCAGTATTGATGGCACTGCAGATGGGAGAGGAAGTGGTTTTCCATGTGGGCTCTCAGCAAAACTCTGGCAACGTGATACAGGGTTGGAAGGTGATGGTGACCTGGAGTCTACCCTGAGTCCTGATCCATTCTCAGAAGCCGTATCAAGACTGTCTCGGCGAGAACCTCCTGAAGACTTGAAGCTCGTCTTTTCCTCTGGAAAAAACTTGAATTTTCGAAAACCATCAAATATATTATCTCTACTTCCTTTCTTCTTCACTTCTTTAGAAGAAGATTTCCTCCACCATGATGGCATATTGCCAGTCTGCAAGATTACAGGCCAAATGCGATGCAAGTTATAATTTACTTGGTGGGCCTAATTATGCTGCAATTACTTGTGCAGCTTTAAACTTGAAACCTGTCTTAGGCGTTCCTCACATCATAACATCTTCAATAGACAGTTCTCTCTCCCAGTTAAAAGAGAATCACATCTGCAACTTAAAGGCAGAAAGGAAGTAGAAATCATCTTAACGGGTGGGAACTAATCAAAACATTGAATTACAATTTCTGAGAATGTTAGAAAACATTCTCTCTCTCAATAAAAAGAGACATGTATTTCCACGAGGATTTCGTGGTTAGAACTTATGAACTTAAGTAGATGAAGGCCAAATATTGAAATAAATTAAGTCTGCTTTTCTCATCCTCCAAGTTTTCAAGAAATCAATAAAGTAATGCAATGCATGAGAAAACCTGCAATGAAAGTTGAGTATAAGAAGATTATATAATTATAAATTCTTAAACAGTGAAAGATAAAATATTAAAACACAGACCATACGGTGAACAGCTACAGAAGAAAATAAAAGTGACTAATTAAAAAGGCTCTCATAAACAAGTACTCATATTTCTTATATCGTTAAGATTTGTTTAAGACACTTAAGCCAAGGATATCACACATATATCTATATTAATGACTTAAATCATGATGCACAACAAGATGTTCTTCATACTAAACAATCGGAACAAAATGTCAACATGCATACGGCTAAAAGAGCTGAAGAATTTTTGCTGCAACAAAAGAAAAGATATATACTTTGTATACGCCACCCCAAACAATGCTAATACACATGTAGATCGAAATCACATGAATACATCTAACTCTTCTATAAACTTTAAAGTTCTTAGCATTCACATGTTTAACATTTGAGGAGAAGATGGCAAGTCAAAAGTGGAACTATGAGATGTAAACTTGCCACATGATAGTGGCAATACATACAAAGCTCAAACATAATGAATAGCTTACATACAAAATCATGCAAACATATATGAAACAAAAGGTGCCAAGACAACAGAATAAGAGATGGGACACAAAGAGGAACAACCAAACCTGAAGGTAAATTACATGTAGTGTTTGGTGTAGAACTACAGAGCAGACCATTGCTAATCATTACAAATTAGTAAAATGTGAAACTTATAAATCAATAAAATTGAATGGAACTAAATGATGTTAACACACCCGAAGGTTTTTGGCAAGAAAAGATGTTTATGAGTCTTGGTTGAGATACTTTTATTTTATGTAAGAGTTATATTACAGTTATTTCATTTACTGAGTTATTTTACAGTTATAAAAATTTTGAACAATTAAGGAATTATTTTATTTGTATTCAGTATTCACTAAGAGCTATTTTGTTGATGTACTTAAAGAGCTATTTTATAGTTTGAGTTTTTTTTAAATATATGTTGGCTCTTTAATTATTTTTGTTAACACACTCATGCCATTACACTCCATCCCTTGCTGCCACTGTAGTTACACCTCTCGGGTAATTAGCCAAAGCCTTAAGTATTTAAGTTTCTAAGTTAAGACTAGTCATAACAAAACAAGTCACAAGTTTGAGTTAAAATTAATCCCAGGAAAAACATATCTAATCACTGAGCTAAAACTGCTGTGTAGACAAAAATATTTACAAACTAAGGTAGAATCACCCACAAGACAAACATGTATACAAGCCTGACCAAAAATTTCCTCCAAAGCAATAATATTTATAAGTCTCAGAAAAGAGTATCCATAGCACCAAAATGTCCATTTATATTAGGTTTGAGAAAGAAAAAGATCTATGCCTCTAAGCTTAATTTGTCCCCAAAATAAGAAATATTAATTTCAGCTGTAAAATATCCTCGACTACGAAAACATCTGCAGACCTGAACTACATTTATAATCAAGACAAGTATCTATAATCCTGTGCTACCTTTGTCACCAAAATAAATATTGAGAAATTCTGAGCAAAATTTACCCTCTCCCACAAAAAGCCATAAAGTATGTAAGTGGGCTAAATCATCCCTGAGACAAATAAGTTTACAAGCCCAATCGAAAATTAATCTTGAGATAAAATTATTGAAGAATCTAAAGCCAATTTTGCCCCTAATCTTGCCCTTAAAATGAAAATATTTATTATCTGGTAATCTACGTGTCTGAGCTAAAATTGCCTCATAGATAAAACTAATAACAATTCTAAAACAAAATTACCCCATAAACAATAATAATTCACAAGCCTGAGGAAATTTTGCTCACAAAACAAAAATGCTTGCAAAGGCTGAAATTATCAGGAGGAAAAAAAATCTACAAATCAGAGCCAAAATTATTTTCTTGAAAAACAAAATTTACCACAAATCTCAGCAAGATGCATTTCAGCATGAAAAAACTTACATGTCTGAGAAGATTAATCCCCGTACCTGACCTAAAATTGTTCCAACACAATAATATTCCATGTCTGGCATAGAATGACCCCCAAAACAAAAAAAATTAGGAGTCCGACATAAATTTGTCCCAAAAACAGAAAATATTTATCTGAGGAAAAAAATATTTACAAGTCCAACCTAAATGTTTTCTCATGACAAAAGTACATGAGAGCCTAAGCTTGATTTGACCCAGAACAGAAACATTTATTTCTCAGCTAAAATTATCTCCAGAAAAAAAACAACTACCAAAGTGAACTAAAATCATTCCTTAAAGCAAAAACATCTGTGTGAGTCTAACAGTGTGACTCTGCAAATATTGCCCCCAGAACGAATACATTTGGGATTCTAACCTGAAATTTCCCCCGAGAGAAATCTGAAAAGTACTTAAGAACTTACACTAATATTAGACTTAAGTGACAAAATATTTACCAGTCATTCAAAGTAGCCTCAAGATACAATATTTATGAGTCAGGGTTAAATTATTCAAGGAAAAAAAAAAATGAACTGGATTCAAACTTAATGCCCTACCAAAAGTATTGAAGTAACACTACCTCAAGAATAAGCAAAACTAGCAGAAAGGGCAGAATTAAGAATACCTATCCAAAGAGAAAAAATATTCATGAGTCCCACCTAAATTTTTACCCAAATCAAAATAACTTGTGAGCTAAGGTAGAACTATCACTATGGCAAAACAATTTATAACTCTCAGATAATATTACCAACAAGAAGCAATTATATGGTCCTGACCTAAATTTTCCCCATAAACAAAAAACGTTTACAAATCTTAGCTAAAACATTGCAGGAAAAAATATCTATAATCTGAGCTAAAAATATTCCTATGGAAAAAATGTCAGCATGCCTGAGCTAAAATTTCTCCATAAACAAAAAATTGTTATGGATGTAAGCTAAAATTGTTCCTTTCACAAAACTATCTGAGTACCTGGGCTGAAATTCAACTTCTGCCCTAGACAAAAATGTATAGTATTTTTCAATAAAACTACCTCAAGACAAAAATATCTACAACACTCCAAAATATTTTCCCTCAAAACAAAAACAGTTATAAATCATGGACGAAATTTCCCCAAGACAAAAGAATCGACAAGTCTTAACTTAAGTTATCCCTGAAGTATGTGTATCTGAGATAAGCTACCCACAAAATATGAAAATAATAAGATATTCGGAAGTCTGAGCTAAATGTGCCCTGAAAACAAAATTATTCAAAACAATGAGCTAAATTTGTTCTCAATCTAAACAATTACAAGACTTGGCTGAAATTATTCCAAAACGAAAATATCTATACATCTCAGCTGAAATTATTCCCTTTTAAAATAAAATTACACCCAAGTCAACAACCTTTACAAGTCTTAGCTACATTTGCCCCTAAAGTTTATTTTATTTTTAAAATGTGAATAAAAGCTAAAATTATTCCTGTGCCAATAAAAACTTGAAGACAATGGACTGAAATGGGGCATATATATTTACAAATCTGAACTAAATTTGCTCCATAAAGAGAAAATATTTACAAATCTGCGCTAAAATTATCACAGGATAAAAATATCTACGAGTCTGAGCTAAAATTATTACTTGGGTCAAATATGTGAGTGCCTGAGCTAAAATGTTCTCCTTGATTAAAAAATATTCGATCTGTGAGCTAAATGTATTCCGAGCAAAAAAATATCTTAAGTGCCTGAGTTGAAATTTACCACTCTAAAACTATTAAGGCTTTCTACCTAAAACTAGCCTAGAAAATAAATGTTCAGAAAGCTCCGCTAAATTTGCCCTCAATAGAAAACAGTTTATCAGTCTTGGCTAAAATTATCCAAAAGAGTCTGAACTTAAATTACCCAAGGCAAACGTATCTGAGTTATTAACCAAACAAAATAAAGAGATATTTGCGAGTCTGGGCTAATTTTATGCCGAAAATAAAATTTTACACAAGTATGAGATACATCTTGAGAAATTTGTACCCACAATACATTATGAGATAAAATTGTACCCACAAAAAACAATTACAAGTCTCGGCCAAAATTATCCTTAACACAAGAAATTATCTAAGTCTCAGATAAAGTTAGCCATAGCACATGAATATTTGCAAATAAAATTATCCTCAAGGCAGAACAACTTACGAGTCTGAGCTTAATATGCCCCACATATAGGAGTCTGGAATAAATTTGCACGGAAATTTTAAAAATTCACGTTTATGACCTAAATTTTCCCTGACAAATAAAAGATTGATGGTTATGACCCGTACAAAATCTAACCTAAATTTACACCTAAAAAATATCTACGAATCTGCCCTGAATTTGCCCCTATGAAATAAAGATTTATAGGAAAATCTCAGTTTAAATGTCTCCACGATGAAAAAATCATCAGTATTATCCTCTATAAAGACATCACGAGTATGATGTCAATTGACCACGCAAGACATAAATTGTCCCCAAAACAACATTATTTGCAAGTCTAAGCTAAAATTATCTGCAGAATAACAACATTTACTAAAATCACTCTCGATGAAAAAAGGAATATCAATAAGTCCGAGCTAAAATTACCCCAGCACAAAGATATCACAAGAAAACAGCGAACAAGGAACAACATTTTGCTTAAACAAAATTACTAACCTCAGATTCCGACGAAAGTCGTCTCACAAAGAATGAAGCACCGCAAACTTGAGATTCGAAGTCGCAGCCAATCGGCAAATAGGAAACACCACAATAATTCTTAAAATGCTTTCACAGCCACATTCTCTACTGCCTCCAGACAGTCCACCGCCTCTCATTCTGCAAAGAAAAACACGCTGCCGCAGGTCAAGGAAATCCACGCCTCCCGCACTGGCTCGGAAGCCCGCCGATGGCGAATAAAGCAATTTTCACTGCTCCCAAACTCTCAGGAGGCTTGAAAAAACTCTCGAAACCCTCATTTTTCGCTTTCATTTTCAGTACGAGAAAAACTAATACAAAGACGATATACCAATCAAAAGGCCGTGAAGAGTATAAGGTGAAGATTTTATCTGCTCTGCTTTTAAAATAAAATGCTGTGTCTAAAACAAGGATGCCATGGAAGCTCCAGCTAAAGCTTGCTTTTTTTTTAGCTCTTTATTTCTGCATTGATTTTGTTAAAAGCTTTCAGTAAGAAGCTTACCCAAATGCACGCGAAACTCGCGTGAAATTAACTCCAAGCAAACTTACGGAACCCAAATGAAAATTAAACGTAATTCAAATGTTTGTTTTCGTTGAGAATCACAATGCAGCGAAATGAAGGCGAAATGAAATGTAAATGCCCGCTAAATGTAATGCAAATGAAGTTGAAATTCTATCGAAGTAAGGTTTTTATTATTTCCCGGCGCACGTGCGGGCGGCCCCGCACGCCCGATCTACACGGCCGGTTTACGAGATCGTATTTTATGCTTCGGCATACGTGGCAGAAACTTATTGGCTGAGAGTTGTGTTAAGTGGGTCCCGCTGGCGGCTGTGGACAGCAGGGCTGTTTTCGAGTTTTCCGACCGGCGGCCCCTCCAAGTTACGTAATGTGTGGATTAGAGTCGGGAATATTTTATGAATTTTAATCTTTTTCAAAGTCCGGGATTCATTAATTGGAATTTTTTTTTACATAATTCGAGCATTGTAAGAGAAGAAAAGGATTGGGAAAGGAAGTATAATAGATTTTCTCCACAAAATTAGAATCATGGTAAGAAAGTGATCCCAACTAATAATCTACATTTTAATAAAAAAATCTATTTCAGCTTGTTTCAATAAAAAAAAATTAAAAAATAATAATAATCTATATATTAATAAAAAGAAAGTTTTTTAAAATAAGAAAATAAAATTTATTTGAGGAATGATTATATTTTTATGGAAGATTTAAAAAATATGTTATTATTTTTTAATTTATATCAATGTAAAGGTATTAACTTTCATTTTATAATGAGTTTTGGGTAGGTTAGGTTAGTATGATGAGGTTTGTAAACATGTAATTAGTCTTTTGTTGTGCACATGTGTGACTTTCCCTTTTGTTGTGCATATATTTAAATTTGTAGTCAATTATTAAATTTAGCAAAGTGATTGTTGACAAAATAAAAGTTGGAAAGTCAATGAGACATAAGATTTTCAAAATCTATGAAAATGATTGATACAAGCTTTAGACAAAACTATGTAGAAGATTTTAAATCTTGTTTTAGATGACTCTATTATCTTCATCCATAGAAAAAGAAGATATTCTTACTCTAGAAGAAACTCACTCTTCTCCCCTCAAATTGTTATAAGCAAAAGGAAGTAGACAAAACTATGTAGAAGATTTTAAATCTTGTTTTAGATGACTCTCTTATCTTCATAAGAAAGAAGATATTCTTAATCTAGAAGAAAGTCACTCGTCTCTCCCCAAATTGTTATAAGCAAAAGGTAAAGGACATCTTTTAGAAAGGTTGTAGCATGAATAAACTTACTAAAATTCTTTAGGTTTGTTGGATTATTTTATAAAAATAATGTCTTTTTCATTATAACAAAATAGATTTTGTTAATATTGCATGTAAATATGAGAAATTGATTTAGAGATGTGGAAAGTAGTTTGGTGAGGATAATCTTGGAGAAATTGGCACAACTATATTATAAATTTTGACATGTTTGAAACTATCTTTTAAAGAACACATAAAAAAATGTAGGATTGAAACCTTTTCATTTAAAACATGATCATTTAAAGTGGGTAGTCCAAACTTCCAAGCTTCACCTTAAGTTGTTACTCAGTCTTTCTAACATAAAAGATTAGTCACTTTCCATTTCTAACTTAGTATTTCTATTATCATTTAATTACACAACTTACATGGTGTTGACCACATTCTAAAATTAAATTAGAAGCAATAATCTTCTCATGGGTCCACTTTTGATGGTGGGGCAATTGTCACTCTTATTCTCATTTTAGAGGTGGGCTTGTGGTAGTCGTGTGGCAACTAATTATTGGAGGAAAAAGAATAATGAATATGTGGTAGAAAAATGGAGCACTCAAATATTGAGAAAAGATTTTGAATGGGCTTAGAGAAGGGGTTGAAAACTAATTCAATCATATTATGAACATTTGTATTACTAAATTGTTTTGTAAAAATTATTTTTATAATATTTCACCTAATTCTTTTAGAAAGACTCTTGTTTTTCTCTATAATTGTAAGAGTCGGTATAGAATGCTTTATATCATGCAAGATTTGGCTAAAGACTTTAGCCACCTAAAATATAGGAACTTCTATGAAAGATTAATGTTATTATATCAAAGGATGCAAATGATAGACTATAATTGGATTGATTCACACATGAGAACCCCTTGGTTATATAGCCAAAGTGAGACATAGGATTAGGCAATATTATAACAAGTGTCTTAATCCTATGACATTGGAC
Source organism: Sequoia sempervirens (assembly GCA_007258455.2). Taxonomy (NCBI): domain Eukaryota; kingdom Viridiplantae; phylum Streptophyta; class Pinopsida; order Cupressales; family Cupressaceae; genus Sequoia; species Sequoia sempervirens. The sequence goes on from VDFB02320176.1 coordinate 77,976, forward strand.
AACAAAGACTATATTACCTACTACACAAGAAGTAAATGGCATAAGATAAGTTAAGATATGATATCAACTAAGACTTCTAGAAATATAAGCTTAACATGTGAATAGGACCTATGAGGTGAACTAATTGGGTAAAACACTTTATTCACACCAACAATAATAACTACTAGAGAAGATTAAATAAGATCATCTAACCTTGTTTATAAAATATTTTAACATTGTTTACTAAGAAAATTCTAGTAGATTTTGATAGTGTATTGTCAAAATTTTGGCTCTCGACCCCTTTTTTATGCTCAAAAGTTGTAAAGTGTTGTCATTCTTGTTGGGGGTATGCAAAAATTGCTCTTTATATGTATTAAGGTTGAAAAAACCCTAATTATGCCTTGCACTTTTATTCTAATCATTTGTCGACTTGCTTGCCCAATTTCTGGTACATTAAGTGATATATGTTCCCTTTTAACCCATTAGGTTATCGGCCCCTTTCTTTCCTAGTGACCGCTTGTTCTAAATTACCACGTGCAAATGGAAATAACTTAAGTGATTCTACACTTATGCCTTTTCATTAAGCCATTTTTTGCTAAGTGTTATGATTCTATTAGTTTTGTGAGTCCACGAGATATATTTTACTAAAGAAAGGGAAGGTTGTAGAATAGTGGAAGAATGGCATATTTCCTCTTTCTTATTAGTTTTGCATTCCTGCAAGAGCTTAATTATTAAAGTCAAAAAGAGGATGAGGAATTGTAGAAAGGTCGACACTTAGCATCAAGTGGCATGGTTATGCAAGTTCTCAAACTCTTCAAAGATGGCCCACTTTCTAAGTGTGGAATTGTAGGAGTGTGACATGTGGATATGCTTCATTGATTTCATGGGTCTACAAACTCTTCAAGGTGGGTTCCATTTTAAGTCACGAAACTATGGAAGGTTTCCATGTGGATTCCTAGTTGAAGTCACTTTCCTTTCTGAAGGCACTCTTATCAATGGACCCACACAGATGACGTGGAAAGTGATATGACTTGGAATGTTACTATTGGTCAAGATTTTTCAAAGCACATTAATTTACTCTTTTCAAAATATTCAAAATTTATTCAAAGAAATTTTGGATCGTTGATCTTGTTATGTCTCCAAAAATCAACAGCTCACATTCAAACTTGAGAAACGTATAGTTGGATACGCCTAGCTCGCATGAATGAACAGTAATGGTGAAAGTGATGGACTTCTACTAAATATTTGAAAGGATTTTCTCCATAAGTATTACAATTCTATCAATGAGTGAAATCATTATGCATTTCATCAAGACTAGAAAGCAATTTATTGGCATTCGGTGACTTTTGCAATGAGCTAGGGTTACCAGAGTGAAAAAACAAGTAAGTTCATAATTTTTGACCTCTTGTTCAAAATTTCTCAAAGCTCCCAATATTTAGGGTGTGTAATTGAAGCTATAAATCAAGTGAATTGTCTAACACACCAAACCCTATATTTTTGCAAAAAGCCCTTGGTTAAAACAAATTGAGAAGATGAATTAACCTAAGAGCCATCCATCTTCATTAAAAAGGCCTTTTGATGAAGACCTAATTGTCCAATTCCTTGGGTCATCAAGAAAAGTCGTATGTGCCCAAGGGGTTGGTGCTACAACTAGTTTAAATGACAATGAAAAAGAATGTAGAGATGTAGAGCTCCCTATTACTGGATGGAGCCTTTTCAACCATTGGTACAACAAGAGGGCTTATAGGGTTCCCATTGCAAATGTCTAGACATATGACCTAGTGAAATTAATTATTCCCAATATCTTCATGAATGTGGAATTTTTTAGGCATGTAGCCAAGAACTATGATGAAAATGGCAGTGATTGGGGCTACAAATGGAGGAGTTTTGGTAAAAGTTGATAAAGCCTCCATCTATGAAGTTTTTGGTCTAAAATTTGCTACCAACAAAACTATAGATTTTGACCTATTCAAGCAAAAGTGTTAGAAAGATAAGCACAGTTATAGAGTCCTATAGTTACCAAGGCATAAGTTGAAGGGATTTGACAAAATGTTTGTTAGAATTTCAGCTAATGAGGTTGAGCCCTTCAACATTGACTTTTTTAAGGACTATTTTATTAAGACATAACACTCTTTATGCCAAGTACTCGATGGAGATGCCAAGACTAATATTGTGTCATTGATGTACATGGCAACTAATATAAAAAACTCATTGGTTAATAATAAATTTGACTTTGTTACATATATATCTAATAGAATTCATAAGTAGTTGATGGAGATAAAGGCCAATAATAAAGTGGTCAATTTCATATGGTATTCATTGCTTTGCCAAATGTTTCTTTATGATGGAAGGAAAAAGTGGGACCAAGCTTTACAGGTCAGAATGACAAATGATACTAGCAAGTCTCTGCTTATCCAATGTTGGACTCATGTCTAGGACATGCAATGTGAATCTGCAAACTATGTGGTCTTTAAGGACCATTTTATCAAGAGAATCTTAGGATTTATTGGAGTGGAAGGGCGAGTTGCATAAAGAAATATTGAATTTCTTAAGACTCAAGGAGAGAGTGCCAAAACTTGGTGTTTAACACAATTGGAGAGATTGGTATCTCCATTTAGATTCAACTGTCACCAAAATATATGGGTGCCTTGTGGGGCCCCACATACTTCCAAGACATGTTCCTTTGAGATTGGCATATCTAAAAGTAATATGGTTGTTGAATGAATTTGATAAATCCTATCTAAAAGGATAAAAGAAGGGCTCATTATTCTCATTGACCACCATTTTTTTAGACGTTACAGTTATCAAGGAGGGATTGGAACTCATTTACCCTGTGCTTTAGGCATACATAATGGTTTAGGAAGTTGCAAGAGCATTAGACCCTAAAGGCTTCATCAATCAAGTAAGAACAAGTATCAAAAGATTTGCATTCATGCACCAAGTCCTTTTTGGTGAAGATGTGATTAGAAACTATCCAACTAATAAAGTGGTCAATGACAGAAGAGTAAAATGGGTTTCCTTTAGGAAAGTAGAAGATAAAACGACAAAGTTTACAAGTTTGAAGATAATAATAACAGTTAGAGATGACAGTAATAATATATGAAGGCAGTCAAAAGAGAATTAAAGGCATTCAATAGGCTTATCCTATACCCACATGGAATAGTGATTCCTTCAAACTCTTTAATAACAAGTCCTTTTTATTTTCTAATGATAATTTTAAAGCATTAAAAGGCAGCTAAAGAAGATTTATGATCAATGGAAAGCATCTAGGAAAGTTTGGTGAGTTGTGCAATAGATGGAGGAAACATAGGAGGCAGTTTGACCTAGTTTGGAGCATCTCCAAGTATCTAGGAGTTGTTCAAGGAGTCTTGGCTAGTAGATAGGGTCAAGGCAAGAAGTTTTCTTCATTCAAACACTATTTTGGAGCATTTTATGGAGCTGGAAAGTAGGGATGACAATTTTGGACGCCCAAGAAGGTTTGACCTAGAAAGCTAAAGTAAACCCTTGTCTTTTCTTTCTCAAAACGTGTTCCTATTATTTGGAAAGCTATTGAGAAAATTAAAAGGAAGCCTAGGGGCATATTTTTAATTAGTTATTTCTCATTCTTAGTAATGTATTGTAACTTAATGAGAGAAGAACCAAAACCCTAAAAATCTTGGGCTATTATAATAAAATTCAAACTCCTTGAAGATAAGATTTCACTCCAAAGGATGCACATAACCCTCAAAACATTGAAGCCTTTTGACACCTAACAAGATAATACTTTTTGACAAGTTCAAGGGACTAAAAAAAATTAAGACTCATATTTTTTTTTAAAACATTATGCTCAACTTGTTAGAAAGCTATTTTAAATCAAAGGAGTGAAAATAGTCTAACATTTTTGGCAACCTTTGAGGGGGTTTTGCTTGCTAAAACTCACAAGACCAGCAGCCTTGCATATCCATTGGGTATAAGAGGCACATGGAGACCAAAAAAAACTAAGAACTAGACTTGACAATTAGTTGTAACACCTTAGCAAGCTAAATAAACAACTAGACTAGAGACTAACTAACAGTGCTTCAACACTTGGAGAAAAAGACAAACTAACTATGTGCATCAACACTTATTGACTTGAAAGAAAATCTACCCTAACCTATGCTCTTAAAGTGTGTCAATGAAGAGTTTGAGAAGAATTCAACCAAATAGAAAGGAGAAGGGGGCAGTCAACCTGCAAAGATGATATGGTGACCTCCTTCAATCAACATAGGGCAATTTTCAAGAGCAAGGACAATGCTCATGAGTTATGACAATGGGAACACAAACTAAGTGAAAACCTTAGTTTCAAGAGATATTGAGGGTAGATAAGGATTTCAAGCATACTAAAGACAATCCTCACATGGTGAAAATATATTCATGGAGACCAAAAGGTGACAACAAAATGAAACATTAAGGAGCAAGATCATAACCAAAGGGTAGTGACCTTGCATACATCTATTGCATAGAGTTGGCATGTAGTGATAATATCAAAATCATCAAATGGAAATGAGTAGTGGTATTTACAAGTGGTAGAGGTCTTCTTAAGTGTGTCATGCCTTTCCCAACATCCATGAAAATAATATGACGTCTAAAAAGAATAGTGGGACCTAATGGCAGGTCATGGTAATAACAGAGACCAAATAGGATTAAGACTAAAAATGACAAAGAATAGTTGGATGTTGCATGAGATTATCCAGGATATTTTAAAAAAAATGAACTTTTCATGAGCTCAAGCTAATACAATAGTACTATAATGGCCAAGGTTCATCTAGAAGAAAAAACAAGTAAAGAGAGACATTGATTTCAATATTGTATCTATGGCTTTCAAAGCAGTATACAAGCCTACCAATCAGGGGCAGTATCATATCATGAAGATATACCTAGTGATAGTTGAAAATGAACGTGAACCTATAGTGACAATTGTAGATACTCAAAATTGTCCTCAACCTACGACACTATTTTTTGACTAACTTTCTTCTAACCCTAATTCCATCTAAACCCTAATTTTCATCTTCTTCCTCATATCATTCATAATTAAATAATTTTAATAAGTTAATTATACTAATTCCTTCCTTTTCATCATTTTTTCCGATTAAATAATTATTATTTAATTACTAACTATTTCACATCTTAGATCAATTAAATATTTTTATTTATCTAATCCTACAAGCCTAATGTTCTTTTATAACTTATTAAATTATTTTATTTTATTAATTATTCACGCTTTCGAAAATAACTGAATTTTTATTTATTTTATTTTCTACATTCTCACAAATCCAACTCTTACAAACTCCCATTAATTTCTCAATTTGATTTCTTACGCCTCCATTATTTTCTCTCAATTTTCTCTCAATTTTCTTCTACCATTAATTTTTCTTCCACTTCCACTAATTTCTCCAATCAATTTCCCATGATTTCTACTTCATAAATGAGCAACTTTCTCATGAAAGTTGTCTCATGTGATCTTGACCATTCATTCTCTTCTCAATCTTGTATGTTCATTTTGCCATCTCTTCATCTATAAATTTGATCTTCAAACTCTCTTTTTCTCTAGAGCCACAGTCTTTGAATCATTTTCTTTATTATCATCTCGAGCCTATTAAATTTGTGCACTTAAAAATTAAGAGCAACACTTCAAATCTTATCAAGCAAAGAAGAGAAGAGCAATAGAGGTCAACCAATGATGGCATAAAGGTATAATTTGTTTTGTTTGTTTGCATTTTATCCTTTATGCTAAGTTATGCTCTATTATGTGATTGGGGATTTAAAGCTTATTTCTAACAATTGGTGATTGTTGTGTGTGTTTTAAGCTTTCTAACCTGATTTCCCAGTCGATAAATTGGTGAACCTGACATGAAGAATAAGACTTGACTTTTTCTTTTGCAGATTTGACATGTTTTCCATTGCAAGATTCAGTGATGCAATTATTCAAACAGAGCAACACATCTATATGCATAAAGTGATGCATCTATAGGCTAGAGTGACACATTTGTTTAGATCATTGGAATTTGGGTTTTTCCTAATGTTGGTTTTTTTTGGTTTTCTATGTGATCTAGGGTAGTGAATCTAATCCCTTGTTAGGTTGATTTGCTAGAAAATTGGATCTTGGTGCTTGTTGTTCTTGTTTTTTTTATTTTCCCAAGTTTTTACATCGTATCTGTGTTATAATTGCATCACGACACATTTGTGACAACAGAGCCACATATTTGTAGAAAAAGAGTGTCACATTTGTCAGACAACATGATGCATTCATAGAAGCATACCAACACATCTATTGTATATAGCGACACATCTATCGTATATAGTATTGCATATGTCTATGAGAAAAAAGGTATACGAGTTTTAATTTCTAATTTGTGCATGTGCTTTGATCTGTTAGATTAAAGGTTTTTGAGTTACTGATCTCTTTATTTTAGTTGTGTGACAAATGTTGGGAAGAGATATTGCTTTCTGAAACTACTAATTGTGTTTGTTGTAGCTTGAACGCCAATTTTTTTGTTTCAAACTACTAATATAGTTGTTGCAGGATGTTGTCAAAGCCTTCTTATAGACTACTAACTAGTTGTTTTAGGTTTGATTTTTGAAGAATCTAACTTGAAATGTTGTGTCTTCATTTTTTACATTAGATAACACTTAGATTAGTTGGGTCAAAAAGAACTTTGTTTTTTGTGTTTAGTGTGCTTGCACGTTGTGTCAACCTAGGCTAACTACAAATATCAAGAAATTAGTGGCTTAAATAAGGGGCAAGAACACTAAATTATTTCATCAAACAACCCTCAATAACACTTAGAAACGTTGTGTCTTCATTTTTACATTAGATAACACTTAGATTAGTTGGGTCAAAAAGAACTTTGTTTTTTGTGTTTAGTGTGCTTGCACATTGTGTCAACCCAGGCTAACTACAAAGATCAAGAAATTAGTGGCTTAAAGAAGGGGCAAGAACACTAAATTATTTCATCAAACAACCCTCAATACATAGAAAAGGGAATAGGATTTCAAAATAATTCTAGATAATGGATGTGTTATCTTAGAAGATGAACAAATTCAAGGAGTTCATTTTTATAAGGAATCACTTAATCAGGCCCCACGTCCAATGGAAGAGAATGACACAATCCTTAGTAAACTACTCCACATTATTCCTAAGTCCATTTATCCCTAAGAGTTGTTAGCCATGGAAAGATATTTTTGATGAGGAGGTTAAGTAGGTGGTCTTCTCCTTTGACCCTTACAAATCCTCGGTACTGGTTGAATTTCCCCATTCTTTTTTTTTTAAATCTATTGGGATATTGTTGGTAGAGATATTGTACAAGTTGTTAAAGAATTATTTAACTATGATAAAATGTTGAAGGAGATGAATAATACCTTCATTATTCTTGTCCCAAAATGTTTTGGTGCTAACAATATGTATGAATTTATACTCATATGTTTATGTAACACTATCTATGAGATCTTATCCATGTTATTGGTCCTAGGAATACAACCTTTCTTTATTCATCAAAATCAAAAGGGTTTCGTTCTTGGAAAACAAATTATCGATGTTATCATTTTGTTCCATGAAACTCTTCACTCTACGAAAAAAAGTAATAAGGAAGGTTTGGTATTAAAGTTCAACATTTCCAAAGGTTATGATAAAGTCTCATGACAATTACTTTCCAAATTATTTTATCAAATTGGTTTAGAAAATAAAATGATAAATATTTTAGAAGAATGTTTCTCAACTCCCTCTTACTCTATTTTGATAAATGGAAGCCTACATGGTCATTTCAATGCTTCAAGGGGTATTAGGAAAGGAGAACCTCTCTTCTCCTATCTATTTATAATTCTGATTGAGGCCCTAGGTAGATATATTAATGAATTCATTAGTAGAGGATGGCTAAAAGGTTTCAAACCGACGTCTCACCTCTATCTTGTCTCTCAATAGCAATTTGTGGATGATTTGATTCTTTTGGGGGAAGCTACTATGGCTGAAACTACAAAATTGAAAATAATCCTCAATAAATATGCTCAAGAAATAGACAAAAAATCAATTGAATAAGAGTGGTTTATTCATTTTCAATACCCCTATTAGGCTTCAAAATAGAACTACCAATTTATTTAATTGCAATATTTAGCAACTACTTGCTTCTTACCTAGAAATTCCTAACTCAAGGAAAAATCCATAGCTCAACATGGGTTAATTTAATTGAAAAGATTCATAGAAAACTTGTTTCTTGGAAAGGTATCCTTTTAAGAAATATTAGTAAGATTAAACTCATAAAAGCCTCCTTGAAAAAAACCCTTGTTTACTTGCTCTCTCTTTTCAAAATCCCTAGGTATATGGCTAAAAATATTGAAAAAATTTAGGGACAATTTCTCTATTTTGGTACAAAACAAAAACATATATCATCTCTTGTTGCTTGGGATACTATGTGCTCCCTAAGAAGAATGTTAGGTTGGGCACAAGGAATATTAATTTGATGAACAAGGTCATCTTGGCCAAAGTTGGCTAGAGTCTTATTAAGCACAAATTTGAATGGGAAACTTTCATGAAGGACAAATAACTTAATGGTAAAGAGGGTATTGTTCTAACACAATCCTAACAATTACCACTAGGATCTAATATTTGGAACAACTTTGTTAAGACTAAGGACTCTCTCTCTCTGGGATTGAAATGACAAGTCAACAAATGTGAGCATGTTGGGTTCTGGGAAGACCCCTAGATATCTACCCTTCCTCTTGACTATCATCTTATATGCTCTACAATCAAAATTTATTTGGAAAGAGGACTAGGAAGATAAGATAAGGACTAACAGAATGTTGGAAACACCCCCATTCTTGGATAATTTTATCTATCTAGTATGAATCTCCTCTTAATCTTGCTTTTTTTGAGTTAGCATAATTTCAAATCATAGATTCTACAAAAAAATTCTCCCAATTTTACTTTTTTTGGGTAGAATCCCACTCAAGAGAGCTCTCTATTTAATTTAGCTACAATTTGAATGACCCTCTTCAACCTATCCCTTTTAGCCAGATGAATATCTAGAATCACAAAACTATTCCTAAAATAAATTTATTTTTGTGGAATATTTATCATAGAAAGATCTTGACTATAGACAATCTAAAAAAAAAGGCTTCTAAATGGTGAACATATACTCATTCTATGAGAATGAAGAAGAGAAAATAGACGATCTTCTTATTCATTAAAGTTATGCTTGGAACACCTGGCAAAGGATCTCTAAAGTTTTAGTATTTCATGAGTTTAAAAGGATGATGCTAGAAGTATTACTTACATTTGGAAATCCCCTAATTAATTATTTATGGTAGTAGGCCTTTTTACATGTGGGTTGGGGCCTATGGAAAGAACATAACAACATGATTTTTAGAAATCACCACAAAACTTGGAAGGTTTTGGCTAATTCTATTCTTTTAAAAATATTGAAAATATTAAGGTGACTAATCTCAAGAAACCTAAGCTTAACCCTTCAAATCTTGAAGAAATGATAACACAAAATTAGGGAATCTTTGAAAAATTAGCTAAAGTTGACCTCTCCAAATTGGTCTCTCGCAAGACTACAACTTGGTAACCTATTGATTTGGATTGGTACAAACTCAACTTTGATGGATTTGTTAAGAGAAATCTTGTTATATGGGCAAGGGTTGTATTATTAGGAACGACAAAGTCTAGTTGATCAATGCACCTATATTGTGAACTTGAGGGTCCAATCCAACAATTTTGTTGAAGCTATTGTTACCCACCATGGTGTCCTTTTAGTTGTTAGTAAAGGGATACAAAAGTTAATAATTGAATGGGACTCTAAAATGTTATAGATATGATAAGATCCAAAGTGAATCCTTGTTGGTTTTATGAAGATATTATTAGAGAGATTAAATTAAACCTTATTAACTTTTAAGATATTGAAATTCATTTTTTTTAGGAAGGGTAACACATCTAACTTACTAGCCGACCATGACACCCAAATCAAAGACATCATAACTTGGCATGATATATCCTCACTTCTGGAGCACATAATGTCTTAAGTTAAAAATGAAATACAAAATAATCATCTCCCTCCTAACAGACTAAGGCCCATACCACTACACCAAAAGATCAGCCTAGTAGTAAGGGTGGCTACCCCTAGCGTTAAGGGTCAATGGAGTTTATGTCCCACTTTTTGGAGGATCTGTGTCTCGCAAGCTGTCGGACATGTGGGAAGCATTGTACTCCCTTGGCCCTTGGGTTTTTTTCCAATGGGGACATTATAGCCCACCACGCTCTGCGAGGCTCGACCTAGCCCACCACGCTCTGCGAGGCTCTGATACCACTGAGGTCCATACCCACTACACCAAAAGACCAACCTAGTAGTGAGGGTGGCTACCCCTGGCATTAAGGGTCAGTGAGGTTTGCGTCCCACTTTTCAGAGGATCTAAGTCTCACAATCCGTTAGAAATGTTTGAAGCACTGTACTCCCTTGGTCGTTGGGTTTTCGTCCAATGAGGACATTACAACTATAATGTACCCATTTTCGTGAGCATCAAAGTTCGAAGGGTTAGCCTATCAGTTGACCCTCGTAGGTTAGTATGGTGGATTAGAGGGTTCAGATTGGGTGTCATGGAGTTGTTCAGTTGGCAGATGGTAGTGTTTACCTCTCCAAATTGTTGGTATATTATGAGGCTAGGCTATTCAAAGGTTTATGGGCCTGTTTTGAGGAACTTACTATTTATAGTAAGTTAGTGGATGTTAGAGAAGGACCCTTACTATTTTTAGTAAGGTAGTTGGATGCGTAGTGGAGTGGGTGACTCCTTGGTTCAAACGAAATCGAGAAATAATGAGTATTTATGGAGTTATGTTATTTTAATTATTAATAAAGTAATACTTTATTAATAATTAATTATAAAGGGTAATTATAAAGTTATATTTTCACTTTATGCAAATGGGGCCACTTAATGACTTAAAAAGTCATTTAATAAAGTACATCATAATGATATAATATAACTTTATGATTAAAGTGGTCATTTAAATGACTTAAGTGAAATTATAAAAAAAAAGGTACTTTGGGTGCCCACTCCAAGGATGTAATATTAAAGCATTTAATGAAGTTTTTAAAGATTTAAAAGAGTCTCATGAGGAAATCGACCTATCTTGGAGAGAGTATAAAAGGCACCAAAGCAAATGAAAAAGTTATCATTGGATCATTTTATACTTGTGTGTTTGGAGAGCTCTTCTCTTGGAGAAGGAAACCTAGGGTTTCTGCATATTTTGGCATTGGAGAGCATAGATTCTTCATTGTATCACCTACCTGAGTGTGTGAAAGACCACTTAAAGGCTACTTTGTGTGGTGGCTTCATTACAGGAGTCAACTTGTGCTTCATTGGAGAATAAATCAAGGGTTTCAAAGGATTATTTATTTACAGGTCATCTTAATTATTGTTAGCAATCATTATCATCTGCCACATTGGTTTCAAAAGCCATACAAATCTCTATTGGCTAGGTCATGCAATCTTGTAGCTAGGACATGTTTCTCTAAGGCTGAAATGCCTTGTGTTTGGAGCTGAAAGTTGTTTCATTTGGGACAGCTAAGGGTTTGGTTAAAGTCGGTTGCTTTAATTTAGTGGAGAAAACAATATTTTGTTCAAGGCATCCATGGATAAGGGTTTCAATTTGTTGCTTCAGATTTCTAGAATTGTTGATATAAGTTTTTGATTACAATTCATATCTTTGGGTATGTTTACATTGTAGATTCTTAAGAAAGAGAAGTCCAATTGCAATTATATGTATTGTAATTTCCAAGTTATGTCAATTCAGAAAATATAATATCAAGCATTTAATTTCAGTCATACTTCCTTTGAGATTGCATTAGTATTATAGGATTTACTTTACCTAACAAAGTTCATGAAATATTCTCAAACAAACCCAAACAAACAAATTGAACAAGGGCAAAAAATTTATATTCTCAAGAATCTGCCTAGAGAGGGTTCTTACAGTGATGTACCTCGCAGTCTCTTTGGCACAAAGGCAATTACTCTTTAGAGATTCCTTAATGATGACATGGAGAGGAGGGATATTATTTTTACCTTCTTGAATTTTCTTTTCACACTAATGTGGTTTCTCTAGCTTTTTGCCCCTTGTGAAACTACAGGTTATTGTTGTACCTAGGTTCTTACTACCTACCTCTTCTCAACCATGGGAGACATTTTTTTGTAGATAGGGTCGAGTGACTATGAGAGTGTTAAAAATGATGAGAAGTATGAGATATCATGTAGAGAGGGTACCTTTCCCCTTATTGATACCCTAATTTCTTCTAAATTTTCCAACTCTTGGAAGGCTAGCATTATGAATGTGAGGGGAATTTCTTTTTAGGGCTCTATGGAGGTGATTTTTATGACCATGAGCATATAAATGGAAGGGGTTCACATCCATAAAAATGTGAAAGGAAATTACCATGATGTCATGAATCAGTTCTTAAAAAGGAGTGAAAAAATTAACATGTTACATAGTGACTTCAATAGAGAGGACCTCCCTAGCATTTGGAAAAAGATTGGTCGAAGTGTTGATGAGGCATATCACATTGGAGGGTTGTTATAAAAGGTTTCATTCCTACCTCTTCCCTATGCTCAACCATTTCAGGCATAAATATAAAAATGAATTTTGGCTATATTCCTCATTAGAAGATTCTACCCAAAAAATTATATTTAATGAGAAACAACTCCCCTTGCACTAGAGATTAATTTACTATCTCTATTGCTACAACTTATCCCTAACCCTAGTTCCCACAACTTGACCATGCATATATAATCCTTCCCTTTCTCACTCAAAGGAGGGACCCACTCCTAAAAGGAAAAAGTCTGATATACCCCACCATCTATGTTTTTTGGCTCTCCTTAGACTAGCTCTACCCCCACTTGTCCTATGGTCCCTCCCCCTTCCAATATGAGGCCCAAAAAGAACACAATATCCTTTAGGAAACCCATTTATGGTCCCTATTCTTCCTCTTTTGAGGAGGATAACTCTCCACCCAACTCCTTGGATTGAAACCTTGCCCCCTACCTTCTCTACTAAATCCAAAATAAAGAGCACTCTCTATCCCTCCCCTCCTATCCCCCTTGAAGACCACCCCATTCTAGAGGAGCCCACTACCACTGCTACCCCTCAGAGACACTCCCATGTGTTCAAAAATAATAATCTATTTTTTGTTAGGGCCCATGATGGTCATAGCTCACATAATACTATTCCCATAGGTCCCATGGAGGAACCTCCTAACTATATATATTGTATTAAAATGGAGGAGAACCTCAACCCTATGCATGGCTATTATCATTCAAAATGATATCCTGAGGTGGAAGCTTGCACAGTGTCATGTGGCCAAAAGGAAATTTCATAAGTTGGAGGTCATCACCCTATCTAAGGCCCAAGTTTGGAAAGATGAAGAGGTTGATGAGGATGTGTGGGAATATGTGAAGAAGCTAGCAAAGAATTTTGACCAATGGGAATAATTAGGCAAGGAGGTGGATTCCCTGAAAATGAACTAGGAATTTTTTTGAGAAACATTGAGGAAATTGTAAATTTCAACAATGAAATGATCAAGAATACAACTACCACTCTACAACTATTTCAGATTGAGCTAGAGAAAAGGAAAACCAAAAACTAGGTGAAGGAGACCACTACCTAGATCACTTCTTCTTAGTTTGGGCCTGCTAATAGAACCTACGCCAAAAAGGAGACTAAAATTAATTATATTGCTTAGTTTGAAGATATTGAAGCCAAAGATGATGTGCAAAGTGAAAAACTTAAGGAGGTTTTTTTAGGGTGAAGTTGGAATTCCTTAATGTGAGTGGCAAGCCATTGGTGGCTTTAATCTACTTTTTGATATGTTGGTGGTCCTTACTATTCTTTGTTAACAGGTGCAGGACAACTAAGAGGGGGGGTGAATCAGTTGTCACCAAAGTTAAACTCAAAACTTCAACCCTTATCAATTTCACATCTACACAGTTATGTTATTAATCATGAGAATGAAATGCAGAAAATAGAAAATAAAATCAACATAGTGAACACCAAATTTTACGTGGAAAACCCAATGAGGGAAAAAACACGGTGAGGATTAACTCACAATATAAAGTAGTTCCAAAACTGAATGTATAAGGCTCATTGCCCTGAAAGGACTCATTGTCTGGATACAAAAGCTCACTGCTTACAAGGAGGCTCACTGCCTACAAAAAGATTTATAAAACAAAATTGGGCTTCACAGCCAAAATGAACTGAAAAGAGTGCACCTAACAAGTGCTGATACAGTTTCAGTGATGCTCAATACATAGACTTAACACACTTCATCATTTTTTCTCTTCTTCAACTTCACATTCACAACTTCCTCATCGATTGCACTTTTTAATCTTCAACCCTATCCAATATATATACTCAATTCATCCGCAAGAATCAATTAGGTCGGCCTAATTAGATGCATTTATTTGTTTATAAAAAATTACTAACTTGTTGGCTACAAGCATTCACAAAATATTTCCAAAAGGAAATCCAAACATCCAACACGCTACATCATGTCCACATGGACCTAAGATAGGTCGCACATATATCCGCATAAGAAAAAATAATTCACCATATCATGACTTATCCAAGAAGTCGGCCAAAAATAGACTTAATTGTAAAAAGTAATCAACCTAATAATGTCGATACATCGTACGAGCACCAGAGCACAAGATATTCTGAACATATATGCTTTCAACAATCATAAAATTTTTCCCAAAACCGCATGCAACAACAATCAACTACGGAGGATTGCAGACTAGAATACCGGAGGGTGCAACTTGAATACTGATTTAGATACCAGACCAAAATACTAGATCAAGCACTGACTTAGACTTGCAATCAAAACATGGTGACATCAATGACAACAAAAAACTATAGAGATGGCCATTCTTCTTCATTCTTCCAACAATCTCCCCCTTTGTCATTGATGGCAACATGTGCCAAAATTTTCAAAACACAACATTCTCCCAGCTCATATGAATCCCTCCCCATAACTTTATACTCTAACTCTCTCCCCCTTTGACATCAATGGCAAAGGGCGATCAAAAAGGTAGGATGTATATGATGACACAAGAATTCCAGCTTCCCATTTTAAACATTCAAACAAGAATGACACTTTTTACATGAAATATTTTCTTATACCTCTCTTATGATTGGAAGAATTATTTTTCAGGCTTGAGTACAACTGAATTCATTCTTGCACTCATACCTTCCAACATAGATAACTGCATAAAGGAGGATGTCTGATTAGAAGACAGACATAGTCGTTTACAAGTTTCAGTATCAGAGAAGATTCTGAAGAGATGATCTAATCAGACCTCGACAACTTCCTTAACCAACCAGAAGGTTCTAACCATATCTTCTCTTTTCCTTTGAGTAGTCAACAATTCTACCTATAGTTATCCAACTCTTATTCTCTATTTTCCATCCTTGTCATTGAAGAAATCAAAGTTCTTTCCAATACTATTCATCTCAGCTTCAATAGCTTCAATCCTGCTTTTGAAATTATCAACAGCTGTCGGCCACCAGAGACAATACTTGTAAATGTCAGATATTTCTCTCATTCATATGTTTAGATAGTACTTGCTTTGCTTTGTTAAACCTTCTTTCAAGCATAGTTTTGAATTTATGCCCTTTAGGTCCTTCCAACAATGTTCTCTCTTCAACAATCTCTACAAGATTATCTGGTAAAGAATCTAACACATCTAAAACTGAAATACCTTTATTCAACAAATAATCAACCAACATGTATCATCAATTTTAAGTTTCTCAATTGGAGAGCACACATTCCACATTTCACCAATCTTCTTCATTTCAACCTTATCCAGTAACATCTGTATATCCTTTGTATCAGATCCAGATAGAAATTCTTCATTCTTCTTTTCTGAGACACCTATTACAATAGTTTTCTTCTTTTTCAGTTCTAGAGGAAACTCACCAATGATAACTTCCAATTCTCTCTTACCGAAGGATGAACCCACTTCAAACTGACTTGGTATTGACATACCAAAGCATAAATTTGTTCTTAAGGATGTGAAATATGATTTTCACACAACATTATCTGCCAATGATTCCAAGTATCTATAGACTTGTTTCCCAATAGGAATATTAGATTCCCACACTACATTTTCTCTTCCTGGTAGGGAGTTCAAAAAGTAAAAGGCCAAGCACACAAGCAAAGATCCAAATCGAAAGGGATAACCCTCAACCAATAACATTTGAGCATTCTCAGTTAGATTTTCAAGTAATAGGCTACACAAATCAAACTGCCTATTTTCCTTAACCATCTCATGTGCAATATATACAACAATAGCTGATGTGGAGCCTTCACAATTTTTGAAATATATTTTATAGGAAATACCATATGCAACATACCTTACAACTAAATTCACAAGAGTGTTTATCAATAAAGCTCGAGGATCTTTATTAATGCCAGTAAGTTCCTCCACATCTTTGTATTTCATGGTTTTCTTTCTAGGGAGATCCCCAATACTACATAAGCCAGTAATCACTTTGATCGCTTCTTTGTGATTAGGTAGGGTTTGTCCAATACAATGTTGTCATTCTTGAAATGACTCAACAAGAACAAGATAAAATCTTTATCAACAAACCAAGGAAATTCTCCCCATAAATCCATACCTAGGGTTTTTATGCTCTGTAATTCATTTTCCTTCAACCCTAGTTCCATTTATTTCATCTTCCTATGATCAAATTCTTCCAATTCAACTCCTTTCATCTTTAGTGGAATGTCACCACTCGATCCTCTGTCCATTTTCGTGCTTAACTTTCTTGAATTCGTTAATGTTCAGTCAAGAATTCTTCTTTTCCTTCGTAGACTGAATAATAATTCTTGTGTATTCATAATAGTTTCTTCAAATTTCTTCATAAATGCTTTAGATCACTTTGAGATCGCTCCAAGACACCTTTTCAAACTGTTCAATTGCTCAACTAATCAAAGAAGCTTACAAATTTTATCTTATACACCATCAATTCGTATTAAATGCAACAAACATCAAAAAGTTGCTAAAAACATTCTTCTCAACACAAAAAACCCTAATTTGATCTACAAATCAGTATGTCAACATGTTTTCTTTCGGTTCCTTTTCCAAAACCTCTGATTATTCATTCTTCACATTCCATCCTCATGCCAGCCTCTGACACACCATGCTCCCCCTAAGACCATGCTAGGTCTAATTCCCAAAGGAATTTTCCGTACCAAACGAGGGCACAGACACATCAACAGTTTTAGGTTCTTCTTCTTCTTCTTTCTTCTTCCATATCTTATTCATCTCTTGCTTCATCTCTTCTTTGTCGATCTTCTTTACTAGTTCATTCTTCTCTACTGGAGCAAACTACTTTCCCTTCTAACTTCTGCAAACCTTTGAGATATGTCCAGGTTTGTTACAATTAAAGCAGACTACACCTTTCTGATTAGTTTGACCTCCATTACTTCTCGATCTACATTGATTTTCTTTGTGTCCAAATTTGTTATAGGTATAGCAGTAGCCATTAAAAGATTGATTCATTCTACCTCCATTAAATCTGTTCATCATTACTCGATTGATCATTCTCACCTAAGATATGCATTCAATAGCTTTATGTCTAGCCTTCTTACACGAAAAACATTGTCTAGAGAAAGAACCAAGAAACTGATTAATCCTGCTCTTGTATTTTGTTGCCTTGTGACCATATTTATTACAGGAAAAACAAATACCATTGAAAGAGGGATACCTTTGTGCATTAGGATATCTCACAGGAAGTCTCCTTGTAAACTTTCTTTTCTGCTTCCCTTTGTCCTGAGTCATTTGATTGTCCTTAGAACTTTCACCCGCTTCATTTCCCAAGCCACCTTTATCTTTACTTGGTTTTTGTCCTACAAGTAGTTCTCCAAGCTTGTCAGAGCTAGATCTGAAATTGTTCTCACAGAGTTTTGCCTTCTCTAGCTCAACTCTCAAGTTTACTACCTCATGTTCAAGTTTAGAGCATTCATCAGATTTGTTCTGCATCATTATATTCAAACATTCTTCAATTCTCTTATTTTCTTCTACAAGAACTTTCAGTCCAATGATCTCTTGTTTTTGCTGCTCACTTACTTCTCTGTGTTTTTCTTTGAATTTCTTTAATTGTTCTTTCAACTTCTGGACACATTCATTAGCCTCATCTAGATTTACTTTCAAGTCTATGTTTTCATTTTCTATCTTATCAAGATCTTCAAGTGCAATTCAGAGTTCTTCTTTATCATCCATCTGAATAATCTTCAGGATCTTCCTCAAGCAGTTAAGCTCTACACCAAGGAACCAAAGCTCTGATACCAATTGTTAACAGGTGCAGGACAACTGAGAAGGGGGGGTGAATCAATTGTTTCCAAATTTAAACTCAAAACTTCAACACTTATCAATTTCACAACTACACAATTTTGTTATTAAGCATGAGCATGAAATGCAAAAAAAGAAAGTAAAATCAACACACTGAACACCAGGTTTTACGTGGAAAACCCAATGAGGGAAAAACCATGGTGAGGATTAACTCACAATATAAAGTAGTTCCAAAACCAAATGTATAAGGCTCACTGCCAAGGGATCATTGCCCTGAAAAGACTCACTATCCGGATACAAAAGGTCACTGCTTACAAGGAGGCTCACTGCCTACAAAAAGATTTACAAAAAAAAATTGGGCTTCGTGCAGCCAAAATGAATTGAAAAGAGTGCACCTAATAAGTGTTGATATAGTTTCGGTGATGCTCAATAGACAGACTTAACACACTTCATCATTTTCGCTCTTCTTCAACTTTGCATTCACAACTGCCTCATCGATTACACTTTTTAATCTTCAACCCCATCCAATATATATACTCAATTCATCTGCAAGCATCAATTAGGTCAGCCTAATTAGATGCATTTCTTTGTTTATCAAAAATTACCAACTTGTCGGCTACAAGCATTCACAAAATCTTTCCAAAAGGCAATCCAAATGTCCAACAAGCTACATCATGTCGGCATGGACCTAAGATAGGTTGCATATATATCCGCATAAGAAAAATTAATTCACCATATCATGACTTATCCAAGAAGTCTGCAAGAAATAAACTTAATTGCAAAGAGTAATCAACAAAATAATGTTGATACGCCGTATGAGCACCAGAGCACAAGAGATTCTGAACATATATGCTTTCAACAATCATAAACTGTTTCCCAAAATTGCAAGCAACAACAATCAACTGTGAAGGATTGCAGACTAGAATACCAGAGGGTGTAGCTTGAATATCTCTTCAAATACTGGACCAAAATATTGGATCAAGCACTGACTCAAACTTGCAATCACAACATGGTGACATCAATGACAACACAAAACTGTAGAGATGGCCATTCTTCTTCATTCTTCCAACATTCTTCTAATATGTCTAGTGCTTTATGTTGGTCTTTCTTGGTTTTTCTTTCTGTAGTGTCGAAAAATGTACTCCTTTACATTTTCACACTATTTTTGGGTCCCTTAATAAATTAGACTTAATTAAGCCTCTAATTGGCCCAATTATGCATTTAAAATCCTAATTAATCTAGTTTTCCAAGAGGGAAACTTGTATTAAACAATTGCAAACATTAATTAAATTGCCTTGAAATTGGTGTTACCTAGGTTTGGGGCCTATGACCCATTCACCCAAGGGTGAATGGGTTCCCCTTAAGTTTAGGTCCCTAATTTTTAATATGTTTTTGGCAACATTTTTATGATTAAAATTCAATTTGTAATTGTCGGCCTTTGATGTTTAATTTTTGGGAAATTAGAAAAATACCTATAAATACCTAGTCTTTTTATCAATTCAAAACATCTAGCAAGAGGCAACTTTCATATGAGAAAATATTATTGTCAAGAGCATTGAAGAGCATATTTATCAATCATCTACAACAACATAAATTCAAGATCCTATCATGATGTCAAATTTTATGTGTGTTCATGCATGTTTTTGGAGCTAACATTGTGATGTAGATTTCAAGCATTCAAGTCAAGATTCAAGCTATCAAATAAAGCATCCAATCGAGCCATTCATGCAAGATCAAGACCTTGGAGAGGTGTGTTAGATTTTAGTCCTCTAAGGATCCCCATTCAAGGGTTTGGTGAGTTGCAACAAGCTAGTGTTCATTCATCATTCCTTCTGTTCATGTTTCATTTCATTTCAAGGTTTAATTACCAAAACAGGGTTTGACCAAGGAAAACTCTCATTCACCAAAAAAAACAAATTTTCCATCTTTTTGTGTTTGAAAATCTTAGTTTGAAGAAGGATTGAAGATTCATCAAAAGTGCAATTTTGCAAAGTTGTCAAAGTTGTCAACATTGTCGACAAGATATGGAAACTTAGATTCAAAATTTATTTTTGGCTGTATGAAAGTGAAACCTGAGGTAAAAAAAAAGCCTAGATCCACCTCCAAAGGACTATGAAATTTGAGCAAAAAATCCCTACAAAGACTCATTTGACCTAGGGAAAATTTGTCCCAGGAGGACACTTAGTAGGAGCTTTATGTGATAGGTGCATAAAATCATAACCTTCTCAGATCTGCTGGAAGTTTGTGGATTCTTTTAGATTAAGGTTTTAGATTAATGATTCATGTGTTACATTGCATAATTTCATTCATTTGGTATTTTTCATTAATCTCCCAAAAGTGCATTTTAGGCTAATTTACCCCATCCTCAATCATAAGGAAAACAACAAGATCTCCATTAATATTGACTCGCCTTTAAAGGGTTGAAATTTAATCTTTCCCTAGGGGATCTATTTTTCCTAATGAACTAAGGAAGATAGGTGCATCATACCCCCTTGTTACCATTTCATATTGTTGGAAAATGTGCCTCAAACTTACTAACATGAAATTCCTTAAAGAACAAAATCGGTGAGACTCCTAGACTGTCTTGTCAACAAGCAGCTTGGTTCTAAAGGTTTGAAATGATCATGTCGATGTGACTAATGGTCGATCTTGCTGACGGGATCCATCGATATGACTTGAACGGTTGGTGCAAGTTCTCTATCTCTCGGCGAAGGTAGGAGTCTAACCGATAGGTGACAATCGGTGAGAGTCTTGCTGATGGTTCTTCACTGGTGTGAAATATGACTTCATCCCAGCTTTAAGATCTTCATTCAATGGTTTAAGTCTGGTTGATGGTTTACAATCGGGGTAAATCTTCTTGATGAGATGAACAAAGAGAATTCCCATCGGTAAAACATGAACGGTCGAAGGAGCTTTGGAGACTCCCTCCGAGGTGAGTTCTCAACCTAATGGTGTTTGGTCAGAGAGACTTCACCAAGTCAGAGTGATAAAATGATATAAGACTATGTTGTGTGCGTTTATCAAATGGGAAGTTTGGCATCGGTGAGACACGATCTGTTGTCTCACTGATACGTGATACAATTGAAGAATTTTTTCTAAATGATTATTCTACATGGTTTGTTTTGAACCAATAAGAGAAGCAAAATGTAAACTGTTTGCAGTTGGATTGTTGTGATCATTCACTTGTGGGAGATCAACAAACTGTTTGTGAACTGTGAACAAAAATGAAACTCTCTGTAATAGTCGAGGGTTGAATGGTTCAAGGGGTTAGTGTTTTTGAACTATATGTTGTATAAGCATTGGAATAGTAAGACATAATGAAGTGTGATCAAAATTTGTTCTATATGAGGTTGATCAAGGAAATGTTGTTGCTGTGAGATTGATTATTTGAAAGAAGAGTCTGTAACTTGTATGTAATTCAATTACTGTAATACAAGTGATTTTTCTTTGGTGTGGTGGGTTTTTCTCTCGTAAGGGTTTTCCCACGTAAATCTAGTGTTCAATTGTGTATGTGTCTATTTATCTATTATGATATTCCTTTCATGTGCATCTTAATGAACTGTAATTGCAAAATTTAAAGACATATCTATATTCTTCTTTGAGTTTTGACATTAGGAGAGTTTGTTCTGCACCTTAAGCTTTCCTTACACATATTGGTGAACCTATTTTTTATGTTTCACTTTCTTTCTTTTTTAGTTTTGCTTTAGGTGAGACTCGAATCATTCACCTCTATAGTTGTTTGTAATGGCCCTGATCCCTTTTCTTGTGTTCATCTTAATCAAAACATTTATAATCTTATTTATGCCTATTTCAAATTTGTGTTAGATGATAATCATAGAATTTTATGCTTTCGAGTCTAAAGACATAGTTACAATTACAATAAACACATGTGCATCTATTGTTCATATCCATATCCTTTGTTTATGTACTTTCCATTTACTTTCATGTTACTTAATTATTTACTTTGACATGTATTATTCAAACTAGTTTGAATGCAAGTCAAAGTGGGGAAAAATGCAAGGATTAAAAGTTCATCCCTAACACTTACCCCCATTTATTTTGGACCCTTTATTTCTAAATAAATAATTTAATGTTCAAATGATACATTTTTATGCAAGAGTTACCCATCTTGTACCTTATCCATCTCCTATTCCTTATTCCTAATGGTCCATACTCAACATTCATATTTGGTATTTCTTACCTTTGTTTAAAACTATAATTATAATTTTAAACATAGTTTAGATCTATATTCATAACTTTGACCCCGCAAATTTCTAAATTCAAAATTAAAATTGGACCTAGGTAAACTTGCTTCCAATTGGTCATTTCTCACCTACTTAGGAAAAAAATATTCGAGTTTGTATGATTGGGTGTTGTATACAAGGATAAAACCCTAATTCATTTTAGATCATTAACAAATCACATCATAACATCAACATTCAATCATTAGAGCATTACAAGAGCATTGCATCAATATTTTAGATCATAATGATGGTCATAAAAGTTTGTACTTCACTTGGTATATCTTCAACCTTGTTCCAAAATGATTAATTGATGTGACTTGACTAAGACAAAAGTAGGAAGCTTGTCTATTTCCTCTTCTAGCTAAACAAGTTCTACTAGTTGTTTTCAACACCAAAATTTTCGCATAGTAGAGGAAAATAGACTCCCAAATATTAGAAGTGTAATGATCAAGATTATAGATCAAGTTCAAAACTATAGGTGAACATATCAAAATTGTGGGTGTGGATTTTTACATGAATAATGTGTAGATATGTTATCAATCAATCGAAGCTTCACTACAACAATTATGGTGTATAGATTAAAGTCAGATCATAACACAAGTGGCATAATAGATTACTCAATTGTCAAATTTATAATGAGAATTTGCTCCAAAGAGAAAGACAATACTTTTTCTATTTAAATGACCCTTAGAAATTAAAAGGGTGATAAAATTTATTATTATTTGACCCTTTAGTAGAAAACGGGGGATAAAAATAAAAGTTATATTTAATTTCCCTAGAATTTAAATAGGGATATTTTTTTATGAAATTGCATTTAGAAAAGGTGTCAAAATAATTGATTATCAAGTGAAAAACAAATGATCTTTGAGAGAGTGTGATGGTTTGGAAACCACCCTTTGGAATATTATATAAAGCATTTATGAAAGGTTTGGAAGATGGTAGAATATAACATAGGTCACCCATGGAAGATGATGGATATGAAAGTAGTGGGTATTAGACAAGGGACACACAAATTGTGTCCAATTTAGGGTACACTGTAAACATGGGATTCTATGGCTTTCTGTTGAGTGTTTGCTTTATTGTACATGAGTACATGATGTATTTATTGAAACTAATTACTCTTGAATCATAATTATAGCTTAAGAGATCTATCCACTAGATTATTTAAAATGTGAATATGCATCCCAAAAAATTACTTCAAACAACTATTCATTCTATTATTATTTGAATAAAATAAAATAAAATATATTTACAAAATCATTTTAATAGTTTCTACTAACGAAATATTTATTGTAGTATTATTACATTTTATTAAATATTAAAATTATGAAATCTAAAAATATATATTAAACCTTTTTACAATATATACAACTATACAAAAATATATTTTAAAAAATTGATGCATAAACTAAATAACTTTATCATATTTATGAGTTTCCAATTCATCTATTTATCTAAATTAATTATATATTGATAATTAAATTAATTAATTAACATACATATGTAAAAACAAATATTAGAATTCTCTAAAATGAATAATTGTACTATTTTTCTCATATTAACTAATAAATAGAATATATTCATTAATTTTAAAATAGAGAAAGAATCCAATCCTAAGAAGTTTATTAGCCTTCTATTATAATTAAAATTTATATTAAATAGTTATTAAGAAGACTTTGAAACAAATACTCATATTTAATTTCATATTAAGTAATATTCACATTGGTCCATTTTTATATTTTAAAAGAAAACATTAGCACTTCTATATTTAAATATTCACCGTCAATGGTCAATCTTTCTTAAATGAGAACCTTTATTTTTTAATAGATCATAGCATTTTACAAATTTTTTTTAATATATGGAGAATAAAGTACTCTAAGTGGAGAGTGTGTAAACACTTTTATAAAATTTATTATTATCACAATGAGATAAGAATAGAGTATTTTAAATAGGCACTCTTTTCTTTTTTGAAAAGATACTTGTAAAATAGGACTATTGAATTTTTTCAATGGTTATATTGTCTATTTATTTAATCAACATAGATTAATATATATAAAATAAATTTTTAATTAAATTTTAAAATAAAAATGTATAGACAATTTGAAAATAAAATTAGAATGAAATTATATTTTATAATTGATTAAATCAATTAAGTTGGGAAGCAAAGTATTAAGTGGTTTCAAAAAAATAAAAATAATAATAAACATGATCTCATAAAGGAAAAAATGTCTACACCAACTACAAAATGATGAAAGATGACATTTAAGTCCTATTTGACAATCTTTATTGAATTCCCTACTTATTTACCCTTGTCCCTTCTAATTTTTCTCTCCTTCTTCCTCTCCTTTCCTTCATTTCATCATCTCTTTCGTCCTTACTACATTATTCTTTAGCTCTAGGTCACCACCTGTACTAAGCAATTAAATAATTATTATCATTTAGTTAATTAGGTTAATTTTCAAGTCTTTTATTCAAAACAAATAAATAAATCTATTTTCAATCCATTATCCACAAATAAACAAATAAACAAATAAACAATTCAATTATTCACATGTTTATTCTAGCCATCCATATGCAATTAAATTTTATCATCAAATCTTTAATCCTTCATCAATTGATCCTCGTGGATTGATAGATATATGATACCAAAATCTTGCACAAAACTTGAACAACTATAAATCAAACACAATCCATGAGCACATCTACTTTCTATTTGGTAAGATTTGTCAAATGGTTATTTTGTTTAACTCTTTTTATGCTCAATTAAAAATTACATTGAATTTGGAAGAATAATTATAGCTTGCTTTAATTCCATTTTATTTTGTATATATTATATATATTTATTTGCATCAGTACTAAATATCCATTCATTTACTAAATATATTAATATTGTATACTTATTTTTCAATATCATATTTCTTTATTATATGTTTGGATATTATGTAGCAATACACACATCAATATAGATTGTTATTATATATTAATATACAATATTGACATGTCAATATATATCTATTTATATAATATTATATTTATATTTTCACATCATTGTAATATCATTTTTATATGTTTGATTTTCAATATTTTTTATGGATATTTTATTCTTAGATATTGCCAACCATATTTATATCTTATATGTTCTAATAAGATCTATATCACATATCAATATACAATATTGATATTTCTATTTTTAGTATTTCATATTATTGATATAGCCACAAATATCATTGTTTGGATAAGATTGTGTATATCTATCAAATAATATTATTATATTTCCATTTTGACATCATTATAATATTATTTTTACATTGTTTGGTTTTCAATATTTTTTATGAATATTTATTCTTGGATATTGCTTAACTATGTTCATATCTTGTATGTTCCGATAAGATCTAATCACATATCAATATACAATATTGACATACCTAGTATTTCACATCATTGATACAACCACAAATATCATTATTTGTATAAGATTAAGAAAATCCATTTATATATTATCTTGTATATTTTTACATCACTATAATGTTATTTTTTCATCGTTTATTTTATTTTTAGATATTGCTTAACTATATTTATTTCTTATATATTCTAATACCAATCTATATCATATATAAATATAGAATATTGATATATCTAATATTTCACATAATTGATATAGCCACAAATATCAGTATTTGTTTAAGATTATGTATATTTATTTATATATTATTATATTTATATTTTTGCATCACTCTAATGTCATTTTAATTTAATTTAGTTTTGAAAATAATTGTCATTTTATTCCTAGATAGTTCCTAATTATACTTATATCTTATATATTCCAATAGATATTTATATCACATATCAATAAACAATATTGATATATCTAATATTTACATTATATATATATATACATTTCAATATATTTTATCTTTCATATATACATAAATGTTATGTATCAATATATCTACATAAATCTATATTGTATATCAATATGCAAAATTAATATATTCAATATTTCACAATATGGATTTTTTAATATATACCTATTTATTTATACATTTCTATATTATAAATTTTATATATATTTTTATTTCTATTAATGTTTATATCAACACATTTCATTATTTCATATTCATATTTTAATTTGTATAACAACAGATAAATAATCGATTAAACAAGTGATGATGGAGCTCTCTTTTGGTAGGTTGGCATTTTTTCAAAATTCTAAGAAGGCAGGAAATGTTGGTTCTCCCCCTTGTGGTAATGGCGGTAGGTTTGAGGCTGTTGTTGCTGATGGTGTAGAACTATCAGCTTGCAGTGGTGTCGGTGGCATTGATAGTGGGTCCTCCTTTTTGTCTTTTGTTCCAGACTCTTTAGATTTGGGTGACAGTCTTCTTTTCAAACATTGTGTGGGGGCCATCCCTCCTCATAATGTGAGCATGTCCTATTCCCCACATCCAGAGATTCTTAGAAAAGGTATTGATGGTGAAGGACATAAGCATGTGGAGGTCTTTTCAAATGGGCCAAGTTGGTCTAGCCTTTTGGGTGCTAAACCTAAAGGGAAGAGCTCCTCGGTGCTAGTAAGCTTTCATGCGAATTTGGTCACTGGAGAATACTCGATGTCTAATCTTGCTTGCATTATTGAGAACTGTTTGGTTTCTATGGACCTTAATCTGGTCAAAAAAATTATGGGTTCTCGCCCAAATGTTGAGTAGGTCCACAATCTAGTTTCTAAATGTTGGAGGATGAAAGGCCAGGTGGAGGTAGCAGCAATGGCCAAAGATTTTTTCTCATTCTCTTTCACCTACAATGAGGACATGGTTAGTGTTCTTACTGGTGGGCCATGGATGATTGGTAAGTCCTCGTTGGTCCTTAAAAAATGGGAGGTTGGTTTTAATCCTAGTTCTTGTTATTTTTCCTTTGCCCTGCTTTGGGTAAGGCTCCCAACTTTTCCCTTGGAGTATTGGGATGACAAGTGTTCGCTAGCATTGCTAACATGTTTGGAAAACTTCTTTTCATTGATCAAATGACTACTTCTCGGAAGAGGTTGGTTTATGCACGTTTTTGTGTAATTGTGGACCAATCTGCGGACTTGCCTAAGAAGGTGTTGATTAACTCAAAGCTGGGAGGTTGGAATCAAGCGATAGAATATGAAACTTTTGCTTGTTTCCACTACAAAAATGTCGGTCACTGGGCCAAGAAATGCCCCTCCAACGTCAAACTAGTATAGACTCAACCTCTTATGGAATGGAAGGAGAAACAAAAATCATTGGAGGTTTCTGATGTGGAAGGGGATGATGCTGCTAAGCATGGTTTGAATTTGGGTGAGTTAGTTAAGGATACATCTTGTATGGAGGTGAGTATCCCGGGAGGGGAGAATACTGATGCTAGGTCTCTTGAGGAAGTTTGGGTCCGTCAGGGGTAATCAAGTGGTGGAAGAAGGGGAATTGGTTGTTGGTGAGGAGGCTCTTCCCTCTATTGAAATGGAGGCTCCTAAAAGTGTAGAGGTGATGGATAAGGAGTTGGTGTCTTTGACATTGAAGGAGCCATTGATGGTGGTAGTGTCTCCAATTTCTTCTAACATGGGGTGGAGGGTAGGGACGCGATCTTGCAGGAGCCCGCTAGGGCTATTTCAAATTTGGTGCTCACCTCTTCTGTTAATGGTTGAGTTGGCGAGCTCGTTATAGGTCAAGGAACCTCCCTTTTTCCTAGTCAAGACTAGAAACAGAAAGAAGAACCCCTTCCCTCATGAAGTTGCTACCAAGAAACGCTCAAAGGTTGACTATGGCTCGAAGCCAAGGGGCAAAGGGAGGCCCACTCTGCTTCATAATAGGGAGAAGGAAAGTAAAGTTGATATTGTTGATGGCTCGCAGAAAATGTTATTTGAGATGTGTCCTAAGGGAGCATCTCAAAATCCTCCATGAAAATTCTCTCATGGAACATACGAGGGTTGAATAACCCTCACAAGAAGGATCTCCTTGCTAACCTAGTGAGGGATCATAAACCAGATGTGATCTTGATTCAAGAAATGAAAATGCTTGTTGAAAGGTTGGAGTGTCTTAAGAAAAGATTCTTTAAGGAATGTGGCCTTCATGGTTTTGATGTGGATGGCGCTTCCGGGGGTGTGGCCACCTTCTGGAATATGAAAGTTGTCACTAGTAAGGCCATCTTTGGGGTTCCCAATCACATTGCTACCTCCTTTTATCATAGTAGGAGTGATTTTTTTTAGGTCACTTCAAATATCTATGCTCCTAATGTCAAAGTGCTTCGAAGTGTTTCTAGGGGAATATGAGTTCCTTTAAAGCTAATTTCCCCTCTGGACACTAGCTAGTCATGGGAAATTTTAACACTTTGTTGAGTTGTGTTGATAAGTTGGGTGGCTCACAGGTTGACAATGAGATCATATTTGACTTTATGTCTTTTGTTAATGACAATGCCTTGTTTGATATTGATTTGTGCGAGTCTTCGTATACTTGGTCGAATCATAATATTGGTGATGCGTTGATCTAGGTGAAGCTGGATAGGGCCCTCCTTTCACATGAGTGGATGTCTCATTTTTTTTACTCCCTTTCTGCTCTCACTAGGCTGGGGTTGAAACATTTTCTTATCTCCTTGTCGGCTTAGGTGGTCGGTCTTACGTGCTCTTTCCCCTTTAGGTTTGAAAAAATGTGGACGTCTCACCTGGAGTTTAAAGCCAAGCTTGCTTCCTGGTGGGATATTAAGGTGGATGGATTTGCTATGTATAGAGTAGCCAAGAAGCTAGTTGCAGTGAAGACCAACATGAGGAATTGGAATAAGGCTTCATTTGGTCACATCTTCCTTGAGAAAACCCATCTCAAGGAATATTTTGATCTTGTTCAATAGAATATTTAGGCTTTGGGCTATAATGCAAATCTGGCAAATGAAGAGAGTGTGCTCTTGTCTCATCTCCATAATATAGTGGTCAGGGAGGAGGAATTCTAGAAGCAGAGGCCGCATGCGGTGTGGCTTAACTATGGCGACAGGAATACTAAATTCTTTCATCTCACCACTCTGAAGCATCATGCCTCCAATCATATTAAGTATATTCGTCAAGATGATGGGGTGATTGAGAATGAGGAGGAGATCAGGTGGGCAGCTATTTCCTTCTTTTCTAATCTTTTGACTGATGATTTTTCCCCATCCTTAGAAGCCCAAGATCAGTTGCTAGATGTTATTTCTCAAATTGTGATGGATGATCTTAATCACATGCTTAGTGGTATCCCTTCTGTGAAGGAAATGAAGAATGTGGTTTTCTCTTTTATTAGGAACAAGGCCCTTGGCCTTGATGGATTCCCCATGTTCTTCCAATAATTTTGGACCATTGTTTCCAAGGATGTGGTGGATGTGACTAAAGAGTTTTTTGGTAGCTTTAACCTACTCCAGGAATTGAATGCTACTTTCTTGGTGCTGATTCCGAAAACCCTTGGTGCCTCAATCTTCAATGAGTTCAGACCTATGAACCCATGTAATTCAATTTATAAGATTTTCTCCAAGGTTTTGGAAGTTAGGTTATAGAGGGTTCTTCCTCTGATTATCTCTCCGCATCAAAGTGACCTTGTACCGGGCATGAAAATTCTTGACCCTATTATTACTATGCGTGAAAACATTCATTTGTTGATGGTTAACAAAAGGGCTGATTTTTTGTTAAAACTAGATTTGGTTAAAGCTTATGACCAAGTTAATTAGTCTTTTTTGTTTAGAGTCCTCTTTGCTTTTAGTTTTTTTGATAACTTTGTTAAGTTGATCCAGAGCCTCACTTCAATAGTATCATTTTTTGTGTTGGTTAATGGCTCTCCTTTAGATTTCTTTAAGAGCTTTAGGGGGTACGACAAGGTGATCCAATTTCACCCTTCCTCTTCATTATCTTGGCTGAATCTCTGGGTAGGTCATTGTAGCAGAAGCTTTCATTAGGAGCTCTAAAGGGTTTGAGACCGTCTTCCTCACCCCCCTATTCGCATCAACAGTTTGTTGATGATACTTTGATCATGGGTGAGGCATCTATTGCGGAAGCCAAGACTATTAAATTGACTCTCTAGAATTATGAGGCAGCTTTGGGGCAACTGGCGAGTCTCCCCAAGAGCACGATTTTATTCCTCAACACTTTGGAAAGAAGGATGCAAAGAATTGCTGGTATTATTTAGTGTTCAGTGGGATCTCTTCCTTCTACCTATCTTGGTTTGCCTCTCAGAGCCAATTCGGCTCCTGATTCCTTTTGGAATGGTTTGGTTGATAAGTGTAATGCTAAGCTAGCTAGTTGGAAAGGTGCTTTGCTTAGCCAAGCTAGAAAATTGGTGTTGATTAAATCCACTTTGCAGAATCTCCCGGTGTATGCTCTCAGTCTTTTTTAGATGCCTCAAAAATTTTGGGAAAAATTTGAGAGTATTCAGAAAAGGTTTCTTTGGTCTGGTGTGGAGGAAAAGAAGAGATTGAGTTTGGTATTGTGGGATGAGGTTTTCCATTTGAAATGCAAAGGTGGTTTGGGTCTGCACATGATTAAACCTTTCAATTCAACTCTTGTGGTTAAGTAGCTATGGAACTTCCTCCGTGGTGAGAAGGATTGGTCAGAGATTCTGGATTCCAAATATCTTGCTCAGGTGGATAAAGTTTGGGAGTTCCTTAGAGATGATTTCTCTCCTCCCTTGGGTTCTTTCTTTTGGAATTCCCTGATAAGATCCAGAGGTGTTGTTTCTGCTGGCATCCAATGGTTGGTTGGGAATGGTAGGGATATCCTTTTTAGGGATGATTGGTGGTTCGAGCATGGTCCGCTGCGAGATGTTGATTAGGTGGCTCCCTAGAGGGATTTATGCATTAGGAAATTCATAAGCTATGTTGCAGATTATATCATGAATGGTGAGTGGAGAAGGATCCATGAGGTGTTTCTAGAGCTAGTGGAACTATATAGAGAGGTGTCTAAAATTAATATCCCTATTTCCCTCCAGAGGGACAAGGTGATTTGGAGGAGGCTTCCGCATGGGTTGTATTCAGTGGCATCTGTGTTTAATTCCCTCAATGATATTGTGGGGCTTGGTTTGGTCTTCGAAGCTAATTCCCAAAATCAACATGTTTTTATGGTTAATAGAGTAGGAGAAGATCTTAACTATTAACAATCTTTGGAAAAGAGGTTTCTCCATGCCCAATAGATGCTACCTTTGTAAGATGGATTCAAAGGACATTTCTCACTTGTTTATTGGGTGTAGTTTTTCTTGGGAAGTTTGGTCTCTTTTTCTCAACCTTTGGCAAGTGGAGTGGATTTTCCCTTCTTTGGTTTGGGAGCTCTGGATCCAATGACATGCACCTTCTTCTAATCCTTCCTTGAGGTTGCTTTGGTATCTTATGCTCCCTCATATTGTCTAGGGATTATGGAAGGAGAAGAACAACATAATTTTTTAGGGATGCTTCCTTTACCCCTCTCTCTCTCTCTTTTTCAAAATCGTGTCATCTACCAGGGATAAGTTTTTGTAGGCAATTGAGAAAATTGATATTTTTGGGTGTGTGAGGGTCTTTGATTATGATGTTGTGGTGTCTAACCATTGGAAACTTTCTTTTGATATTGCTAAGCCTTTGAAGAAGGATAATTTGGATAGGGAAGGGGTTGTTTGGTTTTCTCCTCCTCCTGGTTGGCATAAAATCAACTTTGATGGTTTGACTATAGGCAATCTGGGTCTTATGGTTGTGGGGGAGTGTTAAGAGACCATAATGGTAGGTTAGTTTTAGCGGTGGCACTCCCTTTGGGAATCTAGACAAACCACTTTGATGAAATTGATGCAACCTATCATAGCATAAAGTTGGCTAGAGACAAGGGAATCTCAAAGCTATGGATCGAAGGGGACTCCCTTAATATTGTGAATTGTCCTAGGAAGGGTTCTTCCCCCCGACTATTGAAAATTTCATTTTGGATGCCCTTGCTTTGATTCAAGATTTTGAGGAAATTTATATTTCTCATGCTTTTAGAGAGGCGAATCATGTGGCTAATTGGATGGCGAATCTTGGGGTGACATCTGCTAAGCATTGGGAGGTGGATGACATCCCATCCTTTGAGTTAAGTAATCTACTCCATAATGACAAATCTTAGTATGTTGGCATTGGCCACCTCCTCGACTATAGGAATGCGTGGGTATCATGGTTTTTATTGACTGATTAGACACTCTACACAAGTGATGTTTATTGGAAGTTATGGGCATTCAAATCCAAGTTGCACGAGCCTTCCTTATGTTATTGTTCTTGGTACCGTTCCTGGCAGATGCACACACTTTCTGGGTGTTCATTTCCCTTTTGCCTTATTGTTTATCCACTTTTGTGTGTGGTTTCTTTCTATAATTGCAAAGCTTTCGATGATTGGTGGGGATAGATGCAGAACAAAACCTCTTTCTTGTGACGACTTCAAGGCTAATGCCAATGTTTGGGCTATCCTATAGAAGGGAGGGGTGACCCTTTTTATGGAAAGGTTGCATGGCTTTAAGACCAGCACCTCTAAAGACTTTGTTGATGCCTGACATGGTTAGGTTCTCAGCATGTTTGGAAGGGATACCACGATTAATGAAGATTTCATTGTGGAAGTGACTGAGATGTCAACGGAAGGAAGGAAGTTCTAGAGAGATAAGAACCTCTCACAGTTGGCCAGGTAGAATTTTCTCTAGGACAAAGAGCGTGCTAAAATGGTTAGAATGGATTGTGGCAGGTATGATAGGTCTATGATTAACCCTATTTGGCAGGATGTGGCTATGGCATTAATGCGACACTTCACCCTAGATGGCAGATACACGACGTTGTATGGTCAGCACTTCATTTTGCTGAATCATTTCTGACACAATAAGCTCATTTCCTTCTCCTTTTACCTACTGCTATCTTTGGAGGAAGGAATTTTGAATTTTAGGAAGAACCCTAGAAACCCTTTTCTGCATGAGGGCTTGATGTTTCTTGTAGTTGATTTTATTAAAGACAATTCTATAGTTGATGCTCCTCGTTCCCCTATTTCAAATAAGAAGAGGAAAGGGAGTGGGAAATGTCGGGTTGAGGAGGTTATTAAGAGTGAGGGGATGAAAATTGAAGATAATTTGGAGGGGCGGTCTGATGGGTACAATACTGACCTTGACTATACACCCTCATTTGGTGGGAAGAAACCCTCTACTTCTAAGGCAAAACCTTTCCTCCTGCAAGTTAAGCACAAATTTAAGGAGGTAGGTGAGGAGGTTGCAGAGGAGGGGATTTTCAATGGTAAGAAGGCCAAGAGTCAAGGTTTGTGCTCAAAGGATATGGGGGATAAGCTTTCAAAAGTGGTTGAGGATATTCAAGTTGGTGAAGTGGCAAATTTGGGAAATTTAAACTCTGTTTATGATGGTGACGGTGGGACCCCTCTTGCTAGTAAGGTGAATAGTGTTGTTAATGTGGATGAGTCTACTCATGATTCGACTTCCAAAGATAGGGGCAAGTCCAAGTTTATCCCATATGTTTTTTAGGATGAGGGTCCTCTTGTTGGTTCACATCAGGGTAGAGGTTTGTTTTGGGGGGCCATGGACTTTTCACAAGCATCGAGTATGGTGAAAGAAGGAGAAGACATTTCTTTTTATTTACTGATGTGGCTAGTTCAAGAGGTGTAGGACCTCCACAATAAGCATGACACTATCACCTAGTGCAATATTCAACTCTTCACAGTCTTAAGGAGAAGGACTCCATTTTTGGTTTGGCCAAGTCGATGAACTCTAGTGTCAGTTGTGTGGTGGACGAGTTGGCTAACCTAAAAAAATACTATGGCCCAAAGCTGGCGTTGCTAGAAAAGAATTATAGGCAACTACGTAAGGACATGGATACAATCATTAATCTTAGCAAGGAGAAGTTGGAGGCCTCGGCAAAAGGTCTAGTTTTCCTCAACTAGAAGGCAAAAGAATGGATGGGAAAAGGTATTTTCGGTGAATAGGTGAGTAAGGAGAGGGGGGAGAGTGCTGACAAGGAGATGTAGACCATGGGCTTGGGTGTTGGGCCAAGTGTGCGTATTTGGAGTAAAACTAAGAAATGCAAAACAGTCCCTAGGCAGGATGTGGAGGACATCATGGAAATGCATGATAGGCTGGCGTCAAAGGACCTGGAAGCAGCCTTTAATGTAGTAATTCATTTAACTTTAACTATTAATATATAATTTATATATATTTAACCTAAAATTTATTTTTGTTATCATAAATTTATTGATTATGTTTATGCATCATCTATTTTAATTTTGTTTCTTTTATGTCTTTTGTCCTTCATTTTTTATCCTCTTATCATCTCCATGCTCTTACTTTATTTTTAAGTGTTATGTCTATAATCTAAATCATTACTCTCTTCTTCTTAATGATGGATCGTAAAATGTAACTGAAATGAATTTTAAATTGATACATACACAATTAAATCTAAAAGTATTTTATACACTAAAATAATGTAAAAAGCTCACACCTACTACACCAACTAAAATTTAAAATCTAACAAGTTACATAAATCAAACTAATTTAACTAAATCTATAATATTCACATAAAAATTTAATAAAAGAACATATGATTTTCCATGTATGCTTAGAGGTATATTGTGATTCATTATTTTTATTTAAAATTATTTAAATTTTGTATATCCACTGCCCTTGTATTTTCCACCTCTATTATCAACACAATTTTCAAGGATTGAAACTTGTGTTCAACTAGTTTGAATTTAAGATACTATTAGCTTGAATGATTGATATGGATGCTTCATTTTATCTCTAGATTTTACATCTTTTAAATTTAGATTGTATTGTTCTAGAGAAATTTGATTGTTGAAATCAACATTTTGTGATTGTTGACGCCAAAATTTGACAAGGTAACAGTGTCTTATGGGAAACTCAGTTTATGGGGGACCTTTTGCATTAAACTGAGTGACCTTCGAATTTTTAGAGAAGTCGAATTCTTCTATAATGGGGTATTGGAAAGGGAAAAGGAAACAAATATAATAAAATAAAGTCTAACCTAAGGCGATGCGCCAAGACTTAATGATAGGAACGATAAATCATAGATCTAAGGGCTCGATTGGTATTTGTAGTGTTCTAGAAAAGCAAAAACTAAAAATTAAAGCACAAACAATCCATTCATTGACATAAAATAACATTGCATACATTCCTATTGCTAGGAAGAGTCATTAGACATGATCTAGATCAACAAACTTGCATTCAATATATATAGAAATTCTCAAATGGAATATCCAAACAATAGCAACACAATTTACAATTTAATCAAATAGCATGAACGAACAGAAAGGTCGAACAATTGGCACAGTTTGAAAGTATTTTGCAATAAAATAAAATAGTAATAAAGGCCAGGTGTCTTTTCCTAAAACTAGTGTTCCTTCAAAATTCTGGAATATAACATAAAACTCCCACCGCTTCG
Source organism: Sequoia sempervirens (assembly GCA_007258455.2). Classification (NCBI taxonomy): domain Eukaryota; kingdom Viridiplantae; phylum Streptophyta; class Pinopsida; order Cupressales; family Cupressaceae; genus Sequoia; species Sequoia sempervirens. Next base: position 113,936 of record VDFB02320176.1, read on the forward strand.
AAGAGCAGCAACAGAAAATATTTTGCGATCCCTAGAAATGATGCAGAAATAAGAATATTCCCCAAGCCGTTGCAACAAAAAAGATTCAAAACCAAGCATCTGGTCATTCCAGGCTTAGGTGCATTTCCTGCAAATGATGACAGTGGTCTCAACAAGGTTAAACAGAAAAGTGTCACCATCATGTGCAAATGATTATGACATGCGGTAGCCAATCACAACATTTGGTTTGCCTGATTCATCGCCCGAAAACAAGATCCGCCGAATAGGCATGTGGCAGCATTTTGCTACCAGTGTGAACCTTTATCTCTCGTTGCTGAAGACTTGCGCCAAGGCTACACATGTTGAGTGGGGCAGAGCTCTATCCGAAAGTGGAGGAAACGATCATCAGCTAGGTGCAAAAGAGATGCGTGGCAGCATTTCACTTCCCACAATCGTTATTTCATCCTCTCGTTGAAAGATTTGCGAAGAGTAGACACGTAGCAAGAGTGCATTATAGACAACAATTGTGGGGCCCGCCAAATTCTTTGGGAATGAGAGCTTCGTGGAACTTGAGCGGAGCCTGATGAAGAAGCAAAAAGGAACAATTAAAAATGGCCCGCAGCTATGACACATGGAAGTATAGTGGGGATTCCTGAGATGCAAAGGAAGGGAAACCCTCGGGGCGCGCAAAGCAGACATGTGGAGGGGAAGCAAACTTTGACAAAAGGACAAGTGGATTTTCTGCAATGTGCGGGCTGATACTTAGAGTAAAATACACTTGAAGGGAGCTTGTTGAATATTTATTCACAGATTTTGGTGACTATCAGGGGCATTTCACTTGAGGAACGAAGAACCCAAAATTTCTTTGGTTTACAGACCAAAGTGCCATTTCATCAAGTAACAAAATCAAAGATTGGAAAGAGCCACCTGTAGAGGTAACCATTCATCCTCACATGGCCTTAATATGTTGCACAAATTCTCCTGTGCTCTGCTTAGATCAATCATTTCTTTATGAGGTAGTGCATCAAGTAAGTCGGCCCCTGCTTCATAATGAAATAGTAGCTATGCAAGCAGATGAATAACTCCCTCAATGTCAATTGCGGTGGGAGGATGACTGAAATCCCTGAAAGCATCTGGATCATTCTCCTTCTCCTCAACTCTTTCTACAATTTGCTCAGCCGTAGCAATAGAGCCATTCTTAAGGAATGGGGACGACAAACCCATCCTGTTCAAATTAGAGAAACTCTCTCACATTTTGTCTATTATTTTGTCCATAGTAGCCACAACTACTTTAGTGCGTTGGAAGGCAGAGTGGCAATGGATAAACTTGTTTGTTGTCTAGGCAACAACATCCTGATCTTCAATCCCTGCCCTGGAGAGGTTTTCATCAGAGACTGAGTATAGCTCGGTGAGCAGATCTTTTGCTTCTGGAACCTTTTCCAAGATAAACTGTGGGAACTGCTTAATCGTATCATGGGACTCCTGGCTCAACTTTGATGCCTTGGCGATGAATCAGAGGGTGGGCTGCATTGTTAGGCAAAAAGTTTTAATCTTTTCCCAATGAGAAATGTACAACTACCTAACCAACAGAATAATATCCGGCTATGCAGGAGAGGACATGAGAGAGCTTTTAAGAGAAGCGATCTCTACGTCCTTCGAGTTAATGGCCTTAGCCAACTCTGCTCTTTTCCTTTTCTCAAATGTCAGTTGCTCCATAGAGCCACTCATTTCTTTATTCCAATTTTCCTCAGCTCAGGAGTGATTTGCTAAGTGCATGTCTAGAGAGGACTTTGTCTCTTGAAATTCTTGCTCTAATTGAGCTTTTAGGCCCTCAAATTCAGCCTCTTTTTCTTATAACTTCTGCTCATATTGAGCTTGTTGGTGCTCCAAAGCCTTATTCTTTTGTAATATTCCTTGACTATACTCAAGGTGAAGCTACTCCAACTCTTCATTCTTTAGCTGCAAATTCTGCTCCGCCTCTTGATTCTTAGTACACAACTTGTTTACCATAGCAGGGTCGATAGTCTGAACCTTCACAAGTTCACCCTGAAGTATGTTCTTCTCATTCTTTGCTGCCAACACCCTTTCTATCATACATGCAACATCTGCCTCCAAGGATTTTTCTTTTTTCTCCAAAAAGCTAGCTCTTTCCTTTACTGCTTTAAGTTGCTCATCCTTTTTCTTTAATTGATGACTAGTTTTAAGGAAGTCAGAGGTGACCACCCGTTGTGTTTCCTCCATAATCTCAACCTTATCTAGTGGTTGGGCCACCTTCATGTCAAGCCCTATTGCATATATTTGACAGTATTCCAAGTGCATCTCCCCCCACAATTTGGTTACTCTCAGGTACATGGTTGCAAACTTCAGCTCTTATCGGGTCTCATCATAAAGAGTTTGTATTTTTGGCTCCACAAAAGTATTGTCATCCTTTGCCTTGCGATTTTGTATTCTACTTGCACATGCTTCCTTTCTGCAGTCAATCTATGCCATGAATTCGATTGGTGATGAAACTCATCCGCCTGCGAAAGGAGCACCATAAAGTAGGGCATATGGATAGGTAATTTTGATAGACCCAGGCATTTGTTTTTTTTGGAGAGTGACAGTTTGCGAGGAGAAGTGGGGCACATTCCAAAGCTTGGTTTGAGAACCAACAGAAGGGCTTGCCACTTACCATGAATCAATTGGTGAATCAACAAAAAAACTCATGGGTTGGAATGGTGAAGGAGTTGTCATTGCGGAGTCAGCCTGTTGTGATAGAAGAGGATTTGTAGCAATATTAGAAGTAGGGGTTCTCGTAGAGGGCATGCCTTCAAAAAGTGAGGCAAGGAGAGCCTAAGCAGTAGTAGTTGGTGTAAGGGTTTGTAGAGGAGTAAACCCAGGTGGAGTGGTCTGTGAGAATTAGGTGAAACCTCCCGCATGTGTTGGATTAAAAGTGGGAAATGGAGGGCCAGTACTCATGGCAAGGATTACCGCTGAGACAAGGATAGATACCAAGGATTGAGAAGCAAGAGAAGGATAAAATTTTACTTGTTGACTGGTTGATGGCATCTCTAGAATCGTTAGCAACTCTCCCTCAACTTTAGGCTCTTGGCTTGGTGCAAGCACCTATCCTCCGACGGGTTCTTGCGAACCCTCTCTGATAATGGTCTTTGTACGTTGCCATTTTGCGGGCGGGGCTTCCCCAGCTTTAGCAGTTATTGCCATTTTCTGTCTTGGTGTCCCAAGTGAGTGTATGCGAAGCCCTTGATACATTGAACTGCACATTCGTGGCTACATAAGCGAGTTGTCCAGAGCTTTTCTCCTTCAACGTTGAGGACACAGAAGTCACCGCTTCCTCTTCCTGTTCTTCGGACTCATCCTCTGGGTCATCGCTCTTATTAATGTTAGAGTTTGGGATAGGATGGTCTTCATCCCACCACTTTTCAAATTCCTTGTCCTCCTTCAAGCTCTCATAAGGGGCATCCAATTGCCCTGTTTCTTGGCGATACTTCCAGAAAGCTTCTATCTTCTCATTAGTCCATTCCTCATCCTTCTGCAACTTGTTGTACATGGTGCATTCCATCTGGACATTATCTTTGGCCATCACCACAGCAAAGTAGAACTTGTGCCATGGTCCTCTATTATTTTATGTGGGAATACATGCTAATTCAACAAAATTTTCATCTTTGTCTACTCGCGGGTTACAACACTTTTCCTAGTAAGGTCGAGGAACATGAGTAACTTTCATGTGCAACTTCGGTAGGTCATTGAAAGAGTTGTGTAGACACCTAAATTTGGACACTTGATTTATCCAAATTTATCCCCTTTCATCTAAGCATCCCCTTATTTGCATTAATTAAGTAATATTGCTATTATTTAATTAATATCCTTAATTTTGATTGCTTCTTTAACAAAGTCATCATTTTGAAATTATTCGGAAAAGTGAAGAATCCTTTTCTCTTGGCACTTGAGCTACTGAAGAAGGTAAAATCAATGATACACACTTGCCTATACATTTCAAGCACGAGCACCCTATCTGTGACGTAGGCTGGGAGAAGGAAGGGTTGACCATTGAAGCCCTGCATCCAAAGAATTATGAAATCTGTTCCTAAGAACCAGTCACAAGCGGGAGTGAAACTCTGCATATATCCGGTCTGATCCTTGTTGAGCTGGACTATGTCACCTTCTCCTTATAAATCTTGCAAGACCGAAGTTATAAAATAATCCAAAAATGCATAATAATCATATGACATGGAAAGAAAGGGTGTCCAAATGGATACTGACTTCCTCCTCTTCTTTTCATCAAAAAATGATAATTCAAAATACTTGTCGAAGAAATTAGGGTTCTGATGTAGGAACATGTGAACCAAGAAGGAGAGAAATCTAAACTTTCCTTCCATCGGGTAATTTTTTATTTTCCATATCATTTCCTCTACTAGGAACTCGACGAAATCATACCAGAAAGTATCATGTTGTTTGTGGAATTGGAAAGCCGGCCCCAGTTGAAAGGTTTCCACCATCTCGTTGGAGTCTCAACCGCACACAAAAGCAGCATTGACATGGCATCTTGCATGGCCTCGTGAAATGAACCGCATGGAAAAGGGATACTCGGCAACTTAGCGCCTGGGATTCCTTTCTTACCAATCTCTTCTATTAGGAAATCTGAGCTCTTTTTCATCGCCTTCCATGTTTTTTCTCCTTTACCAGGGAAGGACTCAATTTTCTCCCTTCTTTTACTTGGGTACGAGATACATAGCATATGCCAAATGGCTTGTGAGCTGATGTGAACTCTTAAGTTTTGACCCTTGATGCAGTGGGTGCTACGGTTATAACGCTAAATGGCAGCATCAACTATCTCCGCGTAGTAATGTACCAGCGGGATCATGTATTGTGGAAGACCACTATACCAAACCTTCCTTGCTATCGATGTGTTTTCCTTAGGTGACTTCACCCTTGCATAGGCTGCTTCTCTTAAGGATTTAGAGTTTTTTGCGAGTCGTGGGTCATAAATATTATCCCATTTCTCCTCAACCCTTTTCTTGTTTTTGTAATCTTTGGGCCTATTCAGCTCTATCGTATTCGCCCTCTTTGGCTTGCTTGGTATACTAGGCGTAGCATATGCTAAATATTCATAGATGACATACACATCTTCTAACAACCATATGGCTGTAAACAAATCCTGGCCAATCTCCTCCTGCATTTGCTGTGATGAACTCTCCGACATTTTTCTTTAGATGAAAACTCCTATAGGTTCTGAACTCTTTGTAAATTTTATTCGGCTTTGGATATGCTGAAAACCTCTTTGCACTTTAAGCCTTGGCGTATTTGAAAATACTTTAAACCTTCAACTTTTTCATGCAATATTTAGCTATTTTTTCTCAAGGTGGTAGAGAAAAGTGTGTTTTTTGCATTTAATTCGGCATGTACTGTTAATTCCTCGGCTCGTGCAAAATGAATTACTTGCCATTTCAAGGCGGCAAGAATTCATTATTGTGTTTGGAAACCATGTGATATGCTGTGATTTCCTTGAAACTTGTTTCGACAATTTGCCTTCTTACCTTGTATTAGTATGTGCTGGCAATTAATATCCTGGATGAAATGATTAAGCCAAAACAAATGATCTCAACCTGAAAAGATATGGATCCTGCCTTGGGCTCTGGGAAACGCCTATGAGATGACACAATAGCCTACGACTGTGCAGCTTATTGCTAATGAGTGCCACCATTTTAAAGCTAATTAACTAGCTCTTATTAACTTAGCATGCATTGAGTTGTACTTCTGCAGATGCAACCAACTAGGAAATGCAAGCAAACGCAGGCATGCCTTCCAAGTTGGCACTTGGTTATCATCACATTTTCTCAAAATGGATTAACATGTTTTTTCTCATTTTTTCTATAAATAGGCCACTAAGTAGTGAAGAAATCACACTTAGCATTTGATTAGTTTTAACAATAGGTCATTGGAGTAGTCTTTAGCTTTAGTAAGTGAGTTTTCACACAGGCTAGGTAGTAGGAAAGTTTCAGTGTTAGTTAGAAGGTAGAAGAATTGTGTTAGTACCATGGATACTCCCATTAGATTAACTTCTTACAAGTCACAAAAAACTTTTCTGGGAGAGATTTTCGCTAGGCGATTGAAGAGAATGACCAAGAATAAACACTCTTTGGTTTTGGTAGCCATAAAATGGGTTCTGGGTGGGGATTGTATAGAGTATGAGGACAAATATTGTGTGAACACTGATATTTGCTTGCACTTTGTTGTGTCAATTTTAGACATTGGTATCCCTAGGTCTCTAATTTTGAAGTTGGTCAAGGAATTTTTTCCAAAAAAGTACTTGAATGGCCTAGGTGAGATTGTCGCTCATGTTGCATATGGGGTAGGCCTGCCAATAGCCAGTGACCTTCGACGCTACATTGAGGAGGAAGCGGTCGTTATATGGCTGCTGTTTCTTAGTGGATTCTGCCTTCAGACATGTGATGAGCATCAACAGAGGGTTACCCAGGCCTTGCACTTTCTGTTCCACAGCTACAACATAATACCATTCTACGACGTAGATTGGTACACTGAATTCAAAAAATTGGTGTTCCCTCTGCTAATGGTGGTTGTGCCAAATGATTCTGCTTCTACTGCCGAAGAACCCGCTACTGAAGACGTAGTAGGCGTTGCCGTAGAAGAAGCGGTAGACACTGCCATAGATGCATCAATTGCTGCCTCCCATGCTCTTGGATAAAATGCCTCTGCTCCTAGATAAAATGCCTCCCTGCTTCTGGATAAAACGCCTCCTTGTTTCTTTGTTTTATGTTGTTGATTACACAACCTACTTTACAGTTTTTGTATATAAGCTTGAAAAAGGCTATAGACATAGCATATATGAAAGAATAGCTCGTATAATCATATAATTTTTGAATTATGGCTCTCTCAGCCATTTTTGAATGTAAAAAATGAAAGAATATATATAAATCAACATATATATTTATAAAAATCCATGACTCTCTCTTCCATTTTACTTATCTATTGTATGGGCTCTTTTATTAGCATATGTGTTTATTTCCTTTGCACATGGGTGTATTTTAAACTGTAAAGCAATTCCACTGCTCTACTCTCTGCAATGACGGGTTGTTTCCGCCGAAACACGAACCAATTCTAAAAAAGACCTACCAACACAAAGGGAAAGAAAATAAAAGTGTTATTCACATATGTACAAAAATAAAATTTGGCACTTAATGGAACAACTTAAGATGAATCCCATTGATTGGAATTCCCAAGAGTTCCTGTTCCATACTTTCTAACTCAAAAGTATTATGCTCTTTGCACCGAATGATATTAAAGGGGCCCTCCCATAGGCTATCAAATTTTCCATATTGACCTGGCTTAACAACCCTTTTATCATATTTTAGTACTAAGTATCCACACTTTAGGCCTTGGTCAGAAGATTTCTTGTCAAACCATCGCTTGACCACTTGGCGGTTTGTTATGGCTATTGCGGAATTCTCCCTTTTTTCTTGTACTTTTAACAGTTCGGCAAGCTGAACCTCCATGGTGCCATTTTGTTCTATCTCGAGGGATTTTAACAGTTGAAGCACTTGAATCTCCATAGATATAGGAAAAAGTGCCTCTTTCCCGTATACCAACTCATAAGGCAAAGTCTTAAGGACTTGCTTAGGAGTTATGCAGTTTTTCGAAAGCGCCGCTCAGAGGTTTTTATGCCATTCTCTCTAGTGTTCTGAACCAATTCTTTTAAGGAGTTGGACTAGGTTCTTGTTCGTTGACTCCGCTAGGCCGTTTCCTTGCGGGTAATGATTTGATGATGTCTTCAAGAATATGCCATTTATTAATGCAAAGTGACATAACTTTGCACCTAGGAAAGCTCTGATGTTATCGGAAAAGATAGTCTTTAGAGGACCGAACCTTGTCACCAGCTCTTTGAGGAAATCCACTATCTCTGCCTTTGTTGTGTTTTTAAGTGGAATGGCCTCTGTCCACCTTGTGAAGTAATCTATGGCGGTTAGAATCCACTTGTGCCTGACACTGGAAGTGAGATTAATCATCCCGATGAAGTCCAGGCCCCATTGTGCAAACAGTTCGTCCGCCACTATAGGTTTGAGAGGAATTGTAGAATTCTTTCTTCTGTCTGTAAAGAACTGACATTTTTTGCAAGATTTTACCAAAGAGTGGGAGTCATTGAAAAGTGTGGGCCAATAGGAACTTGCACACATGATTTTGATGGTGGTGGTATTAGCAGAGAAGTGTCCTCCTGCAACGCTATTATGGAACATGTCAAGGATTCTCTTCGTTTGCTCTACAGTAACACATCACAGGAGGAGACCATTGAAATTCCTTTTGAAAAGGACCCCTTCCACTAGCGCATATCTGCAATTATGCAGTTGATAGTATCTCCTCTTTTGGGAGGAAAGACCTAGCGGATACTTTCCTGTTTGCATAAACCTCATTCTATCTATTAGCCAACAACCCTCAGATTCTAGCTCATTTATGAGAACAAGCTCCAGTTGCTCTTCTTCGGCAGGTATCTCTTCATCCTGTGCCATGTATTTGCATAGTCCTCTTCCTTGGACAATTTTAGTAGGTTTGAACTCAATGTCATATTCAAGGATCTTGGTGATCTAATTAGCTCTTTTTTCTGTGATTTCTCCCTCCATGATATATTTGTGCACACTAGAATGCACGACATAAACAAACACTTTGTTGCAGGAGATTAGATGGCAGAGATTTTTAAGTCCCTTCACTATTGCAAAGGCTTGTCTTTTGATGAAATTATAATTCATCTCATATTCCTTTAGGGTCCAAGAGTAGAATGCCACTGGATGTTTTCCTTTTCCTTCATTATCCTTTTGGGTTAAAACAATAGCAATATTGGACTTGCTACTGAACGTATACATTATAAAATCTTTAGATAAATTTGGATTAACTAGTATTGGAGTTGTGGAAATAACATCCTTGACTTTTTCAAAGGCTTCCTGAGCTTCAGTTGTCCACTTGAATGCTTGATCCTTTTTAAGCATCAAAGTGATCAGCTTAATTATTCCCACAAAGTCGGAAATAAAATTGCTAACAAAATTTACCTTGCCCAAGAAGGACTGGACACCTTTCTTGTTCATCGAAAGGGGAAGTTTCTTGATAGCTTTCACCTGCTTGGGGTCGATTGAAACTCCTTCTTTAGATACCATGTGTCCTAACAGCTTGCCTTGTGATACTTTGAATATGCATTTTTTTGGATTCAAGGAAACTTTGAACTCCTGACACTTTTGAAAAACTATTTCGAAGTGGTTGAAATGATCATCCTTAGATTTAGAAAACACAGTAAGATCATCTAAATAGATTAGAATAAACTTATTGATTAGCTCGTTGAAAGCGATGTCCATCACCTGCTAGAATGTTGCCCCTGCGTTGGATAAACCAAAATGCATTTTAGCATATGCAAATGTTCCCCACTTTGTAGTGAACGTAGTCTTGTGTTGATCCTCCTTCTTAACTGAATCTGATTGTAACCGAAGAAGCCGTCCAACAGAGAAAACATTTCTGATCCTGCTACTGTTTGTAGGATTGAATCCATAAAAGGCAACAGATAATGATCCTTTAGGGATGCTCTATTTAGGTCTCAAAAGTCCACACACAAGCGGATATCTCTATTCTTCTTTTGGACTGGGACTAGATTGGATACCCAAGTACTATGCTTGATTGAGAAGACAATCTGCGATTCAATTAGCTTGGTTAGCTCTTGCGCTATTAGTGCTTCAATTTTGGGGTTTACTGGCCTTTGCTTTTGTCGGACTGGTTTTGCACCTTCTGTCAGCTCGATCGTGTGCTGGATGATGTCAGGATTGTATCCCTTCAGATCATCATAGGACCAGGCCACTACATATTTCTCGCAGAAATTGATGAGCTTATTTATCATGGTGCGGGACATCTTTCCTAACTCAAAGGTTTTTGCCATTTAAGACCCGAAGGTCTACGCAATCACTTTTTTCTGCCACAAAATTCTATCTATCATTTCTTGCATCATCACAATCAATTTTTTTTTTTGAGAGTAACCAATCCTTTCAGAAGCTTGTTGGATTTTAGTTGCATGATTTGTCCTTCATAAGCCTCAACGATCTTTGGTTGAAGTTGATTCACGAATTCCCCCAGCTGCTTGATGAACGAGGCGATATGTTCATCACTTTCAAAAACCTACCAACTTTGATCATTGTCAGGAATCGCCGGTCAAACTATTACTCGTACAAGAGTCTTCATTATGTATAAGGTTAGAGGCAAGATCAAATTGAGCACCAATCATGGCCATGCGGTCTATGTCACCATTTTGTCCTCGGGGAACAGTCATGGATGTTGAAGGCTTCAAAACTCTCAACTAGGTCCTATACTCGATGCTGATAGGATCTCATGTGGACATTCCTTGCCGCGGAAATCCCCCGGACTTGGTTGATTACTAGTTTGGAATCTCCAAACACCATTAATTGCTTAATTCCCATTCGCTTCGCAAGGCTCGAACTTGGAACTAATCCTTCGTATTCGGCTTCATTGTTCAAACAAGTGAAATGGAAGTAGAAAGACCTTAGTATTTTTTCATTTTGTGGGGATATTAAACATATCCCCACTCTGGCACCTACTTTACCTCTTGCTTCGTCAAAGTACAACGTCCATAGCTCAGGTGCTTGGCCATGTTTGAACTCTTTGGAAATCTTTAGGAGCACTTGGTCCTCATCATAAATTACATAGGTGCCCAATCCTGTAGCATGATAATTGCCAAAAGGGTCACTGTCCATGTGTTCACTCAACAGAGCATCTTCTTGATCATCCCAGTCTTTGGTCACCTTTTTTTCCCCAGTAATTCAATCCAATACATTTCTTTCTTGGTGATAGAGGTATGCACAACTTCAAAATTGATCAGAGCTTCATTCGCTACATGTTCAGAATGTAAAGCCTCTGATTCTATCTTCATTTTTGCACCGTGCTTGGTTCTGAGAATTGGATGTGACCAATCCAGGGACATCCACCCACCTTTGAAGTAAATTCTTGGGATAAACAGAGGCTGAACATGGGAGGAACATCTATGATCACAGTGTCTTGCGACATTGTGATACTAGGGCAAGCAAATAGAGTTAAAGGAAGTGCCTTGATGACACCTATGGTTTCAACTTTGTTCCCATCAAGCTGCATTACCCCCCTTTTCATAGGTTCATAGCCGAGTTCTAAATCTTTGGCTATTTGTTTAGGCATAACAGTGGTGCTAGCGCCAAAATCAATCATAGCATTGTGTAATAACTTATTCCCTATAATGAGAGTTAAGAAGAAGGGTTGGGGCTTCAACTTATCTCTAACTTTGACAGGGGATTCTTTTATGTCGTTCGTAAGGACTTTAGCTAGAGATAGTGGATTAACAACCTTTGCATTGGCTAACTTCTCTATTGGCACTGTGCTAACCTCTACTTGAAGCGCCTTTTGTAATAACGCTTTTTGCTCTAGGATAGCTAGAATTTCTCATAGAGACACATTAGCAGATGATTTCTTCAATTGTTCTACCACATTAAAAGGTGGTAAACTTGGAGGTTTCTGCTCCTTTTCTCTTGTTATGATAATTTCCTTCCACTGTTGAGATGTCAGCGACGTAGTGGAAGTGCCAGGTATTTCATCGGAAGCACCTTTAAGTTGCAGGATGGCTAGATGCAGAACAATTGAGTCATCTATAAATCTCCTCTTTGAGCGAGTGTTATATTTAGATTGCACTTGTAGTGTTTTGGATATGGATGTATCATTAGAAAACACCGTTTCTTCTTCCTCCATCCATGAGAAAAGTGCATGATCAGGAGCAATGTCGAATTCTTGTTCTAGAGACATCCCTTGAATTTGTGCGGTAAGAACCGCACTCTCCATTTGTGGCAAGGCATATACATAACCTTTGTGGTCTGGTGTTGCGCTTTGGTTGCATTGCTCCACCACCTTTTGTTGTAAGTTGCCACGTGGGTAGTTCTAGGGCATATGCACATCGCTGCAAGGGAAGCACCATGGATTGATGTCATCAATGAGGTTATTCTGCCCAGCGGTTAATTCCCTATTCGAGCTTGGTGAAGCGCTCCTTAGGGGAGTAGGCACTGACACCATTTGGTTGATTGTTGGAGCTAGTGGATTAGTGCTGGAACTACCTTGGTACCGATTCTGTTGATATGAGGGCCGTCCACATTGATATTTCTGATAGGCAGGCTTTAGAGGCATTGATTTGTTCCACTTGAGGGTGGTTATATCATTTTCCATAGTCCATAACATTTCTTTAAGATCGCTCATTTCATCTCTGGGAGAACTAGATGTAGAGATGACATTTTGTGGTGTTGCAACATATGTGTACATTGACTAGGGAGTTGTAGGCATGCTAGTTGATGCGACTTCTTGTGCGGGTATCGATATTTTAGGAAATATCGGCACGATAGGCCGAGGAGGCAACTTTTTGCAATCTATCAAATGATTCTCAGCTTTGAGGACAACACCGTAAGCATCTGGTAGAGTAGCTCCTCCCAAATACTTGATCATCATGGAAATGTCAGGATTGATGGACTTCAGATAAAATATGAATGCCAACTTAGGAGTCGGGCGTATAGTAATAGGGATCCTCTACTAATTTTTGTGGAATCAGGCATTGAAGTTCGTCATAGCCTCCTGTGGAGCTCATTTTATGACAGATAGTTGATAATACAATGAAGAGCGATCTCCGTCATTTGAGAACCTCTCATAGAACGGATCTTTGAGCTCGTCCCATGTGCGAATAGTGCTAGGTGATAGCGTTCGGTACCAATCTAGCACCTTGCCTTTAAAAGACATGACAAGAAGCCTTAGAGCTACATTCTGTGCTGTGATCCCGTGCACTAGACACATGTCTGCCACATCTTGCAGATGTTCTGTGGGTGTTCTTGAGCCAATTCTGGTAAACTTGGGTATAGCTTTCATAGCTGAAACCAGGATAACACCCTAGACAACGGGTGCTACTGGGGCTGCTAAGGGACTTCGGACGTCCCATTCCATGTAATTTTTGTTGGCAATTGGCAACATGGTTAGAGAAATAGGTGGCGGGAGTGGAACGGTTACCAACTGATTTGCAACTTGCATTGTTCCTAGTGGAGGTACTAGTAAACTGGGGTTGTTTGCGTTTTGGGATCTAGTTACAGGCCGATGGCTCATACACCCTTCCAAAGCGCAAATTCATTTAAGCTCAATCCCACTGGGTGTGCCAAAAAAAGAACAAACTGTTGATGCCAAAATTTGACAAGGTAACAGTGTCTTATGAGAAACTCTGTTTATGGGGGACCTTTTGCACTAAATTGAGTGACCTCTAGGGTTTTAGAGAACTCAAATTCTTCTATAATTGGGTATTGGAAAGGGAAAAGGAAACATATATGATAAAATAAAGTCTACCCTAAGGAAATTCCCCAAGACGTAATGATAGGCACGATAAATCATAGATCTAAGGGCCCGATTGGTATTTGTAGTGTTCCAGAAAAGCATAAACTAAAAATTAAAGCACAGACAATCCATTCATTGACATAAAATAATATTGCATACATTCCTACTACCAAGAAGAGTCATTAGACATGAACTAGATCAACAAACCTGCATTCAATATATATAGAAGTTCTCAAATGGAATATCCAGACAATAGCAACACAATTTACAGTTTAATCAAATAGCATGAAAGAACAAAAAGGCCGAACAATTGGCACAGTCTAAAAGTATTTTGCAATAAAATAAAATAGTAATAAAGGCCATACGACTTTTCCTAAAACTATTGTTCCTTCAAAATTCTTGACCCTTTTCTCTCTATAGAGAAAAGTATATATAGCAAAAAATTCCCACTGCTTTGGAGAGCAACAACAGAAAAGATTTCGCGATCCCTAGCAATGATGCAGAAATAAGAATATTTCCCAAGCCGTTGCAACAAAAAAGATTCAAAACCAAGCATCTGGTCATTCTAGGCTCAGGTGCATCTCCTGCAAATGATGGCGGTGGTCCTAGCAAGGTTAAACAGAAAAGTGTCACCATTCCATGCAAATGATTATGACATGCGGTAGCCAATCACAACATTTGGTTTTCCTGATTCATCACCTGAAAATGAGATCCACCGAATAGGCACGTGGCAGCATTTCGTTTCCCATGTGAACCTTTATCGCTTGCCACTGAAGACTTGCGCCAAGGCTACACATGTTGAGTGGGGCATAGCTCTATCCAAAAGTGGAGGAAACGATCATCGACTGGGCGCAAAAGAGATGCATGGCAACATTTTGCTGCCCGCGGTCGTTATTTCATCCTCTTGCTGAAAGATTTGTGAAGAGTAGACACGTAGCAAGAGTGTATTGTAGACAACAATTGTGGGTCCCGCCAAATTCTTTGGGAATGATAGCTTCGTGGCACTCAAGCAGAGCCTGATGAGGAAGCAAAAAGGAACAATTAAAAATAGCCCGCAACTACGACACGTGGAAGTATAGCGGGGATTCCTGATATGCAAAGGAAGGGAAACCCTCGGGGTGCATAGAGCAGACACGTGTAGGGGAAGCAAAATTTGACAAAAGGCCAAGTGAATTTCCTGCGATGCGCGAGCCGATACTTAGAGTAAAATACACCTGAAGGGAGCTCATTGAATATTTATTCATAGTGATTAAGCCAAGAGGCTTCCTAAATCCGTGTAAACAAAAACACAACCTCCTTTATCGAACTATAGGAAGCCTCTTAGAATTCCCTAAATTTTATGAAGATTTTGTAGCATATGGCATGTAAATTCGTGTAAACAAAAACACAACCTTAAATCTAGGATGAATAACAAGTCTCGATCGTATAGTTCGATGAAGGAGGTTGTGACCATTTCAAAATTTATGGAGCTTATTGATTTAGAGTACGTGGTTTTAATGATAACCTGTTTTATCTGTTTTATTAAATCTCGGCTTAATAAAAGCTTTAACTACTGACTACTATTATTGAATCCCATCCATTCCAATACAAACACATTCGGTCACTTTCATATAACCATTTTTGTCTGTCATTTTTGCATATGCTAAACTATAGTTGGTCATGCATTCTAATCCCATTGGGTTTTTAAAATGATTTTAGTTATGTTCATTAGTGTATGGACTCGGTGATAAAAGGGGATGAAGTTTAAGATATTGTTTCTTCTTTCAGAAGGTTGGATTTTCTTTTGAATGTTTTTTGTTTTGTTTATTAGAGTACTTTTGTGGCATTTTCAGAGAGCTTATTGATGTTTTCTCTAAGATATTTAAAAAATTGATTTTTTTTTTTGAGTTATCAAGTTATTGTATAAATCAGTGTCAAATTTTTGAAAGAAATTTTAGTAATGACTAAGCATTCCATAATGAACAATTGTTCCTCTATTTTACTGCTCCTGCATACAATATGCATAGATCATTTCTTATTTTGTGTTGAGCATCTTACTTTTTTCAAATTTGAGCTTGCTTGAGTGGCTTTTTATTTAAGCTATAGATATTTTACTATTCTTTATTTAACATGATGTAAAATCAAAGTATATGAATAATATCTACTCTAACTGTCAAAAGTACTTCTAAAATTATATATCTTGGCTTAATTTATATAGATTATTTTATAAGATGGATAAGCTAGTTATATAAGCTCTAGTGGGAAAATTGTTTAATAGGTCCAAGTAAAAAAAATGGCAATGACCAAGCGATGAAGGAATTTTTCCAATTAATCTTTTCAATAAGATCAAGTATTTACAAATATTGTCTTGAAGCTAATAAAAATTCAACCTTCAAGAATATAGTTTCCAAGAGCTAAAATGGTGAGTATTTGAAAACCATGATACCTACCAGAATTGGTATTATAAAAAAATTAATGTTGTGAGGCTTTTATAGCCCTATAAGATATGTAGTGGATTGTTGATATTTATTAAGTTGTTATTTGAAATTGAAACTTGGAAATAAATGAAATGGCATGTAGATCCTAGGTCTAGGTACTTTGCACCATGAAAAAATTTCTTATTTTTATTAATTTGTATTTGGATATAGTAGTGGGATATGAATACATTGTTTGATTATTGGGTAGAATAAATTAAATATTTTATTTAATCAAAATTAATTGATGTAAGATAATTTCAAGGGTTAGGTAATTTTCTGTCTCTTAAAAATATTTTCTTAATATTTATGTTTTTATGATTTTTTTGTTGGCACAAGTGTTTTGTTCTCATCACAAGTTTATTTTTTGCTTACAATTTGTTAGTTTTGAATATATAATTACTAACAATATTTCTCTTGGAAAATAATACACATTCATCATTAAGTCTCTAAATTGTAAATACAACATATTATTGTTACTTTGAATATGTCCACACACCAAATATTATGTTTTTCTCCCTTGTAAGTTTTGACATATTCTTATGCCAAAAGGGAACTATTTAAGATTGCACCAATGCATTTGAATTACACACTAAGTATAAAATAGATTTGAATATTGACCTTAGGGTGGTTTATATTATAAGTTAAATCGAGTTTCAAAGTGTATATATCTTACTACAACTATTTTAGAATTAGTTATTTTTTAAACAAATGCACCTAATCTTGATGGTGAACGAAGCATCAAAAATTGCATACCCTTGCAATTTCACATTGTATCATTTCCTCACTTTATCCCTTTGATATAGGACACTTCAATTAAAAAATACAACACTCGATATGGTATTTCTAGTAATTTTATGATAATCTCGACCTTCTAAATCCAAATTTTCTAGGACAAGAGTAAAATTTGTTAGCATCCTATGAAAATTCATGGTTCAAGTGGTTGTTGGAGCATTACCTTCCCACTAACAATTTAAAATTAATGCTCTTGTATGCAACCATACCAAGCAAAAGAAGTCCAAATTCCCTCTTTGTAGGAAGGGAGTTGATATTTCACATTGGAACATGGAAACTCTGCAACTCTTGATGAAAATTTATTATTTTTCCAACCAAAAAGCTATACCAATATTATGCATGTCATTTTCTTTAACATTTTGATCACCACCTTCGTGAGATTATGAAGAATGATAAGATTGAGACACCAACATTCTTCTTGGGGTTTTGAAGGAACTTCCGGGTGATTTTGTTCCAATATTATTGTTCCCTTATCCTCATTCTATCATTTTTTTTGCTTTCATTTAAATATTTTAAGTGTATCATAGTGTAATTATTATTTTCTATATTATACAAATTAGACTTTCATTTCAAAACATTTAGATTTTTATCTTCTTAATATTATAAAAAAATTATCTTTTGTAGATGTTGGAAGACCAAAATGGGGGTTTGATTGAGGCAAGCCCCTCAAATAGCCTCCCAAAACATATTTCTTTTATTTTCATTATTTGCAAGTTTGTTTTTGGAGAAGAAGCTTTATTTGGTGATAGACTTTCTAATTCTCCTTTTAGTATTTTTTCTTTTTACTTTGGATATTTAGACAAACAACTTCATTTTATTTTTCATCATTTTAACATTTTGTGTGTCTTGTAAATTTTCTATTTTCATTTTGTACCCACAAACATCTTTTATAGACTTTAATATGTTTTTTTTTTTCAAGTGTCAAGACTACATGATAGTGCAATCCAAGGATGCATGTGCAATGCATTGGTGCCTATGATGGAGGCTTCTTGAAAGATACCACAAGTTTCCTAGAATTAGTAATTTTTATTTATGTTGAAATAAGTTTGTAATTTATCTCTTATGGAGAGATATTTTCACTAGTATGTTGTAGTTAAATATTTGATATTTTAATTCATAGTTTTTTTGTTAAGTTATAAAAAATTTAAAAGGGAAAATCACGATAGTTTGAAAGTTTTCAACTCATCCTAATTTAATAAGTGGAGTAAGAATAAAATTATCATTTATCACATTTTGGTGAGCCCATTGCTTTAACATAAAAACCTTTCTATTTTTAAAAAATAAGAAAACTAGAAAATATTTAAAAAGTTATTTTTCCCTCATTATTTGTAGGGTGGTTTAGATTGTGCATTATAAATTATTTCTCAAATTTTATAACCGAATCTCTCCATTTAGGTAACATAGTTTAGAGTAGCCTTTGCACATATAATATGACACACTAAAGATCATTCACAATACCAATCTAAAATAATTTACTATTGGGATGTATCAATCCCCCGTCCAATAAGTTTAAACTCTACTTTCCCATCTAACGCTTCTCCCTGTGTTGAGGGGTTTTTTGATCATGAGGCTAATCTCTAGGCCTCTAATTATCAAATACAAAATATGGATAAATATTTACATAAATTCTAATAATTCTTAGCCAAGGACACCCTCACTAAAGTTGTGCCTATTGTAGAGGCCTACTAATGTTCAAGAAACTTGGCGTCAAACACATAATTCAGAGGGGGTCCTACTGAATAGTCCACTAAACCCTTGAAAGGCCTTCATTTAATTTATCAATCAGGTCTAACATAAGCTTTTGATGATGTTGGCATTGTATGTGCATTCAGAGACTCTTCACTACCTATGTCATCCTAGCATAGGTGTTTACACATATTGGAAACCATAAATTGCATAACAGTGAAAAGAGGTAACGATGAAGCTATTGCTATGGGTACTTATAGCTAAGGACAGTGACTAGTTCATTTCCAAAAATGAATTCTGTCATTAGCCAATACTTGCTAACTCAACTAAATTGACTAACTCTGAAGAACAATACATGGAACAACTAAAGTATGAATACAAGATGTAAGATCTTATTCATATTCACCACATTAAGAATCTAATTAAGACAAACACAATTATGAAACTAACTATTGTAATAAAAAAAATGTATAGAAAATAAAATGGGGAACAGTTACCTTGAGTGTCCCTTTCTCAAGTGACTTATTTCCACAAAAGTGAACTCAAACCTAGCTCCTAAAACTAAATTAACATAACAGTGACTGAAAAGATCTCATTACATAACTCAAGATATCAGATCCAAAGAGATTCTTCTAGAATATCTTATTCATAAGATCATGATTGAGAAACAAAATAATGTCTGTGTAAAAATAGAAACTAACTGAACAAATCTATCTGCTATATTCTCTATTCCAACTAACTAACTAACTCAACCATTGAACCATTCATATAGGTACAAGGGATTCTTATTAGAACAAGGACTCAAAATATAAATCTAATCATAAATCACCATTCCCTACAAAATGAAGTGTGATAAAAGTTTGAGTAATCAAAACATAACTAAAAAGGAAGAAGAATTGAAATAGGACTGTAACTCTATAATAACAATTTTAAACTTGAAATGTGGATTGTAGAAATAGTCATGTTAGATTCCCAATTGTAGTAGAATTCTTCTCCTTTAGTAGTCTTATTAAATGATGTGATAATTCACAACAATCTTGGCAAGTAGACGCTTCCAATTATGCAACTGTTGTGTTATTCTAACTTCCCCTGCATCATTGTTGAAACTCCCTTTAGCTGTGGGATGCGCCTCCCAGTTGCTGTGGGCTATAGTCTACTAGCTCCAGCTCCTTGGATGTAAAGAGTTAGTTCACACAACATCTACACAATTTACTAATAACCATAATTTAAACATAGACATTCATTACATTTCATACATATCCACATATTAACTATGTAATAACTATCATATCATAATCATATTTCCATAGACTTTAAACTAGGTCCAAGTTTGCATAATGATCATAAAAGATTGTGAAGTTTCAGGGATATATAGGAAATAAGTATCTGGAGATGTCTAAAAGCATGTATTGAAATAACAAAAAACTAAATAATAGTAGGCCTCATCATTACCCCTAACTAATCATTTGCTTGTCCTCAAGCAAAGTGGTTTGAAGACTAGATGTTGTACTGTAAGGCCATCTCCTTGAGGTTTGTGATCATATCCACTCCTTTTTGTTGTCTCAAATAAAAACCTCTATAGTATGAAAGTATTTGAATCCTGACATCCTTAGCTTCTTTATATTCTTCATTCCTTTCCCCTGTCCAATGTATTATTGGGTAGAGAAGTATTGGTGGAGATAAATTCAGTGGTATCCATTCAAGTGCTCTATCTTTTGCAATGTCCATATACCTCCAAGTTCTTTCAAGCATAGCCATAAAGTTATATATAGAGTGGCACTCCTTCTTTTGTAACTCAGGGGTTACACTGTCCCATCTTTCCTATATAAGCTGATAAGAATGATGAAGAAGTCCTATTGTTAGCCTCTATATTCTTTCATAATCATTTAGTCTCAATTGCATAATCTTTCTACCTGCACCTTTATACTTCAAAAGCTCTATCCATTCATCTATTATCTTATAGGGGTTCTTAGATTCCTTTATGATTTGAAGAGTAATTGATTTATCCCCCTTTACATAGTCCTACATAATCTCACCCCTTTGTATTTCATTTTTGAAGTATGAAGCTAGTGCTCTAATTTGTAAATCACCCACAAATAGTAATGGGTTCCACTTTGTAGCATCTAGCACAACATAATTATGTAAATAGAATTCACATAACTGATCTTGTACTTCAGGTGTGGCATCAACAAAAATATTTAGAAAGTTAAACTTTGTACTCATTGCAACTGGAAAGTTACTAATCAATTGACTAAATTGAAAGCTTAGAAAATTTTCTTACAAAAACAAAGTATGTACTCTAGCAGGAGGACTGCACTTAACAATTTGAGCAGCCTTATTTGCTATTTCCTCAACCTTAACTTCTGTAATGATGAAAAATGTACTCCTCTGCATTTTTCACATTTTTTTGGGCCCCCCTTGTTAAATTAAGTTTAATGTTGCCTTGATTTAGTGTTGTAATGTGTAACACATTCACATTAGGTCTTGGCCCCTTGTAAACTAAGTAGGCCTAATTGTGCCTTATTTAGGGTGTTGTATTACACTTTCACACTAATCTAGGGTTTTATTAAATAATGTGGCTTCTTTATGCCTTATTTGGCCTTATTTTGCATCCAAAAGCCTTAATTAATGCATCTTTCCAAGGATAATCTCGACATAAACCAACATCCAATCATGATTCAGGTGTTTTTGGATTGTATGACCCAGATTTAGTGATTTGGGACTCATACGCCACCTTGGGCATATGGGTCCCACCTAAATTTTGGGGCCCCAATGTGGCCAGCGGATTAGTATGGGCCAATTACGCTTGATCCATGAAGAATCAACTCATAATTAAGTGACTAAAGTCAAATCTCAATAGGATCATTCAAATGAAAATTAAACCAAGCATCCATTAAAACCTATTATACTAAACTACGAAAGCTTTAAAAATGCCTACTCTAATCCATTGAAACTTATCCGTTGGGGGAGTGGTGTTGAGTTGATGTGGAATGTTGACCCTTTCCCAATCCCGAGGATAAATGAGCTTGTTTCGGTTAGTTTTATTGAAGAAAACTAATGAAACCATTGTGATATGTGTGATGAAACATGATTTAAAGCTAGATTAACATGATGTAAGCTATTTTAACATGATTTAGATTAATATGATTAAGGTGTGCAAATGCAAAGCTAATCTAAATGGATTCTAATCTAAAAGATTCAAATCCTAATTAATAAACAAGCTAAATGTATGCATCTATGCTACCATGGAAGCCATTAATGAAAGCTAAGTTAATTAATGCAAGTATCTAAGCTAAAATGATATTAATCAAATGCTAAAATGAGTGTGAGTGTGAGTGATTTCAACATCATGAGTTTTATTTGAAAAAGATGGATCCATTTATCTCCAAATAGTGACCTATTTATAGGAAAGCAAATGAGAAATGAAGGGTTGAGATCAAAAAGGTTAATCAACGGTCAAGGATGTAAGAAGTTGGAGGTGTGGATCATGGATTCTCATTAGTGGATGAGAATGGAAGATGAGATTTTAATCAAGGGTTAATATTCCTTCAATCAAACACACTTTTGACCTATACAAGAGGTCACAAGTTAACTTGCACATGAAGCTTTGTAAGAATATTCCCTTTTTCAAATGAGTGAGAAGAAAGAATATTCTTTGAAATATTCTCATGGGTGAGGGAAAATAGTTAATTAGCAAATTAAAACAAAGTTTAATTGTGCAAAAGGGAAAGGAATATTCCATGGGAGTATTCCTTTTGGAGGAATGTGCAAAGGAGGAATATTCCCTTGCAAGTGGGGGGGGATTAGATTTAATTAGGTAATTGATAATTAAACAATGTTAATTATGTAATTAGGGGATTTGAAGAATTACATGATATTCATTAAATAAAGAGATTTAATGAAAAGGGGAAAGTGCAATGACATTTAATTAAATAACTTAGGGTTATTTAATTAAATAAGAGGACTTAGGGATTTAAATTAAATATTTTGATGTATTTAATTTAATAGGACAAAATGTTAGCAAGAAAGGGGGTGAATTAACCTGATTAAATTAATTAGGTTAAAAAATGCAAATGACATAATTAATTAATTAACTAGGATAATTTAATCAATTAAGCAAAAAGGGGATGGGTTTTAGGAGGAAATGATGTTAGTATACCTGATTCAAGTGTATGATATTATTCATGACATTTTTCAGTGTCTACACTCGATTATAATTTCACATGAATCTAAGCTTTTCTTGAAAAATGTGTCCCATAGCCTAGCCTAATGGGACTCATACGCCACTTCTAGTGTATGAGTCCCATGTAGCCTCAAATTAAATTAAATTCAAATTATATATTAGGATTTTATTTTCCTAGATCTGATGTCAGCTTGTAGTGTTGTAATTTTGAGAAATTTGACATAAACAAGTATAAATACAAGGTATTTTCACATATTTTCTCCTAAGCTTTCAAGTATTCATATTGCATTCTAGCAAATTTGAGTTCACAAGAGCATTCAAGAGTTTATAAGATAATTCAAGAGTCTTTAAGAGCTGATTATCAAGTGTTTTGGAGCATTATTCAAGTATCAAGCATCATGTCAAAGTCATCATGCATCATGTTTGTTTTTGAGCTAACAATTGTGATGTAGGGTTTCATGATTCAAGCAAACACTCAATTGAAGATCTACAACATTCAAGAAAGAGTCAAGATCTACATCCATTGGAGCCACTTCATGCATGTTTGCAACACTTTATTGTTAGGGTTTGGTGAGTTGCAACATATCATTTTTTTCATTCATCATTCCTCCTTTCCATTTGATTTCACTACAAGGTTTGATTACTCAAACGTGGTTTGACCAAGGAAAACCCCTTTCCACTAACAAAATAACATTTTTCCCCTCCCTTTAGTGTGTGATTTGTAGATCTAGGTTGAAGACATTGAAGAGAAAGATTGGAAAGAAGTTGTCAAGTTGCAAAGTTGTTCAAGTTGTCACCTTGTTTAGAAGATTATTAAAAGACACCTACAAAGCAAAATTCAACATTTTAGATCTGGAATCCAAGTCGAGAAGACAAAGTAGAGATTGAAGAGAAGATTCAGATCCTGATCCTTTGAAAAATCCAAGTAGGATTGATATGCCACTTTTGGCGTATGAGTCCTAGTATAGTAAAATTTCTAGTTTTTGGGAGTTCCAGACTTGTCTTTGCCAATTTTTTTTCCTTCCCAAAAACCCTAATCTAGGACTAAATCGCCCAGCCTGGCATATGAGTTCTAGTTTGTATTAATTTTAGTATTTTCAACATTTCAAAATTGTTTCCGGACTCCTACAGGTTTCCAAGTGCACTTATGTGTTTTCCCAATTTGTTGTTCAAATTTATGCTCTTTTTTAGGTCATTTATTGAAGCTTTGCATATCATTAGATTTGGTCATTAGATCTTGCATATCATTAGATTTGTTCATTAGATCTTGCATATCATTTTTCTTTCCAAGCCAAAGCTTGGTGGTGAACCCCCTTTTAGTCTCTAATCATACACTAGGACATCCTTTAGCAGATCTCTTTCCTTCATTCCATCATTGGATTGAGATCTCTAGGGTTTCCTTGAATGCATTAATAGTGAAATAGGAACCCCTCATTGTGCTTCATCTCCTAAAAGGTGGAGCACCCTATTTCCATCATTACAACTGCTATATTTTTCAATTCGGTTTCTTTACTCTTCAATACTCTAGTATGTTCTGAAACCATTCTTTCCTTTTCCTTCTCCCATTTTCCTTCATGTTGGGAGAATTCATGAGTTACCTTCCACAACTAGTATCCTAGAGACATAATGGTATTATAAGTTGGAGTCTTTGTAACAGGGGGTCCTTGGGTTGTAGTTGTGATTTCTGTGTTCCCTGCTTTTAGTATGGCAAATTGCACAAGCAATTCCAATTTAGATCCATGCCCATGTAGCTATGAAGTTTCTCCTCTAATTATTTAATCTTCAAGTCCCTTTCCTTGTCTCTTTGTTCATATGTTTTCACTAGTTCCTCTAACTATTTAATTCTCTCTAATGCTTCCTGTAACTCCTTTGCATTTCTTTCTTCTATGAACAAATTCTCATCTTCTTCAAAAGCTTGGTCATCACCAACCCCAGTATATGCACAACCATCACTATTAGGGATTTGTGGGGTTCTTTTGATTTATTATCAACAAAAATGTCCTCTGAGTCAAATTCAGAGGTGGTTGAAACATACCATTTTCTTTTAACAAGTGTATGTATATCCTTGGAAACATTGTCTTGCAAGTCTGATTCTTCCACTATCATAGTAATATTTTCCTCTTGTTTCTTGACATTGCCCCTCATGACACCCTTCCTTTTCAGGCTGTGTGAATGCCTTGGTTGGGTGGCCTTCTTCTTCTGCACTTTCTTGGGAGCAGGAGAAGGTCCACCTTTCCTCTTTCTTATTTTTGGTGTCCTAGAAGAAGTTGGGGTTTCTTGGACATCCCCTACTGTAGGCTGCTCAAAGGCTATGAGTGGTGACCTTCGTAGACTTTTCTCCTCTGGTTCCCCCCTGCTACAGGTAGGTGAAGCAACATGTGAACCCGAGGGCATTTCCCTTAATGATGCAACAAGTGATTCCAAATTCTTTGGGATAGCTGGTTCTTCACTTGTATATTGCTAATATGGTTACAAATTAAAAAGCTTTCCCAAGAGACATGTGGGTATTGAACCCTTAGACTTCCTTTCACAAGGTAACTAAACAATAGTGTGATAGGGTTGTAGTGTTTCTTTTTCATTTGTATACAAACCCCATTCTCTTTAACAAGTTATAAGGAAAATTTGGTACATTAACCCTTAGATCATGACAAAGTTGATTCAAAAGTTTAAAATGCATAGTATAAAGGAGAGATTGTCTACCATCACATATAAGATATTTGAAAATATAAGAGGTAGTAGAAGCCCATACCCATGGTAGTGATAATATTTTGGTACCTTGGGATGCCGACTCAAAAGTCTCTTTAGGCTCTCTGAAATCTTCCCTAGCAGCTACTACATTTACCCTAACAGGAAATTCAGCTCTCTCTCTTAGCAAACTAGATACCCCTAAAATTGTAGCCTCCAAAGCATCTACCTTTTGCCCTCAAACAATGGCTTCATCATGTGGTAGTGTCTTTGCAAATTGTTCTATCATAGCTTCATTTTACTATGTCAACCTTAGGAAATAGTCCAACCATCCTACATTTCTAAAAATAGGAAAGACTAACCTATCTTCTAGTATCTGTTGGTGTGCAGAGGGTTCTCTACGAATAATATCTCCTCCCATGATGGTAGATTACTATTTTCTATTCAAATTCTACAAATTTAGTTCACAATTTTAACCTCACCAATCCTTCCTAGACCTCATCAATCCTTCCTGTCTACTATACTTGAATTCTTGAAATTCAACAACCAATTGCCAATTGCTTATATTGTGTCTATTACAACTTAAATTGGGATTTGGTTATGGATCATAATTGATATGATGAAAAAATATTTGTGGAAGGGTAGAAAGGTATTTGGTGTTTTTGGTGGCAAAAATAAAAATGAAAACCTTGGAAAATGTACTCTTCCCCCAACTAAAGTCATTACGTGACCTCACTTGATTGTACCTTATGAGGCCGAAGGTTTAATTATATATAATGGAAATAAGATAATGAGTGTGAAGCATGCATAATTAAATACAAATAAATAGAAAAAAAATTACAAGCTATGTTAATTATGGTAAATTAGAATGTGTACCTATTAATGTGAAGTGAACTAAACTTAGCTCGTGTGAAGCTAATTAGGAGTGTCTGCAATGTAATTATTATTAGACATTTTCCTAATTGAAATGGGTGATGGATGAAATGATAGGGTGGTGTGTGGTAATGAAGGTTGTGGAATGTACGACTTATGGATATGAAATGATTTCTTGAATGCATGGAAATCAAGGAATGTGTCATGGGATAGGATGAATTAAATAATATGACAAACATTTGGCTGCATGTATGAGGAAATTTAATGTATGTGGATGACATGCACTATTAAGTTGGCAAAAAGTTTTGAATTTGTTGACTCACACGTGTTTCGTGTACCTTCAACAACATGTCCCTTTTTGAACTATGTTGGATTTTATTCATAAAGTTGTAAGTCCCTACTACATCATGGAGTGTATTTGAAAATAATTGTTGATTGGATCACCTGTGCAATGTGTGTATATGTAGATGTTAAAAAATTATACCTAGCCAACCCCAATAGATGAGTTGTCTAGCTCATCTAATGAAGCATTTATAGAGTTTGTAGTGTGTACATCTATATCCTTTCCTATTAGAATGTTTTCATCAGGTTTACTACCTTTGTCATGATCATTGTTATGTTCAATGTATTTATTTGAAGCACTATGTAGTTCATATTATTGCATTAGAGCAATGATAAAATCATCTTTTTGTGTTGGCTTGCAAATTTTTAGTCTATGACCATTGACCAATAGTGAAAATCTAACATCTATCGTTTGTAACTTGACTACTCCATTTGGGAAAACTTGCTCTATTTCATATGGTCCTAACCACCTTTTTTGTAGCTCCCCTTTATAATCTTTATACCTTGAGTCATATAATAAAGCCCAGTCACCTATACTGTACTCTTTTGTCTTTATATACTAATCATTCCATTTACTCTTTGTTTTTGAATAACCTTTGTGTGATGCATGGTCTCCATTCTAATCTCATCCAGTCCATTCAAATTGTGTAGTCTTTCTTTTTATGCTGTTGTCAAATCCATATCTAGTTCAACTATTGTTCTAAGTGTCTTGTATTCAAATTCAATGGGCATAACTATTATTTTACCATACACCAACTCATAGGGTGTAAAGCCTATTGTTGTCTTCCATGTTGTCCTATAGGCCCATATTGCCTCAGGTAACCTGGCTACCTAATCTTTTATGTGAATTTGCACTGTTTTGGTCAAGATGTTTTCAATCTTCCTATTTGTTACTTCCACCTGCCCATTGGCTTGGGATTGATAGGGTGATGAATTATTATGAATTATTTCATACTCCTGAACCAATTTCATAATCAACTCTAATGTGAACTGTTGACCTTGATCTATCACTATTTCTCTTGGCACTCCATACCTTGTGAATATGTCTTCATATAGAAATTTTGCTACATTACCAGCTCTTGCAAATTGCAATGCTTTTACTTCAACCCACTTGGTCAGATAATCTATGCAAACTAGGATATACTCCTTGTTATTAGATGTTGGTAATATTGGGCCAATGAAATCTAGCCCCCATTTATCAAATGGTGCTAGTGCCAATTATGGTTACAAAGGAATATCATTTGTCTTAGTTGGCCTTCCCAACCTCTAACATTTGTCACAACTCCTTGTATATTTCACTGAATCCTTATGAAGAGCTAGCCAATAATAGCCAGCAGTGAGAATCTTATGTGCAATCCTCTTTGCTACAAAATGTCCCCCACAGGATTCATCATGGCAGGCTTTGAGGATGTCATAGACCTCATACTCTCTTTTACATCTCCTCATAATATTGTTTAGATCTGTATAGAATAAATAACTTGCTACCCAAGAGTATGGGAAAATTTTATGCACCAAATGCCTCTTTTCTCTGGGGGAGAAATGAGGTGGTATCTACCCTGCTACTAGGTAATTTGCAATATCAACAAACCAAGGTGTTTGCAATGTTAGAGAAAATAGATGTTCATCTGGAAAAGAATCATCAACATCTTCTACTAATTGAGTGGGTAATCTAGACAAAAAAAATTCCACCATATTTTCCTTACCAGGTTTGTCCAATATGGTGATATCAAATTCCTGCAACAATAACAACCATCTAACAAGTCTTCCACCAACCATAGGTTTGTTCATTAAATACCTTATTGTAATGTGATTAGTGCGAATAAAGACTAGATACCCTATGATATAGTGCCTAAACTTGTTAGTTGCATAGACAACTGCTAACATCTCTTTTTCTATGACTGTAGTTGAGTTCTGCCCCTTGTAAATTCTTGCTAATGTAGTATATGTCATACTCCTTATTACCTTCCTTCTGTCCAAGTACTACTCCTATGGAAAATTTAGAAGCATCTATGTGTATATGGAAAGGAAAAGTCCAATTTGGTCCTCTCAAGACAGGTGCTTTTGTTAGTGTTTTCTTAAGTGCTTCAAAAGAGTGTTGGCATTTGTCTATTCAAATTCTATATCCTTTGTGAGTAGAACAAATAAGGGTGCTGCAATTTTGATAAAGTCCTAAATGAATCTTCTATAGTAGCATGTACGTCGTAGATTTTTTTTGAAATCTCTTTATTTTTTTGGCACAAGGAGTGTGGAGATTATTTAATTTTATTGGGATCCACTTGAACCCTTCACTTGATACAAAATTTCCTAGCACAATCCCTTGGGTCATCATCATGAAATATTTCTCATGACTTAGGGATAGGTTGTGGTCTTAACACCTCTTTAAAACTTTCTTTAGGTTTTTTCATCATAGGTTTCCCCATAGGTTGTGAAATCATCCATATAGATTTCCATGAAGTCATGTGCAAAATCTGAGAAAATGTTTAGCACCACCTTTTGGAAAGTGGGTGGAGCATTATATAGTCCAAAGGGAAGAATAGAATAGGAATATGTGCCCCAAGGACATGTAAATGTGGTTTTATCTTGGTCTTGTGGAGCTATTCTAATTTGGTTATAGCCGTTGAATCCATCTAGAAAGGAGTACTTTTTACTTGCTAGGGAGTCAAGCACTTGATCAATGAAAGGTAGTGGAAAGTGGTCTTTTCTAGTGGCACTGTTTAGTTATATATAATCCACACATACTCTCCATTTCCCTCCTTTTTTGGGGACAATAACAAGAGGTGACACCCATTGATTGTCAGAAATAGGATAAATGAAGCCCACATCAAGTAATTTTTGTAACTCAGTTTTGAGTATATCTCTCAATGTAGGGTTCATCCTCCTTTAGGGTCATCTAATTTCCTTAAAACCATAATTTATATAGATCCTATGCATACATAGGTCTAGATCAATTCCCTTCATGTCATGGTAGTATCATGCAAAGGCTACTATGTGTTCTTGAAGTACAATGGTTAGGGAAGTCTGTTGTTGAATGGTTAATTCACTATTAACATTCAACATTCTATCTAGCATAATTTTTAAGGTCTTGGATGTTTATTGTACGAATGAAATGTCAAATCCAACAATGTCTATGAAACATTGTTGTGGCACTAAAGAATGGAAATGTTGCGATACTGATTCTAATGAATTGACAAGTATAATATTCTGCAAAGGATCATGCATAAATGATAAACAATCATGTTGCTACGGGTTCCTACTGCAGTTATTCTGTATAATGTGTGCAATTAAATCATCCTCATCTTGATTGTTCAATAAAAGGCTATGTTCAATGGTCATGAGAGTCTATAAATAATACTGGTCTTCTTCATCTAGGGTAGGCCATACGGTCTTCTCTAAATTTTCATGAGATTGGGCTAGTGGATAGAGGACCAAATTCTTGGTCATAGTTCCATTTGAGATTATCATGTTTCCAAACCTACAACCTATAAATGCATCAACTTTTGCTAACCATGGTCTTCCTAGAACAAGGGGATAACTTGTAAGGTTAGATTTTGGTTGTAGTACTATAAAATCTATAGTGTACTCCCATGAATCCAAAGCTATGAGCAAGTCCTCAATGATGCCTTTAGGTTTCACTATTAACCTATTTTCCAATTGTAAAACAGTGGGTGTAGGTCTAAGGTTTACTAATTGCAATAGTTGCATTATTTCCTTAGTCATCGCATTGATGGATTCCCCCAAGTCAATCAAGGTATTGTTGATGAGGGTACCATTTATCTTAATGTCCACAACTGGACTTCTAGGGTTTGTATATTTAGGGATAGTGATATTCCCTAACATGATGTCAGAAAGATTCCCTAAGACATGTATAGTATGAGGGCCCTATTGACATTCCATTCCCCCCTTAGATGACCCATCACTGATATCCGATCTAAGAGATCCTACATGGGCCATCTTGCATGAGTTTTCCTTGAGGGTCCCTAAAATTTACTAAGTCCAAATTTTTAGGTTTTCGTCCTATCACTTCTTGCTCTCCTTCATTCCTTCTCCATCGCTCCCTTCCTTCTCCCTTTTTCTTCTATGTATTTTGGGTGTTGGCCTTTAGCCTTACCCTTTACCCCTTATCATCCCTCTCCTCTTCCATTTTTTACTTTCTTATTTTGGCTTGTGGGATAAAAGGATTCTACCGCTTTACTGCAAGCTCCTTCATGCTTCATCGCTAGATAGCGAGATTCTATCGCTATACTGCAAGCTCCTTCATGCTTCATCGCAGGATAGTAGGTCTTACCACTATACTGCAGGCTCCTTGCTGTTTCCTCGTGGGATAGCAGGTCTTACCGCTATACCACAAGCTTTAAACATTCAGCCCGTGGTACTGCGAGCTTACTCTTAGCAATCTCTTCTGGCTTACCACTCTATCACTTATCTTGATCTTCTTCATCACGATATAGCAAGAGTGTTACCACACTACCGCTCTTCATGATCATCTTCTTCACAAGGTGGCAAATTGTTCCCAATTATACATCATTGTTCCTCTTTCCTTGCCGTAGTTGTTGGCCTCCTCTAATGGTTCAATAACTAATCCCTTAAAGCTATAACTTAGAGATTAGACATCTGTAATAAGTAGTTATCTTGCTCATCATGAAGGTTCATTTCATTGTCAACCTAGGGACATAAAATTGAAACGGGTTAGCACTATCTGTGCACTAGGACTCAACTGTAGCCATCCTTCCTATAACTAGAAAAAGGAACAGTACTGAAACAAAATGATGGAAAGAGATTAACATAAGTACTGAGCATGAATTATCAACTAAAATGAGCATCAACAACTGAACTAGAATGGATAACATAAATAGAAATCTAAGCAAACAAACAAGAAGTTACTCTGTCTGCCTTAGCTATAGGAACAGTCATAGAACATAATTCTAATGGCTGTAGGAACAAACAACTGCTGAGATCGAAACTAGTTACTGAACAAAAAAATGAATATTAAACTAAATGGATGGAATTCTCACCAAGTGGGCCCCCTTGAGTGAGTCTTCCTTAAGCTAACTCAGATGCAACAAATTATAATATCATTTTATTCATTGAAAACATGATTATAACATATCAACAATATAACTATATTACTTGAAACTAAAAATGCAAGTACAATCTCAGAACATCCAACCTTGTGAAAAGGGGCATCTGACCATTATTTATAGAAGGAAAAGCTTCTAACTAATTCCTAACTAACTAGGCAGTTGACTCCAATAGAATAGGAGGACACCATTTATTGAAAGCATAGAAAAGAGAGAGGAAGTTATGCATGTGCTAGATTTAGTCAAAGAAGACCTGCCTCAACAAGGATCTAGCACAACAAAACCTCCTAGATTTTCTCAACTAACAAACATGATCATTTAAAAGTAAGTTACAACTTCCACACGAGCTGGAAGTTTCCCTCCATTGAACTCTTAATGACCATCTTTTTGACTTCCTTAGCAACCAGCCAGCTGGCATGAACATCTTCCATTTTGCAAGCTTCATTTATATCTACATTTTAATGTGAACCTGCATAATGACATTAGCATGCACAAAACAATTACATATCCATAATTACCTTAAAGTAACATCCATTCAACCGCATGTAAAATTAATATAGATAATTCACATAGTAGGGTGATATTATCAAAAGTCACAAGGATAAGTTCATGCCCAAGTTTCATAAATTTAGGGAAATAACATGGAGAGTGTCAATAACCAGGTGCTTGTTGGACTCAAGGAACACTGAGAGGGGGGATGAATTAGTGTTCAACAATATTTAAATTTCATTTCAGATCTTAAACCATTTACAAAATTTCAACAGAAGTAAAGATGCAAGCACAAGAAGGAAACAATCAAAACACCATAACACCAAGATTTTTACATGGAAACCCTGTTAGGGGAAAAACCATGGTGGAGGTTAATCCACTATTTATACTCTGTTAAAAGTATGAAGAAAATGTGAATGCACATGCATTCAAGTACACTACCTAGAGCTCACTACTCAAAATAAGGAAGGCTCACTACCTTACAAAATGTTTGGATTACAAAAAAAGGTTGAACTAAGAAAGTAGCATCTAAAAATGCCTGGAATCAGTTTTGGTGAAGCTCATAAATCAAATTCTAGACCTTCTATCTAATTCTGCACTTCGCTCTGCTCTGCCTTAATTCACTTCACAAAAATCCTCTTCTGCACAAGAAAAATTCGCTCAACTGATCTTTTTATATTCACACACACATCTAATCTTCTCTTCACACCCATACATACATCAATATGAAATACCCGAACTCACATATATATCCGCTATCAAGGATTTAGTCATTTTATGTTGGCTTCAGCGAAATAAAAATATTCTCCAATAGTCGGTTGAATTCACATTTAATATTTGATGTGTACCCATCAAAGTCGGCTAATGTTATGCTGGAAACCAAAACAAAATATACAAACTTAGAAATAATTAAAAAATTACTCCTTATACATCCGCGACATGCTATATTCACCAAGTTGGCCACCATGAGCAAATAAATAGAAAAATCATCCTGTCGGATCTCATAACTCATACACCGATTAATGCGACAACATAAAAATTAACAATAAGATAAAATAGATGCTCAACAACCTTCCCTAAGATACACAACCTAAAAGGATAATCTGGTGAAGCATATAGATCAACGTACTAACTGGATACCCTATTCTTCATTCTCACTTTTGGTAAAACTCTGTTCTTCACTCTGCCTGCCGGTAGGAACAAATTCTAATCTGCAGACTGGAATAATGACTTAGGTTGCCATCAATGAAAACACTAGAAGCCATATACCAACAATCTCCCCCTTTGGCATTGATGGCAACACTTAGTGAAAAATAACTAAGTGTCAGAACCAATATGATTACTCTGCCAGATTTCAAAATTTCAAAACACAGCTCCCCCTTAGAGTGATAAGGAATTTTTCATTGCTCTCTCTCCCCCTTTGACATCAATGAAAGACATATTTTTCATTGCACTCTCTCTCCCTTTCAAAAATTTGATCAAAATTTGAAGAATTACAACTGCTGCTCGAGTTAGAAAATTATCTTGTACTTATCTTTCATTTCCAGAAGAAATATCCTCCAAGCTTCCACTGCAATCCCAATGATTATGATCATGCTGTTGTTCTCTGATGTCTAGTTGATAATCTGGATAAGAGATTCCAGAATTGTGATTGCCTCTTCTAATTTCTCTCCTTTCCTCACAACCTCAATCAATTGCTCCAATCTGCATTCGGTTAAATGCTTCACCTTCCAAAAGGCATCCACAAGGTTGTTTCTAGTGAAAAAAACTTTTGTATGCTCAGACTGCAACACTTGAATCCTTTTCTTGACTGCACCATCCTAATCCTGAAACATGTTATAATCTTGACCAATTTTGTTCAGCTCATATTCAATCTACTCCAGCTTATCTTCGTATTTCCCAACTGCATGAGGCCAACGAAGATAATAGTTGTAGATGTTATTGGTTGAATTTATGCATTGCCTCAACACATTCATTTTCCTTTTTAGTTTAGTGAGAGATAGCCTGAACTGCTCCTTCAAATGTAGAATTATTTCTCCCTCTTTCCTGTCCTGAGACTAAGAGACCATGGCATCCTTAATGCACTCAACATCTCTTCAGGAAACACATTCTGCAAACTCTCCAAACCAATATTATTGTACACAAAATAAGTACTCAATGTGTTTTCGATCAAGTCTTTCTCATAAGAGGGTCTCTCAAACCATATGTCAGCAATTTTTTGCATCCCATCTTTCTCCTGAACAAGTCGCAGTATCTTGGCTTTGAATAAAACACCTTCTTCTATGCTTCCTTCTTCCATAACTACATCTGGTTCAGTTGATTCTGGTTCTTCTCTTGGAGTGTACTCATCAAATTCTTCATCTGGTATGTTCACAATCACTATATCTTTACCTTTTCCTTCAATTTTTGGAGTTTTGTGTGCCAGAGGAGTGTAATCAACAATCTCTTGTGCTCTTTTCTTCTTCCTCTCCATCTCACCGGAATAATATCCAACTTCAATTTATCTTACTGGAATGGCAATGCTAATTGCTCCAAACTTCCCTAGCAATTCTTTAAAGAAATTTGCATACTCTTGCTCACAATTTTCCAAAGTATTAGAATGTTCAAAAATTTGTTTACAGACCGGTTCATTCTCTTTCCATACAACATTATCGATTTGTGGCAAGCAACTCAAAAAATACATCACAAGACATATGAACAAGGTACCAAACCTGAAGGGGTAATCTACCTCCTTTGTTAGTTGCACATTTTCCATCAATTGATATTTTAGCAAACCACATAGATCAAAATCATGATCCTCCATTATCATTTTATGAGAGATATAAACTGTGCTTGCCGAAGTTGCACCTTCCCTGTTTCTAAAAAAGATTTTGTATGAAATTCCATGTGCGATGTACCTTGTTATTGGATCTTTGATCATCAAAATTATCAAATCCCTTTGATCTCCTATTACTCTGGTTAGGGTTTCGACCTCCTTGTTCCAAATTGAATTCTTTTTTAGAATATCTCCAACATTGCATAATCCAGTTAAATTATTGATTACCTCTTTCGAAATGTGATAGGGTTTATCCAGAGTTAGGATTCCATCATTCAATCTATTTAAGATAAACCTAATGACTTCCGCCTTATAAAAGTATGAAAATTCACTCCAAATGTCCAAAATTTTGTGTTTCACACCTTCAAGCCATTTCAATTCATCAGCCGACAACAAATTTCTCACATCCCTAATCTTTTCACTACTATATTCATCTAAATTCACCATTTCTTTGATTTGCTTCATTTTTCCTTCCATACCGAACAAGTTTTCTATCGAACACCAAATTGAGTGAGAATTCTACAAGCAATTGGAATACCTGATGAATTTTCCGCCGAAATGTCTTTACTCCTTCAAAATTCTACTATAGAGGCTCTCCTATTTTTCTTCAATGCATGGTGACAAATGAGGGTTCCAAATACCCTTTTATAACTCGCACACCTAACCTCTTTATCACATTAATTTTTTTTCCCTAGGTGTTCCAGATACTCTACTTTCTTAGACAAAAAAAAGAAAAATTCATCTGGGGACCTTCTACTTCTCAAATTTCTACATAAATGACCACCGATACAATTTTTAAGCTATTTAGCACAACTACTAACAATTTCCTGCATTTTGGTGCCAACTACCGATAGAGGGACAAAGGATTTTCTTGAAAAAATCCCCCCTAGGCCAATGGCTTGAGATCAATTTTTGAAGGAATTACCGAAACCTGCTTCCGGTGTGGGCTTATTTCCTTCATTAGATTCACTCTTCCATACCCATGTTTTCTTCATCCGATCTCTTATCTCTTTCATAGTCATTTTCCCTTTTCCTTTATCATCTGTCTATGAAATTCTTCCTTTGTATACCAGACCTCTTCTATCCATGTTTCTGTTCCTGCAGAATCTCACAATGTGACCAAATCTGTTGCAATTGTAACACATGATTTCTTTGTCTAGACCACTCATTCCATTGATTTCCTCTTGATCTGCATTTATTAGAAATATGCCCAAATCTTCCACAGGTGTAGCATTTAACATTCCTTACATTGATAAACATACTTCTGCATTCAATTGACTTATGACCAAACTTGTTGCAACTGAAACACTGACTGGGAAATGATGGACTGCTTGAATTTGTTTTACTTCTACACCGAGAAGCCATATGACTGATTTTATTACAAGCAAAGCAGTGACCATTAAACTTCTAAGCATTGGGTTGTCTTATCGGATGCCTTCTTCCTTTTTTCATCTCATTTCTTTGTCTAGAATCCTCATGTTCAAATCCAAAGCTTTCTCCCTTCTCATATCCAAGACCTCACTTGTCATTTGCATCCTTCTATCCTTTAGTCAACTCATCAAGCTTAGAAAAACTGATCTTAAACTTCTCCTTGTAGTCATTTGCAGTAGTGAGTTCATCTTTGAGAATAACTATTTGTCTTTCAAGCTCTTGTTCATTATTTCTGGATTGTTGCAGTTCAATCTCCAGCTGAATGAATCCACTATTAGCTCTATTACATTCTTCAAATATTTCTTTTAAGGATCGGGCTAGATTATCCTCATTCTTCCTTATTTCTTCAATCTCCTTAGTTTGCCTCATCACCATAGATTCCATCTCAAGCTTTAGAGCAACATTGTCTCTAGCAAGCTTTTCACATTCTTTAGTTATTTATTTTAAGGTCTAATTCAGGTGAACATATTCTAGGCTTTTACTTTCTTTCTGCTTCAGCTAATCAGATAGTTCCTTCCTCTTTTCTCTTGACTCATTGATTTTATCCTTCAATGATTGAATGAATTTTTTAGCATCCTCAAGATTTTCTTTTAATTCCATGACTTCTGCTTTAGACTGATCAAGATCATCAAGTGCCACCAAAAGTTACTGTTGAAGACTACCGAAGTCCATTGCATTCCAAGATCCACCTCAAGCAGTTAGACTTCTTCAGAGGAACCTGCTCTGATACCAATTGTTGGACTCAAGGAACACTGAGAGGGGGGGTGAATCAATATTCAACAATATTTAAATTTCATTTAAGATCTTAAACCATTTGCAACATTTCAATAGAAGTAAAGATGCAAGTACAAGAACGAAACAATCAAAACACCATAACACCAAGATTTTTATGTGGAAACCTTGTTAGGGGAAAAACCATGGTAGAGGTTAACCCATAATTTATACTCTATTAAAAGTATTAAGAAAAGGTGAATGTACATGCATTCAGGCACATTGCCTAGAGCTCATTGCTCAAAATAAGGAAGGATCACTGCCTTACAAAATGTTTGGATTACAACAAAAGGTCGAACTAAGAAATTAGCATCTGCAAATTCTTGGTATCAGTTCTGGTGAAGCTTATAAATCAGATTATGGACCTTCTATCTAATTCTGCACTTTGCTCTACTCTGCCTTAATTTGCTTCACAAAAATCC
The DNA here is from genome assembly GCA_007258455.2 of Sequoia sempervirens. NCBI lineage: Eukaryota > Viridiplantae > Streptophyta > Pinopsida > Cupressales > Cupressaceae > Sequoia > Sequoia sempervirens. Next base: position 151,321 of record VDFB02320176.1, read on the forward strand.
TCTTCTGCACAAGCAAAATTCACTCAACTGATCTTCTAATATTCGTACACACATCTTCTTTTCTCTTCACACCCATACATACATCAATATGAATTACCTGAACTCACATATATATCCGCTATCAAGGATTTAGTCGTTTTATGTCAGCTTCAACGAAATAAAAATATTCTCCAATAGTCAGTTGAATTCACATTTAATATTTGATGCATACCCATCAAAGTTGGCTAATGTTATGCTGGGGCCCAAAGAAAAATGTACGAACTCATAAATAATTAAACAATTACTCCTTATACATTTGTGACATGCTATATTCACCAAGTTGGCCACCATGAACAAATAAATAGAAAAATCATCTCCATCTCCTAACTCATACACCGATTAATGCAATAGCACAAAACTTAACAATAAGATAAAATAGATGCTCAAAAACCTAAAATGATAATCGATGAAGCATACTTTATCCATGCCAAGTTTTAGAGATCCGCATGAAGATTTGATCAAGTTATGAAGATTTATATTCTTACAGTTTTTCTGTTACTTCAGTTTGTGTTCTTGAATGAAGATCATGTGATTTCTATAAGTTCAGTTGCTTCAGATGCTTCTCTAGTGTTTCATGGTGTTTGTGGATGTTTCTAGTTTGTGATCTATCTATGCTGCATGTTCACATTGATCGTTGTGCTTGTGATATGAGATTTTCTCTTGCGTGTTCATGTTTTTCATGTTCATGGTCGACTAGGTGTTGAAGCGTGTTGTGGATCTTTGAGGTGTAATTAATTGAAGTGGTTTGTATTTAAGGATGTTATTTTCGGTCTTCACTATGTTATGGCCAACCTTGGTTGATTCGCATGAATAATTTTTATTGTTTTGGGTTGACTGTTTATATTCATTTTATTATTTCATTGAGGCCGACTTATAGCGATGTAATTTCTTGTTGCAGATATATAAGAGTGATTGTTTTAATCATTTGGATGTATGAGAGTGCATAAGTGTGCAAAGTGTATGAGTCCTATGTGCGAATAATGTTCAGATCATTTGAAGGCAGAGCATAGAGTAAAGAAGAGTAAAGAAGAGTGAAGAAGAGTGAAGAATTGCTCATGAGCTTAACTAAAACTGTAATCAGGCATTAGCGGATGCTATTTTCTCAGTTCAAAGTTTGATGGATTTAATCAAAACCTTTCTGTAAGATAGTGTGTCTTCCTTTGGGTAGTAAGCCTATTTGTATTTAAGCAGTGAGCTCTAGGTAGTGTGCCTAAATGCATGTGCATTCCCCATTCATATTTTCTTATACTTTTAATAGGGTATAATCTTGTGGACTATTCTCAACCGTGGTTTTTCCCCTAACAGGGTTTCCACGTAAAAATATTGGTGTTATGTGTGATTATGATGTGTTGTTCATTTATGCTTTCATGATTAATGATCAGATCTAAGAATAAGGTTAATAAGTTGAATAAGTTTTGAAATTTGGTGACAATTGATTCACCCCCCTCTCAGTTGTCTGCCCTTGAGTTTCCAACAAGTACAATTCACACAACAAATTAACTTCAAGAGGAGAGGATTGGTAGGCTTGGAAAAAATCATGTGGAGTTTCAATAGAAGGGCTTAAACCTGAAATAACCCTTGACGACTTGAAAGACAGATGGCACTGCTTTAAATGCAGCGCATAAACCCTTGGAGGAGTTCTGCATGCCATCATTTGTGGTACTAGAGCCACCAAATTATCTACCTTATCCTTCAATGTAGCAATATCTGCATTCTTTCCCTCAATTTTTGCATTTTTCTTTTTGACTTCTTCCTATAGCTTGAGTCTTTCCTTATTCCACTCCTCTTTCTTTTGTATTTCATTCCATAAGTTTAGGGCTACAGATGCCCATGAAAAAGTGGGAGGTTTATGTTTCCCTACCAAGATCTTTCCTTGCACTGATTCATGTTGTTCAAATTGCACCGGTTGCAGTACTGGTTTGTGTTGCCCATCTTGCTCTGGTTGCAGTGGTTCTTGATTTTCAACCTGCTTTGCAATAGCAGCAAGCTCTGCCAACCCTATGTTTGCTTGTTCCTCAAAAATGTCTTCCACCTCAACATTTACTTTCCCCTTGGGAGCTTCTGTCTCCTTCCTAGGTGTCCTTTTGAGTCTAGGGCTCCTTTTTGGAGGCATATTGGTAGCTGTCTCCACTAGTTTTGATTTCGTTAGAGGGATTTTATGTTTCGCAGTGGCTGTAGGATGACCAATGTCATCAACTTTTCATTTCCTAGGGCTAGGTTTTACTTTTTCTGATGTTTGCTTCTTGGCTTTTCCTTTTCTAATTTCTGCCTCTCATTTGTTCTTCTTCTTTTCAAATGACAACCCTAGTACAAATTGGAGTTAGGGAGAACATTGACATTAGGGGTCTGAGGATGAACTTTCTTCATTCGAATACTTTGGTTCAGAGGAGTGAATTTCTAATGTTGATTTAGCTACAGGAGGGTTTGTGCCAAAACTTGAAGCTCCAGGAGTGGTTTTAGTAACCCTCTCACCTCTAATAACCCTACGAGCTCGGCGCTGACCTCTAGGACTCACATTTTCCAATTTAAACTGATCAATGCTCAAAAATTCCTCCCATGACATACCAGACACTTCTTGTAAAGTTTTTTCTACTAAATTTTTTATCAAATAGTGATGGGAAATAGAATTGTCCCTACCTTTTTGTGTTTCAACTGACATGATTGCAAGGAGGTTGTATAACACATTGGGCACATTCATCCTTGTGCCATGTCTCATATGGTTCAAAAGCTTAAAATGCACAAAATGAAGGCATGATTGGTGGCCCTCGCAGGTCATATATTTGATACTGTAGACAACTTGTTTCCACTTTTCTGGTAGAGAAGTTCTCCTTGTTCCTTGCTTCTACAACAAGGGGAGGATCACTAGGCTCAGTGAATTCTGCCCTAGTTGACTTAGCATCCCTAGAAGTAGGTTAGGGCTCTCCTTCAGCAGGTAGACCCGTTACTTCAATAATTCTCTCCTCAGTAGCTATAACTTCTAGCCCTTTTACCATTGCCTTACCATTAGAAAGTGTGTGCAAATTCCAAAGCAATGTCCTCATTGAAACTATCTAGTTTTAGAAAGTATTCCAACATCCACAATTTCTAAATTAGGCTAGGGAGAGTGCATCCTGCAATATCACCTGATGAACTATTGGTTCATTTTTTATCAGTTGGCCTCCCATTTCTTCTACTCACAATTTGGAAAACACAAAATTTTCTCTCCTACAATCCTTCTTCTGAAAACCCAATTTATTTCTACTTCCTGCAACTCTTCTTCAGTGTTAAATGTCATATGACTCTTCAATTTACCTTTTTGGTGAAATTATGACTATGAATAAGGCAGTAAAGAAAGCATAAATGAGGGGTATCATCAAAGAAAATGGTGGCGGTTCAGTGTCATATCATACATGCGAGCCATCATTTCAACTATATTATTTTAAATTAGCATTTCAATTTTTTTGCCATGCTGGTGCATGAATGACATGTATGACACATGGACATGTGGGTTCACACTCCCCCAACCTAAATTAGAGCATGTGTCCACACAGGCTAGGATGTAATTATGATGTGACAGGGTAGAGTACAAATATGTGCTATGTGAAATATCAACATTAATATATAGTAATTAAATAGATGCATTTAAGATAATTAAGATACATCAAGTTGTTATGCACGTACCTGAAAATTTGTAGTGTCATTTGCAAAGAATGGGGAAGGAAGTACAAGTTACTTTAAAAATACAGTTGAGCTTATTAAATGAAGTGATGATGGAGTGAAGTGAAGGTGAAGTGAAGTGATGGTGGAGTGAAGTGATGGTGGAGTTATGGAAGAGAGAGAAAGGATGGAGATGGATGGGTGGATAGATTTATTGATGGAGAAATTGATTCCCACAAAGTGGAAATATTTATTATGATTGCATGCATAAGGATGGACACTAGGTTTACTTCCTTCGGTTGCAGGAACTTCGAAGGTCTAGTGTTGAAGAAATTGCTACATGAATTCTTGTTTGGAAGTCGGTTTATGATAATCTAAGATGGCGACCGTTGAACAAAAGCTTGAATCTGTTAGGGTCAATGGTTGTGAGTTGAACAACATTGGATAAGACTTCTGTAACTTCATATGGTCCCAACCACCTATTTTGTAGCTTGCCTGCATTATCTTGATACCTGGAATCATAAAGGAGTGCCCAATCACCTAGCTGGAACTTCTTTTCCTTTATGTATTTGTCATGCCATCTGATTCTCTAATTTTGCACCATCTCAACATGATGAAGAGCTAACTTTCTCATTTCATCTAAGGCATTCAGTTGCATGATCCTGTCCTTCTATACCTTTAGATATGTCTATCCCAAGGTCTAGTGTTGTTCTAAGAGTTTTATGCATCTATGTTTTTCCGTACAATAATTAAAAAGGAGTAAAACCAGTGGTTGTCTTCAAGTGGTTCTATAAGCCTAGACAACTTCTGGCAACCTATTTGCCCAATATTTCCTATGAATAGCCACTATTTTGGTCAAGATAGCCTCTATTTCCCTATTTGTCACCTCAGACCGGCCATTGGCTTGAGGGTGATAGGGTGTAGATTTCCCATGCCTTACATTATATTCATTGACCAATGCTATGACAAGAGTGGATGTAAATTGAGCCCCTTGATTTGTGACTATCTCTCTAGGAACTCCATAGCATGTGAAGATTTCTTCATAGAAGAATTATGCAACTTTATTGTCTCTGGCATGTTTCATAGCCTTGACCTCAACCCACTTGGTCACATAGGTAATGCAAACCAAGATGTAAGATTTTCCATTTGATGGTGGATCAATTGGACCTACAAAATCAAGTCCCCATTTATCAAATGGCGTGATGACTACCTGAGGGTATAGAGGCATCTCATCAGATTTAGTTGGCCAGCCCATCCTTTGACATCTATCACACTTCCTAGTGTACTTGCCTACATCCTTATGAGGTGTGGGCTAGTAATACCTTGTATTGAGAATCTTCATTGTTGTCCTCTTATCTACAAAGTGCCCTCCACTGGGCTCATTGTGACATGCATGTGGTATATCATAAGTTTCATCCTCTCTTACACATCTCCTCATCACATGATTTGCTCTAGTGTAGAATAAACATCCTGCAATGCATGAGAAACAAAAAGTTTTCTCAATAAGAACCCTTCTCTCTTTTAGAGAGAAATGAGGGGGAACTCTCCCTATAACTAGATAATTGGCTATATTTGCATACAAAGGTGTGTGCACACTGATGGAAAAAAAATGTTCATCAGGGAAGGAGTCATCAATGACTTGAGTGTCCTCTGTTGTAGTCAATCTAGAGAGAATTTTTTCCACAATATTTGCCTTACCCGGTTTGTCTATAATGGTGATATCAAATTCCTACATTAACAACAACCACCTTGCTAGCCTACCTAAAATCAAGGGCTTATTCATAAGGTATATTATCGCTGCATGGTTTGTATGGACAAAGATCTGATATCCTGTTATATAATGCCTGAACTTGTTAAGAGCATAGATGACTGCCAACATCTCCTTCTCTATCACTATGTAGTTAAACTCAGCTCCTTGTAGGTCCTTGCTAACAAAGTAGATTGTATTTTCAATTGCTCCCTCTTTTTTCCCCAAGACAACCCCTATAGCATGATTAGATGCATCTGTGTGAATATGAAAAGGGAGTTCCCAATTAGGGCCTTTGAGCACAGGGGCATGGGTTAAGGCTATTTTTAAGTCAAAGAATGCTTTGTCACAATCCTCTGTCCACTGGAACTCAACATCTAAATAGTTAGAATATTGTAAAGTGGTGCTGCCATCTTACTGAAATCTTTTATGAAGCACCTATAGTATCTTGCATGTCTTGGGAAACTTCTTACATCTTTTTGCTTGGCAAGAATAGGAAGATTGGTAATCACCTCAATCTTGGCCGAGTCCATCTAAATTCCATTATGAGAGATATAATGGCCAAGGACTACTCCTTCCTCCATAATCATAAAGCATTTCTCACTGTTCAAGGACAAATTATGGTCCTCACATCTCTGTGAAATTTTCTTTAGGTTTTCTAATGCTTCTGCAAAATCAACACCATAAGTAGTAAAGTCATCCATGTAGATCTCCATACAATCATGTGAGATGTTTGAAAATATACTAATAACTACTATTTGAAAGGTTGTAGGTGCATTACATAAACTGAACGGAAGTACTGAATAGGAATAAGTTCCCCAAGGATAGGTCAAATTTGTATTCTCTTGATCCTTAGGTGCAATTTGTATCTGATTATAACCACTAAATCCATCTAGGAAGGAAAAATACTACTTACCTACAAGTAAATCCAGTACTTGGTCTATAAAAGGAAGAGAAAAATAATCCTAATTGGTGGAAAATTTTAGTTCTTTATAGTCAACACAAAATCTCCATTTATCTCCCTTTTTAGGCACAATTACCAATGGGGACACCCATTGGCTGTCTGAGATAGGGTAGATAAATCCTACATCCAATAATTTTTGCAGTTCCCCTTTTACAATCTCCCTTAATGAAAGGTTGATTATTCTTTGTGGTTACCTTATTGGTGTGCAGTCATCTCTTATGTAGATCCTATGAGTACAGAGCTTGGGATCCAATCCTTTCATGTCATGGTAATCCCATACAAATGCATGTTGATTTAACTTCAAGAGGTTTGTTAGGGAAAACTACTGCTCTTGACTCAACTTTCTATTAATATTCAAATGTTTCCCTTCTAAAACTTGTACTTGTGTGGTCAACTCAATCATGGTTATTTCATTGATGCTTGACATTTTTAGTTCACATGGTAACAATGTATGAAGCATATATGTTGTTGTAGGAAGTTCAAGTGTAGGAGGCATAGGCTGAAGTGTTTGCAATGGACCTGCAAAACCAGATTCATGAGTGGATGATTGTTCATGCAACTCACAATGGTTCTGAATTATATGGGATAATACTTCATCTTCTTCCTAGAGCTACATGAAAGGACTTCTTCCTATCATCACGAGTTGTGCCACTGAATTGACTTCCTCAGCCTCTTCTCCAACATGTGGCCATACAAGGTTATCCATATCATGGGATGGTTGAGCAAGAGGATAGAGGACAAGATTTTTTGTGCTTCTCCCATCAGAAATAGTCATGTTCCCTAGCTAACATCTAATGTAAGCATCTGTTGTAGCTAACCATGACCTACCCAGGATAATGGGATACCCTCCCAAGGTAGCTTTAGATGAAAGGATCATAAAATCTATTGGGTACTCCCAAGAGTCTAGAGTAACAACAAGGTCTTCTACTATACCATTTGGTTTAGTAGTGGAACTATTAGTAGGCTGCAGGACAATAGGAGTAGGTCTCATATTTGCAACATTCAGTTGCTACATGATGTTCTTAGTCATCACATTGATTGTTGCTCCCAAGTCTATTAGAGCAATCTTTACTTAGATTCCATTTATAATGACTCCTACCACAGGATTACCTGGGTCAGTGTAGTTAGGAACAATAACTTTCCCAAGAATGATATCTGCCAACTGTCCCATCACATGAACAGTAGTGGGGTCTTTCTTTTTCCTCCCTGGCTTTTTGAGGTATGCTTCCTTGATTTCCTTGCTATATATGGGGACATATTTTATAGCCTAGAACAAAGGTATCTTAACACATATGTGTTTCAAATGATCCAAAATATCAAAGGTTGTGTCTTCCTTCTCTTCCTTTTGTTTAACAACTTCTAACCTTTGAGGAAATGGTGGGTCTTGATCATACTGCTGAACTGGTTCGGGATTCTTAGGCACACTTGACTAAGCATGTATATTAGATAGATTTTGATGCTCCTCTTCTTCCACAAGAAGCTCTATTATGATAGGAGCGGAAGGAGATGACAAAGTAGTTCCTGAACATAGATGAATATCAATCACACTCACAACATATGCAGGAAATTGATTGGGATTTGTAGAGTAGATAGGCTACTATTGTGGTTTGTTATTTGGGTTAGGTGTGGGTTGAGCTAGTAACCGAGTAGGTCTAGGTGTGCTAGAGTTTGAGCTAGTAGGAGGCATTATGGCAGGTTGTTGAGGCTGTGGAGGTGGCTGCATGTAACCAGTTGCTTGGTTTGGCCATTGTTGTCCTCTCATCCATTGGTATGTTTATTGCTAGTTTCCTGGAGGTTGCTACCAATTCCCTTGGAATTTCTGCCACTAGGGTGGAGAGTTTTGGTAATTGGGCCAGGTGTTTGGAGGGTTTTTCCAAGGTTGAGGTGGATAGCCTCCAAAGTTGGATGGGTATGGGGGTTTCCATTGATTACCAGATGCATAAGAATTGAAATAAAGTCCACTAAAAGATAATGGATCTGGTGGCATACCTTGTATTGGAGCCCATGGTCTTCTTTGTGCAATGTAGAAAACCTGAACTAGCCTAAATTCTAGTGGTATTTGCATGCTATCTGTTATCACGGAATCTAGCAGCGCTCATTCCACGGATAACCCCCCTACGAAACTTGTCCGTTTCCTAGGATTCGTGAAGTTCAAGTACGCATAATGAAGTGATTTTCAAGCCACCTCGAAATGCGTTCCAAAGTCTCAAATAGTCAATTGAGCATTCCCCATGTTCGCCTCGCGAAGACCTTTCCTTAGTTTCACTGGTACTTAGCGAATTGTTTCATGCTATAGAATGCCGAAAGTGACAAAATGTAATAGCTAAATTTTAGCGCCATTACACTTTTTCCTGACACTTAAACTTTTTCTGGCCCTGGCGCGTTTCTTCATCTTTTTCGCGTTTTTCGTCAATCGTGCCACTTTTCGTGCCTAAATTTATTGCTCTTGAGTTAGGTTTTCGATTTTCTCTTTCACTTAAAAGTGTTTTAGTTCGCCATTTTCATTGTTTATGATTTTAGTTCTTCCTCTCTTCATGCTGAGCGAGTTTTCTTCAAACTGCAAATACGTTTTTTGAGTTTTTAGACATCCCTCTCCAGCATTTTTCGCGTTTCATCTTTGTAATTTGTTACCCTTGCTTTCTCTTTATTCTCCAATTTCGATTGCAACTCTATGCATACAAACACTTTGCAAACCCCAAGCGCCGTTTTCATTCACCATTACATCCGTTTTCCAAAATGTGCTCAAGATGCTGAAGCGCTAAAATTTAGCGCCATGACATGTTGAAAATGCCAGAATAAATTCTAACTCTGAAAAGTGCAAGGGCGCTAAAATTTAGCGCCCCTGCATCAAAGACTGAAATCTCCAAAAATGTAAGGGCGCTGAATTTTGGCGCCCTTACACTTTTCACAATCTTTTTTCAGACTTAGTCATTTTTTGTGCAATGGAGCGAATTTTAGCACCTTTGCACTTTTCTTCCAGACTTAGTCATTTTTTGTGCAATGGAGCTGAATTTTAGCACCTTTGCAGACTTAGTCATTTTTTGTGCAATGGAGCTGAATTTTAGCACCTTTGCACTTTTCTTCCAGACTTAGTCATTTTTTGTGCAATGGTGCTGAATTTTAGCACCTTGCCATCTTAGTCTCTTCAAACTTGCTCTGTTTCCATTCCAAACCCCATTTCTTCGCTCCTACATCGTTTTTCGTGCCTAGTTGCTCGTTTCACGCTTCCCAATGCTACTTTTTCTGCTAACGCATGTTGATTCACCAGAGATCTGATCCCGAAGGTGATGTCCTTTGATCTTGGTTCTTCCAAAAAGTTCACAGAGACCAGGAAGAAGTATGAAGACTCCGCGCCCAAGCAAAGAAACATGAAGAAGCTTCCTGTTCTCCAGTGTTAGCGGTGCATCCCATTATGCATCTTGTAAATATTTCTCGACATTTTTGAATGTCATTTTGTAAATTGTAATTACACCAAGCAAAGATGTAATATTTTGAAAACAAATTAAATTTGTCGCGGATTTTCTCAATCTCTTTCCTTCTTTTGCTCATCCCTCTTTCTATATAATGTGAGGGATTTTCATTGATCTTTTAGCCTTTTGCAACGAAGTGCTGCCCTTTTGTAAGCAAACTTGTGAAACTGCGTTCATACTTTGTGAATGAGATTCAATCGCAAGCTAGTGGATTGATAAAGTTGAGACTTAGTTCGAGGAATCTGAAAGACTTAAGTGGTTGATGTAACTTAGCATTATTTAGATTGCATTGTTATTTTGTTTATCATTGGTTAGCTCATTCATGCTCTTGCATGTTCTTGTTCTACAAGACTTTGTGCTTGTAATCGTTTGTGCTAATTGATACTCTTGTTGGATGATCTACAAGACTTTGTGCTTGTTCGACCGTCTAAGAAGTGTGCGTTACGTCTTCTGTTCTTTCTTCGCCGTTGTCCTTTCATCCATGGTGCCATTGCTCTATGTTTCCTGCCGTTGCTATTGTTTTTTGAATTTCTTCCAAGAGGGTTTTCAGTTTGCCATTTTCATTTTCAGTTTATTTGATGATAGGGTTTTTCCGTTCTCTTCATGCTTGAGTGAGGATCAGCCTTCCAAAAGATGGGTTTTAGGGGTCCCCATCCCCACCAGCGCATGTTTCATTGTTTTTCCACTTACCCTAATTTGTTCTCCCTATTGGCATTTCTGTATTGGCAACTCATGCACTGCAGCACTTTAAAACCGTGAACCCTCCTAAGCCGTTTTATTTGCATGCAAGATCCGCTAAAATTCTAGATGCGCTCATTCCCCAATAAATGTTGAAAAAGCCGCTTGTCTCGCGCCCAGCTGCATCAAAAACAAGTAGCATAATGAATGTGCATCAAGCCACCTCCCTTGCGCGCTGACAATAGCTCAGACTCACTTCATTATGCAATCCTCGCAGACGACATTCTTGCGCGAGCAGAATCGTTGTTTTTGCAATTTGCTGAAATTTCTTCACGTGTGCACCTTTGAAAAAGGCGCATTTTTTAGCCAATGGAGCTGGAAAATGCTTTGCACTTTTTCTGCTCTAAATTTTAGCGGACTTTTTTTCGTTTCTTCATTTTTCGCGTCGTCAATCGTGCCACTTTTGTGCCTAAATTTATTGCTGACTTGAGTTAGGTTTTCGATTTTCTCTTTCACTTAAAAGTGTTTTAGTTCGCCATTTTCATTGTTTATGATTTTAGTTCTTCCTCTCTTCATGCTGAGCGAGTTTTCTTCAAACTGCAAATACGCAGCATTTTTCGTGTTTCATCTTTGTAATTTGTTACCCTTGCTTTCTCTTTATTCTCCAATTTCGATTGCAACTCTATTTTGTCATTCACCATTACATCCGTTTTCCAAAATGTGCTCAAGATGCTGAAGCGCTAAAATTTAGCGCCATGACATGTTGAAAATGCCAGAATAAATTCTAACTCTGAAAAGTGGCTACTGCGTCAGCCCATTGCCATGGACCAGTAATTTTCTGAATTTTAGGTTTGTTTATTTGATTTTGGTCTCTTCAAACTTGCTTGTTTCCATTCCGAACCCCAGTTTCGTGAGTTTCGTTCAGTGCTAACGCATGTTGATTCACCATCCTTGCAGTTTCTCTCCAGATCTCGTCAAGTGATCCCGAAGTGATGTCCTTTGATCTTGGTTCTTCCAAATAAAAAGTTCATGTAGGAGACCAGGAAGAAGTATGAAGACTCCGCGCCCAAGCAAAGAAACATGAAGAAGCTTCCTGTTCTCCAGTGTTAGACATTCCGCATCCCATTATGCATCTTGTAAATATTTCTCGACATTTTGAATGTCATTTTGTAAATTGTAATTACACCAAGTCCAAAGATGTAATATTTTCAAAACAAATTACACTTTGACTTTGGTCAAAGTTAGGAGATTTCCTAAAATCGCTCACCTAACTTCCCGATTTTCTCAATCTCTTTCCTTCTTTTGCTCATCCCTCTTTCTATATAATGTGAGGGATTTTCATTGTAATATTATCTTTAGTTGCAACGAAGTGGCCTTTTGTAAGCAAATTTGTGAAACTTTTGCGTTCATGCTTTGTGAATGAGATTCAATCAATAAAGAAAAGGATTGCAAGCCAGACTTTGCGTTGGATTCAATACTTTTGTAAGTTGATTTGATTTGGTAGTGATTAGTTCGAGGAATCTGAAAGACTCTAAGTGGTTGATGTAAACTTTGCGTTACATCTATTATTTAGATTGCATTGTTATTTTGTTTATCATTGGTTGAGTGATCTATAAGACTTTGCGCTTATAATCATTCATGCTCTTGCATGTTCTTGTTGATCTACAAGACTTTGTGCTTTTAATTTTCACTTTGTTGGATGATCTACAAGACTTTGTGCTTGTAATCGTGCTGTTCGAAGAATTGTTCTAAGAAGACTTTGTGCTTCTAACAAAGCAAACGGTACCGCACAAAGATCCAACACGATAAAGCTACGAGCCTTCTGAGCTTTCCTTTTAATTTATTTGTTTTTATTAATCACTGGTATCTCTACGCTTCGCTTTGATGAGATAGAGATATTGGCACTGCTAGTTGTTAGTTTCAGTTATCAAGAATTCGGAACTTCCAACCGTGAAGCAAACATCTTTCTGAAAAAAGAGAGAAGGATGAATGTAACACACCCCCCCCACTCCGTGAATTTCGTGTACATTGTGTAATTACTTTTGTGATTTACTATTGTTTCTCTTAGCAGTAAGAAGGGCGCTTCCCCTTTCCGAGAGGAGAGATTCATATCTCACATAGCTGTGGCTGAAGTCCAAGTTGTGTAATCTGTCGAGAGTTGATTACATAATTTTCACCCAACACTATCAATGTTGGCTACCATTTTGCTTTTGCAGTCCTTCTTCTTTTTCCTGCAATGAGGACAATATTCTACCAACATTGCCTCTACCTCCTCTTGTTTCTTCTTTGCTTGAAAAGTGTCTAGTTGAGTAGCCATATTGTTTATGATATCCTGCTTGAAATATGCCAGCAAATGAGTGATTTCCATCCTTGAAACTCTATTGGTGGAGGATTTACCAATAGAGGATTGGTATCCCCTTCCTTTCTTTAGAGCTGCCCTAGAATAATTCTGAGATATCTTCTTAATATCATCCCAGTGAACTTGGGTGATATCTCCTCCTCCTATCATGTCCAGAGCATCAATGCAACTTTCACTAATCCCTCTAAGGAAGAGAAAATTTTGAGACTCTTCATTGAGTGCATGATGTGGATATTTCTACAGGAAAAACAAGAACCTTGAAATATAGTCCTTCAAACTTTCATCTTCCTTCTGCTACATCCTGAAGATATCATCTCCTCTCATATCACTGCCCCTACAATATTCTTTATACTTCTCAAGAAACTTCATTTTCATATCATCCCAAGTCTCTACAGTATTCCTACCTAAGCTCATAAACCATCTTAATGCAGCTTCTTTCAAGGTGGTAGAGAACAATTTAAGCCTATGAGCATTAGTGGTATAGTCATAGCTTTTGCAGAGGATATCAAACTCAAACAAGAAAGTGTCAGGGTCTTCTGTTACAAGCCCATAAAACTTAGGGAGAACTGAAGTAGGGATGTTCTTGAGGTTATCAACTTCATTGTGATGAGTGATATGAAACAAAAAAGAGGTCTGGTTAGGTCTGATTAGATTTGTATCAGCCATATCTGCTTGAAGGAGTTCCAAAGAAAATGGATTCTCAATCAAGTTTTGGGTAGCTTGGTTTTTGGAGGAAGTTTTAGAACTATTCAAATTGGGAAAGGCATTAGCAAAAGGATTTGATTCCTCTTTTTCTTTGTCTCCTGGTAGTTTTTGAGATTCAACTAGTTGGTTATCAGGATTAGGGTCATTAAGAAGGAATCTCCCATGAGAATCTCTTCTCCTGCCTCTATGCATGCGGTATTAACTCAATATCGACCAACTCACACAAAGAATTTTTGAAATAATAGCAAATCATTACTTTTCTCAAATGAAGGGTATGCTAAGAACAAACTTCAAAGATACTAAAGAAATAAAGAAACTATAAATGACTCCAAAGTACTTCCTAGTTTGACACCATCCCTGGCAATGACACCAAAAATGTTGGCCTCCTCTAATGGTTCAATAACTAAGACCTTAAAGTTGTAACTTAGATTAGACATCTACACTAAGTAGTTATCTTTCTCATCATGAAGGTTCATTTCATTTTCAACCTAGGGACGTAAACTTGAAATGGGTCTGCCCTGTCCATGCATGAGGACTCAACTATAGCCATCCTTATCCTATAACTAGAAAAAGGAACAGTATTGAAACAAAATGTTGGAAAGAGATTAATATAAGTGTTGTGCAGTTTTTGCACACACGCCCCACTGAAAGCAGGTACCCTCTTTCGCTTTGGTTTTGGTCTCTTGGCCCTTTCTTTTTGAGGTTTTATCTTACTTTGGCATGTGCTAAAATGTTTATTTTGATTGCCTAAGTGATCCCCCTAAGTCATTCATTGAAGATCTTTGGTTTTAACCTAAGTTTGGGACTTTCCACCTCGGCCAGATTTTTTCGGATCCTGCTTGGACTCCGGCTGTGCGCTGTTGTTTGGAGATTTTTGGTATTCACGGATTTTCGTGTGGGCGAGATTTTTCTAGACTCCGTCCTGTTGTCGGGTTCCCAAGTTTTCTGACTGTCCTGTCAATTGCATTTATTGTCGTCTGTACCTTTGGAAAGCGATGTATTTAAGTGATTTCAGATGATTATTATGCTATTATGTTTATTGCTTGCCGTCATTTGAGCTGGGGAGTGCATTCTTGCGAGTGCTTGGTCGAATTTGAGGCGTTGGGTTTGTGAATTGCGGATTCGAGTGGTGATTTCTTGCGCATTATTGCCCTTGTTCTTTGTGGACACTATTTACTTTGCATTTGTTGATTCTGAGATTGATTTTCGCTTCATAATGGTATGTGTTTGATTTCCTTATTTTGAATTGAGGATTATGAATAGCGTTCTTATGTTATAAGGCTTTTGGGGCTTGAATTCCTGAATATTTGATCACTTCATGGCTAGGGTTGCGTAGCATTGATTAATTTATGATCTCCCAAGTAATTTTTGACTTGGTTTGTTTATTTGATTTTGGTAAACTTGCTTGAGAGTTGTTAGTGAACCATTGTAATGACTTAGCAGTCAAAATGTTTAAGGTCTGAACTTGCCTGTATGCTAATGGCGGATGTATGGGGTTTGAAACCTAGGGCATTGCCATTTATCTTTAGTATGCTCTCGAATTGGCTTAGAGTGCTAAGATAATCCATAGAAAGCCCATATTAAACTTTCCCTAGGCTTTAATAATTGAAATTCATGATCGATCTAGTGTTTGAGCGAAATCATGTTTTGGTGTCGCAGTTCGGGTTTTGTCCTTGGTCCAAGATTTTTTGTTCCCTCGGGACAATCCGTCTTTGGCGGATTTTCTCGATTTCCTCTGCTTTTCTGGAATCTGCTATCACCTTCGAAGTTTCATATATTTCATGGATTTCCATCGACCCCATATTTTCTCGATCTCCTTTATTTTCCTGATTTCCTTTGAGTTCTCAGAATCTGCTTGCTTTTAGAGTTTTATCCTATCCGTGGATTTTCGCCTCTCCCAGATTTTCCTGAAGTTCTGTGCTGCCTAGATTTTCTGAAGTTTATGAGGTGTCTTCCCCTTCACAGAAATCCGTCTTTGGCGGATTTTCTTGAAATCTGATGGAGTATGAAAGAATATGAAATAGCATGATGTGCTAGTGATTTTTAATGCATTTTAGGGTTAATTCATGCTATCTTATGATCTCCAATGTGGTTTATTGATTGATAATGATCGAATTTAATTGTTATTAGGTGTGTTCATGATTATTTTGCTGGAATCCGTCTGGCTTGGAATTTCCTGAAATTCCTCTTTGGCTCAAATTTCGTGGGTGGTCCTGAAACCCGAAGTTTATCAAGATCATTTTATATGAGTTTTTATAACACCTTGATTGTATGAGGTTTATTCTAACAGTGTTTTGATGGATTAACATTGATTTCTTATGGTTTTTACTATGATTTCCATGTTGAGTGCAGGCTGAATCAAGCAAGACAGTGGAGGGATCCTTAGTATCTAATGCAGAAAAGATTAAGATGGACATCAAGAGTAAGATACCTGAGAGTAAAATCACTTCAGTCTGGTCTGAGGTAACTGATACCAATGTCGGGCTATGGGATTAGGGAGTTTAAAGAAAGAATGGCAGCAGAGGATCTTCCTTTGGTGGCTAGAAGAATGAAGGAATCAGGCTTGTCACATGTAGCTGGTTTCCCTTCTACGGTGCAGTGCTATGAGCTTGTCCTCGAGTGCACCAAGCACTATGATAAGGATACACAAAGAATTATTGGTCCTCAAGGGAGAGTTGTTGCGAATCTCAACCCTGTTTCCATTGCCCAAACCTTTGATATGCCAGATAGATCTCATGTGGTGGCATTCAACATGAAGGCAACCTAGGAGTTCTATGATGAACAGACTGTGAAGTCACATCAACTTATCAATTCTTGGCTGGAGAAGCCCAAGTCTCACTATTCCAAGCTACCCAAACAGTTATTCAGAGAAAATTTCAAGAAGGAGTACTATGATGCCATCACCTTGCTCAGCAGGGTGGTTGGATTGAGAAATGCAGGTGTATTTGAGAATTGGATGTGCCACGTTATTGTGAGGATGGAACTAGAGCTGATTGATTATCATTGGGCTAGTATAATTAGTAGAGTGATTCATGAACAACTATCTAATGTGTTGTAGACCAAGATCTTCACCATGACTTCATATTTGATCTATGCACTTGCAAGATTCCACACCTATAGAGGATTGAGCACAAGGGGAATCTTCAGACATGATGTTATTTATGAGGTTTTGCCTCAATTGCACCTAGGAAGATCGAGTTATAGAAGGGTGAATGATGCATTCACCATGCACATCACTAGAATGCTTCAAGGAGCATATCACACAAGGATTTCAGACCAAGCAAAAGAGCTCATCAAGAAATATGGGGCATGGTTTATTCAGTTCCTGACTTTCTCCTACATCCGGATTGATGGCTGCCAGAGGGCCCCATACAGACTTCCAAGGTATCCCACTGATCATATCATATTGTTGGAAGTAACTAGGCAGATATGTGACTTTGATGCCATTTTCAAGAGAGACAAGCATAAGACTGGTTTTGGTGGGGACTTCCCCTTGAGGATTGGCACTGCGGAGGCATGTCCTTCCATTATTTCTGCCCAGGCTTCAGAAGAAGAAATGAGTACCCTTGGATTGTCTTTTCATTCCAAGAGATCAAGGTTTGACATCACAGGAGAAGCCCAAAAGAAGGCCAGTAGAGAGTATAGCCACAAGGTTGATCTAGAAGACTACTGGGCCTATTGCAGTGATGAATATGATGTAAGGAAAAATAAATTCTCCTAGCTTCCAGTTGAGTCAGTTCGATTGTACAATGTAAAGGCAGTTCCTGATCAATTGGAGGATGATGGGAACTTGATTCAAGGTCATGCCTATGAGGCAGTGAAGGATAAGCCAATTGGTGATGTAGATTGGCTAGAAGAAGAAAAAATGGAACAAAAGCAGCTAATGGATCTAGTTATCAAGTTTACCAGGATGTGGCTGAGGCACAAGCTGTGGGAGTTGGAGAATGAGGGAGTGAAATGTACTTACAGTCTGATGGGAGATATGGATCCTCACTCCACTTTCAAGGAATCAATTGAGCAGGAGGACCCTAAAGGTACAGGCAAGGTGGATTCTCCTTTCAAAATTAAAATTAAGGGTGTTCAGACGGAGGAGGTCCAGGAGACTGAAAAGCAAAGAAATCCAATGGCTAAGAAGAGGAAAAGGACTAGGAAATCTAGCAAGGAGAAGACTGAAAAATAGAATCCTGAGGTTGATGCTCCTGTGCCTAAAAGGAGAAGAGTCCTAAAATTATCAAAAAAGGAAAGCTCCAAGGTAGGAGGGGAAGAGGTCACCCCACTAGTGGTGAATGTTGAAAGTTCAGAGGAGAAGGCCAAGGTGTATACAAGGAGGTCTAGGACTCCTCCTAAGGATAGTGTGCCTAAAGCAGATCTCCCTCTGGTTGTTTCTCATGAGGAGCCACATGATGATGTGCCTTCCACTCATGAAGCTCAAAGCAAGCCTAGTGAGTCTGAAAATGTTGAAGATCATCTAGATATTAAGGGAGAGGAATTCCATGAAGGTGACCTATACACTGCAGAAGTAGAAGTTGAAAAGGTAATGCAATCTCCCTTGGTTGCTTATGCAGAGTCACCAGTTATGAATGAAGAGGTTAAATCCCCTCTAAGAGAAGAAGAGGCTGAGAAGGTTCCATCGCCTGTACATGAAGAACATGTTGAAGAAAAGGAAAGCAAGATGGATGAAACTCCTGAGAAACAAAATTTGAGTGAAGAGGCACATAGTGAACAACATGAGAAGAAACAAAGCGAAGTGTAGTTGGAATCCACTGTCCCTGAGTGGTTGGACATGGAGATAAAAAGAAAGCAGGTTGTTGTGGAAGATAGTCCACCCAATTGGGATGAGCTGCTAGCCAAGGTTAGAAAAGATAAAGGTAAGAAGAAGGCTAGGGTAATCTCAAGGATTGAAAGAGATGAAGCTCATAACAGAGTTGTTCACATTGCCACCCCTGCTCCAGATAAAGAAAGAGATGATGTGGCTGGAAAGGATTACAGTGTTCAGACTTTTAATCTAGGGCCTACATCCGTGGAGCAAGATATTAAAGATTATGAGTGTTTTAGTGCAGTCATCTTGGGTAGACTGAGGAAATAAATAAAGACCAAGTAGGAACTAAAGAAGGAAAATGAGAATCTCAAGAAATGCTTGGAAGATTTGATGAAACCCCTACAATCTATTAATCCTTCAGTTTCTGCTACAAAGCTATTACCCTAGGAGACCATTACTGAGCTGGAAAAGATGAAAGCTTCTATTCTCGCCACTGCAAATTGGCTGCAGGGGGTCCGAACCAAAGGAAATGAAGCTTTTAAGGAGATTTTGTCAACAGGGAAGGATGCTCTGAGGGTAGTTGACTGGTTGAAGGATGTGTTGGCACAAGACAAGGAGGATACAGATCTCCTACTGTAGAAAACCAGGACTATCATGGAATACACCAAGGATAAGCTAGTAAGTGATAAAATTCTTCCTTCCTCTAGAGCTGCTGAGCCTTGGGAGTGGTTTGAAGCATTGCAAATCAGGCAGAAGGTGTTAAAGAAGATCTACAAATAGAGGAGATAGATTGATGATACCCTAACTAGTGTGTACAATGGCTCCATTGCCTTTTTTGAGATTATGATAGGGAGAAGGAAGATTGCTCCCAAATATTTGAGTTTGAAATAGTTGAGGAAATGGTGGCATGATGTTTATGCCCCAGTTAATGATGATTCCATTTCTGAGCATCAATTGGATGATGCGGCCACATACGTTGTTGTTATTGACAAATACCTAACTTATAGGGTGGATTGGGATAAGTCGGTAAAACAGTCAAGGGAAGAAATTGCATCAATTGAGAGATGACTTAGGGTTTTTCCTTTGCCACCTGTGGCCAACTTGGATAGGGTAATTTTGAAAGTTCATGAAATGCTGGATTGGAATAAGGACAAAGGGGAAGGCAGTTAATGATTAGCTACATCGAGATTTGTGCTTCCCTATTATTTTTCCATGCATTGGTCTGAGTTGCATTGGAGATCCCAGGCCAACCTGGATGAAGTTCATGCATTTAATGCATATTTTTATTTTACTTTGAATTTCTCTTGGCTGACTTGTTGTGCCTTATTATTATTGTAAAATCCTATTTTGGCCGACATGTTTTGGGGGTTCTATATATTTGGCATTTTGCCTCATTTGTAAGGGTTAAGAAATTTTAGACATAGACAAATAGAGAGCTAGTTAGAGCGAATTAAGTAGAGCAGGAGTTAGCAAGTAGTTGATCTCAAGCAAATATTGTAACAGAAAGCTGGAATTGTTGCTACAATGGATAATTTGATGCAAGTAATGACATTGTGATTTGGCGCCATACTTGTGTTTCTTCTTATCTTGCATGGTTCTTGTTATTTTATCTTTAGAATTTCTTCAAGGAAGATAGTATTTAGATTAGATTAGATTTAATAGTATTTATGGTTTGATATTTGAAGTGTTGCAGCAATCCCTGGTCCATACTTTTCGCAACCAACTGATTGTTATTTGCTTTGCAAAGTTAGCCTGGACCTTTATATTCATTGTGCTCAAGTTTGATTGTGAGGGTTTATTCATTTCAATTGCAATAGGGTTGTTTGAATGAATGTTCATGATACCTTAGAAGATTGCACTGTTTCTATAAGATTGCAGATTTATCTGGGTTAAATAGAAATCAATTTTTTTAGGGATTGGTCGATTTCGAGTGTTGGTCATTTGCATTGTTAATCTTAGGTTTAATATTAAGTTTATAAATCTCTTTGAAACCCTTATCTTTTGTTATTTATTTGATTATTGGGTTAAATTTAGGATTGAAGTATCATCATATTGTTAAATATGATAAATTAAGATTCAGTATTTTGCTTGTAGTAAGGTCCCATTGTGATTACCAGCATTTTCACATTTATCACTGAGTTGTTTGTGCATTGTCAAGACCTGACATTAGAGACCTTGGGGTTATCTCTTGAGGCTTGCTGATAGGGATTTACCTTTCAAGTGAGATAGGATATTGTATTCTGTCTGAGTTGTTGCTATGTAGAAAACATCATCAAGAATAAGTATTGAGCATGAATTATCAACTAAACTGAGCATCAACAACTAAACTGGAATGGATGACAAAAATAGAAATCTCAGTAAACAGACAAGAAGTTACTTTGTCTACCTTGGCTGCAGGAATAGTCACAAAACATAATTCTAATGGCTGTAGGAACAAACAACTGTTGAGACCGAAACTAGTTACTAAACAGAAAAATGACTATTAAACTAAATGGATGAAATTCTCACCAAGTGACCCCCCTTGAGTGAGTCTTCCTTAAGCTAACTTAGATGTAGCAAATTAGAATATCATTTTATTCATTGAAAACATGATTACAACATATCAGCAATATAACTATATTACTTGAAACTGAAAATGCAAGTACAATCTCAGAACATCCAACCTTGTGAAAAGGGGCATTTGACCATTATTTATAGAAGGAAAATCTTCTAACTAATTCCTAACTAACTAGGCAATCGACTCCAACAGAATAGGACACCATTTATTGAAAGCATAGAAAAGAGAGGAAGTTATGCATGCACCAAATTTAGTCAAGGAAAACCTGCCTCAATAAGGATCCAACACAACAACACCTCCTAGATTTATTCAACTAACATACACGATCATTTAAAAGTAAGTTACAACTTCCACACAAGCTGGGAGTTTCCCTCCATTGGAAGTTTCCCTCCATTGAGAGTTTCCCTCCATTGACCTCTTAATGACCATCTTTTTGACTTCCTTAGCAACCAACCAGCTGGCATGAACTTCTTCCACTTTGCAAGCTTCATTTATATCTGCATTTTAATGTGAATCTACATAATGAAATTAGCACGCACAAAACAATTGCATATCCATAATTACCTTAAAGTAACATCCATTCAACCACATGTAAAATTAATATAGATAATTCACATAGCAAGTTGATATTATCAAAATTCACAAGGATAAGTTCATGCCCAAGGTTCATAAATTTAGGGAAATAACATGGAGAGTGTCAATAACCAGGTGCTAAAGCCTATAGTATCAACAAAAAATATATGATAAACCCTATCTAAATTGATCCATTATTTGGACTCATTAGCGGTATTACTATTTATGGTGTAATGGAGCTCTTTCATACGATCAACAATTGCATTTTGAAGTTTTATTGAGGATTTGATCTTGACCATCCATGCTCAATCCGATGGACAGTATTCAAACTTCAATGGCTAATTGATCCTGTTAGTGATAGATTTGCAGAAGTTATTGTTCAACGACATTCTCAGCTACCATATCAAATATGATGGACTTCGATCAAATTTTTATACCTTTTCAACACTGCTTTTCATTTTTGGATGTCGCCATTACTCCTTGATGTGCTACAAACTCTTTGTTCTCTTTCCAGGTGTATTGGTTGGAGAGTTTTTCAACGAATTTCATAAGAGCTCCATGCCTGCATTCAAGATATTCATTATTTAGGGTTCATTTGAGTTGTTAGAGCCTTTATGGTTGGGCAAAATTCAAATCTTTTCCAGACCTAATTGGATTTCATCTTCTATAACCATAGTTAATTTAGGGTTAGGATTTGGATTTCAAATATTGGTTATGCTTGCACCATAAAGGAAAATATTGATGATTATTATGGATCCTTCCTCTAGCCCCTTTGGGATTTTTCTTTTGCAGACCTACAACTCTTGCATTCTACCATTGTAAAGGTTACTTCAAGCTTTATGTCAATAAAATTCAACTATTTTCATCATTACCTCTTGCATGTTCGAGTAAAATTCAATTACCTTCATATCTGAGTGGGTGTTTTAGTTGTTTCTTTGACATATTATACTTTTTTGAAGTAGGAAGGAAAAAATTTCTATTTCAGTGTATAACCTCTTTTCCGTTTCATGTTCTCCTTCTCCCCTTTTCCTTATGAGTAGTTAGTGGTAGGATCTGATGTGTTGGGTTGGACCAACACATTGCATTGGGATTGAAAAAGGAAGCCAACCTTCTCTAGATTTTTAACCTCATTCGCACAAGTTCCCACACCTTGAGATTGTTTCCATTATGCCATTAGAACACTGAATTCCTATTGAGGAGGGTGCAATTTTATGTGACAATAGGTCCTTCCTTTTTTCCCTAGTCTTTTAAGACAAAGGTCTCTCACTATTTTTATGTAAATGGGAATGTCCTTGATGACTTGTACGAGAGGTATCTTTATACACACATCCTGAAGTTTCCCTAATAGGTCAATTTTAACTTGGTTTTGATGTTTTTGAACAACTAAACATTCAAGAAATGGAGGTTGTGGACTTGAAGTGGTTTGGTTCACCTTATTTGACTCAGGTTCCGTAGGTGGATTGTCCAAGGCTTCTAGTAAGGGTTATTCATCTTCCAACTCATTGATTTGAGGGGATGAAGGCCCAAGCAATGTTTTCCCTGACCTGAGGTGGACATCACTCACCTCTACCCCATAAGTTGGGTATTGAATAGCCTCATTAGCATAGGCCTGTTGAACAAAATTGTTATTTGGGTTAGGTGCAGGTTGGGCTAGCAATTGAGGTGCCCTTGGTGGCTGAGATGATTGGTTTGTTATACTGGTCATGATTGCTTGTTGTTGTGGCTATAAAGGATACTGGTAATTTACATTCTAGTTTTTCCATTGTTGGCCATTTTTCCATTGATTTTTCCATGGGTTTTGTTGTGGCCATTGGGGGTTATAGTTAGATCCTTAAAATTTTTGTTGTGGCCACATGGATTGTTGCTACTGGTTCCATTTTGGTTGGGTATTTTTCCATTGGTTTTGTGTGTTTTCCCAAGGCTAGGATTCCAACTAGAGAAGTGTTGATTGCTAACTAGAAATTGTGTATTGAAATTCAAAGGATATTGAGGCATACCTTGTCTTGGTTTCCATGACCTCCTTCATGTAATGTAGAATAATTGTCCATCTTCACCCTCTAGTTTTTGGAAGTCTATTTTCCTTGGTCTATCCTATGTGATACTTGCTACCCTTTTGTACTTACAATTAGCTTTTCTCTGTCTGTAGTTAGGGTAGTATTCAGTGAGGCTTGCCTTTGTGTCTTCTTGATTTTTATTTACATGTAGAGTGTCTAATTAAGTAGCCAAATGGCTTATGATATCTTCTTTCATGTTGGACAACAAGTTACTCAATTCCACTCTTGAGAATCTATTAGATGTCTTGCTGATGAAAGATGTTCTTTCCCCCCTTGTCCTCTTGGTAAAGGTTCTTGAATAGTTTCTACGAACTTTGCAGATTTATTCAAAAGGTAATTGTGATACACCTCCTGACACAATAAGATTAAGGGAATCCATGCAATCATAATTGAATCCTCTTAGGAACACTAACTTCAAGGATTCTTTTGAAAGTCTATTTTATGGATTCTTTTTCAAGCAGAGCTAGAACCTTTCTACATAGTCCTCCAATGGTTCATCTTCTTTTTGAGACATTTTGAAAATGTCATCCCTTCTTCTGAAAACCCCTCTACAATAGTTCTGGTATTTTTCCAGGAACTTAGTCTTCATAGTGTCCCAATTTGGAACAATATCTCTTCCCAAACCCATAAACCATCTTAAGGCAGGACCTTCAAGGTTGCTGGAAATAGCTTGAGTCTATGTGCATTAGTTGTGTAGTCATAACTCCTACAAAGGGTGTAAAACTTGAACAAGAAGGTATCTGGATCCTCACATACCAAACAATAGAAGATAGGAAAAATTGAAGGAGGTATATTTTTCAAAACTGCTCTCTCCTAGTTGGTGATTGGGAACTCAAAAGTGACATGTTCTGGTGGGTCATCCATCACTGCATCAACCATGGTTTAGAAGGTCTCCTTTGTATTTGTAATGGATGTTAGTGAGAGGGAAATTTATTCTTTAGGAATAACCTTACTCTGATCACTAGAGTCACCAATGTCCTTTATAGCTTCGTGTGATGAGGGGAGAAATATTCCCAAGGCATCTCACTACATCCACATATAATAGGTGTGACTTTGTATAGCAACAAATCTTGCACAATGATAGTGAAATGTTATGTTATTGATGGAATAAAAACTAATTTTTCTAATGCTAGAAACAAAATACTATCCTATGAAAACTTGAAATAGAAAAAATGAATCTTTGAAAGTAGCACCATCCCTAAAAATGACACCAAAAATGTAGAGGCCTTTTAATGTTCAAGAAACTTGGTGTCAAACACACAATTCAAAGGGGGTCTTACTAAACAGTCCACTAAACCCTTGAAAGGACTTCATTTAATTTATCAACTAGGGCTAACATAAAATTTTAATGATGCCAACACTGTATGTGAATTCAAAGACTCTTCACTACCTATACCATCCTAGCATAGGTGTTTACACATACTAGAAATCATAAATTGCATAATAGTGAAAAGAGGTAATGCTGAAGCTATTGCTACAAGTGCTTGTAGCTAAGGATTGCGACTAGTTCACTATTAAGAAATGAATTATGCCATTAACCAATACTTGCTAACTCAATTAAATTGACTAACTCTAGAGAACAGTGCATGGAACAACTAAATCATGAATACAAGACAAGATCTTAGTCATATTCACCACATGAAGAATCTAATTAAGACAAACATAATTACAAAACTAACTACTATAACAAAAAATATATATATAGAAAATAAAGTGGGGAACAGTTACCTTGAGTGAGCCTTGCTCAAGTGACTGTCTCCACAAAAGTGAACTCAAATATAGCTCCTCAAACTAAATTAACATAACAATAATTGAAAATATCTCATTGCATAACTCAAGATATCACAATAAAAAAAAATTCTTCTAGAATATATTATTCATAAGATCATGATTGAGAAGCAAAACAATGTCTATGTAAAAATAGAAACTAACTAAACAAATCTATCTGCTATATTATTTATTCCAACTAACAAACTAAATCAATCATCAAACCATTCATATAGGTATGAGGGAGTCCTATTAGAATAAATAATCAAAATAGAAATGTAATCATAAATCACCTCTCCCTACAAAATAGAGTGTGATAAAAGGCTGAGTAATCAAAACACAACTAAAAAGGAAGAAGAATTGAAATAGGACTATAACTCTGCTATAACAATTTTAAACTTGAAATGTGGACTGCAGAAATAGTCACGTTAGATTCCAAATTGTAGCATAATTCTTCTCCTTTAGTAGTCTTATTAAATGATGCGATGATTCACAATAATCTTGACAAGTGGATGCCTCCAATTATGCAGTTGTTGTGTTCTTCTAACTTCCCCTACATTGCTGCTGAAATTCCCTTTGGTTGCGGGCTATGCCTCCGAGTTGCTATGGGCTACAATCTACTGGCCCTGACTCCTTGGCTGCAAAGAGTTATTTCACACAACATCTACACAATATTAATAACCATAATTTAAACATAGATATTAATTTCATTTCATACATATCCACATATTAACCATGCAATAACTATCATATCATAATTATATTTCCATAGACCTTAAACCAGGTCCAAGTTTGCATAATGATCATAAAAGATAGAAAAGTTTCAAGGATATATAGGAAATAAGTATTTGGAGATGTCTAAAAGCATGTATTAAAATAACATAAAAATAACTAATAGTAGGCCTCATCACCTATCCTTGATGCTATTTGAAACATGTTGATATCCAAACCTCAAGCTTTAGAATTTCTTAGAGGATTGGAACACATTGTGTAGGATAATATTGGAATCTCCTTGCCCCTTGGATTTGTTGCTTTCACATCTCCAACTCCAAATACCTCAATCAATTTCACACATACTACTAATCTTATCATTAAACAACTAATGCAAAATGTTGGCCAACTGTAAATCCAACTTGCCTCTATGACTAGCACTTCTTCTCAATCCCTTATTCCTCCATATTATAGGTGTGGTACTTTATCATTGCACATCCTTGCTACCTCCTTACCCATAATGCTTTAGGTGCCTAGGTTTGAGAAGTATAATGGGAAAAGGCATTCCTTAGACATATATTTCTACATTCATTGCCTTGTATAGTGAATTTTTTTCCAGGATACTTTGTTAGCAAAGTTCTTCCCACGGACATTGAAAGAAACCACATTGGATTAATTTGTCACACTTCTTAATAATTTAGAATAATTAATTAATCATTTTCTCCAACAATGATACAATTGTGGTCAGATAATTCTATTGAACAAACCAATCAAACAACCAAATACATTTATTCAATACTAAATTAATGTTTACATAACAATTTGAATCCAAAACCATAAGTTGGTAGAAAATTATATCACAAGATTACATTTAGATTATTTCTTGATTTCTATAACCATTCTACAACTCACCAAAGATCCTAAAATACATGCATTGATCTTCATTATATCCATTATTGGCTTGAAAGATAAACTAGATTCGATCTTGGCCATTACAACCAAAAATTTGTTGTAAAAATGCTAAAGTGTAGTAACAAGTTGGAAGTCTGCAAGTACATTAGTAAGTTGAGAACTTGTAGATGCAGTTGCAAGTGAAATTTCCATAATCAGCTAGTTCAAACATGAAATCTAACTTCAAGTTCACTTGGTCAGTAAAATTATGCAACTTACACATGGTGACACCATCTTCTAGCTAAATTCAACTAACATCATGCTGAAATCATTGGTGGAACTAATCATTTAAACCAATTTGTTAACTTGCAAATTTTTGGTTAACTTGATTATGTTCATAGAAGTTTAGATGACCATGAGTAATCTTCAAACTAGATGACTCAAAAGTTCTCTCAAATGCAAAAAGAACCATCAATACTGATTTGTGAGGGGAGAGTTATCAAAACCAACTAAAAATGTTTGGTCGATACAAAGAGTTCGATTCACTTAGAAATATTTGCAAATGTAAACAAACCCTCCACTATTGGCCATGTAGGAAAATACATTGGAACTGGTAAAAAAATATTAAAACTCAGTGAAAATGTTGGTTTAGTAACAACTTCTCATAAATTTTTGAAGAAGATCAAACATTCATGACACAAGTTCGGTAGCAACCCAAAATTCTGCAACTAGTAACACACCAAAAACTTGCAAAGCCATAAATAGCCAATTTTTATCCTCTAAAAAATTGGACTTGAAAACACCCATTAAGCTCCTCTACAAGGTGACACCATTAGATAACCCAAATTATTTCTTAAAATCCTCCTAAGAAACTAACCGAAGCTAACACTACCAAAAACCTAAAACAACTAAACTAAAAGGATTTATTTTTTGATGCAAGATTTCCTATGGACTCAATGATTCACATCAAGAACTTTTAAGAAAACATTGGATCACATATCACATTTATTGATCTCATCCATTGCAAGCACATACAAGGTGAAAAGGTAACTAATTTATTTTTTCATTATCGATCTCTCTTTTCTCAAATTCCATATGCACCACTAGACTTTGATGTACAATGAGAATTTATTGTGTGATGCAGTGAAGTTTACCTATTCTAAATGATGTAAAATAGAAAGATGCAAAGGAGAAAACAACACTACACAACCTCAATGATTAGCCTAGTTGGACTCAAACAAAATAAAAGATAAACAACAACAAATTTTACCCTTTTTCAACTTGATCTTTGATTGGCCCTTTGATTGTCAATAATGTGTGCTCCTTGATGGAAAGAGTGCTGAAAGTGGATGCAAAATGATCTTGATGAAATGAAGATTCAAATGAGAGATGTGGGTATGTGTGAAAGTAAACCAAATGGATACATTGAAGGCTTGAAGCTTCAACAATGGAGGATGGATGCAAGTGATTGAAGTTGTTTGAGAGATGAAGTTGGAGAACTTGAAAAATGTGATTGTAAGTTGAATGCATTCTGTTAGAATGAAAGAGAAATCCTCTATATTTAGGGGAGAATTCTCTAGAGAATTCAATGGTTGGAATTTTTCCAACATGGGAAAGATGAAGGGCTATGGTGAGTTGAGGACTTACAAACCCTCACACCTTGCCATGCGGAGGATGAAGTGTCACAAGGAAAAATGAGGTGGAAAGAGTACAAGTGAGGTGGAGGTACTTGCAAGTACCTTGGGATAAGGATGATGATGACAAGTGAGAGGACCATGGGAATGAGAGAAGTGTTGGGAGAATAAAAGTGAATTTAAAATTCACATGATGAGAAGTACCTTGTGGATAAGACAAGGTGCTTATCAAGGAAGCTGAGAAGTACCTTGTGGATAAGACAAGGTCCTCAAAAGGGAAAGTACTTGACCTCATGTGAGTAATGTGACAAATGAGGAGTTCTAGAACTCCTAACAACTTGCATGGGGAAGAGGAGAATCTTGGAGGGATAAAATGGAATTTAAAATTCTATTAGGAAGGACATGTGGATAATAAAAGGAATTTAATATTCGTTGGGAGATGAGAGAGTTGACTAAGATGCTGATTAGACTAGCTAATCAATGATTAGAAGATAGTTAGTGGCTTATGAATATTAGGAGCCAATTTGCAAAAGTTGGAGGATGTGACACATCCTAATAAAGGATTAGACATGTGCACATCCCTAATGATGGGATTATGAGGTGGATTAGGATTAAGAAAAAGTGATGGAGGATGTGACAGGTGAGGAATTAAATAAATGTATTATTTATTTAATTCTTTTGAAGAAAAGGGGAAAAAGAGTAAGGTATTTAATTATTTAACTAGATACTTTAGGGATTTAGAAGAATTAAGGGTATTAATTAAATAATAGCAATATTACTTAATTAATACAAATAAAAAGATATTTAGACAAAAAGAGATAAATTTGGACCAATGTAAGTGTCCAAACTTAGGTATCTACATTTTGCCCCTCTTTGAGATGGTGTTATGAAGTAGCATAATTTCAAAGAAGATTAAAAGATAGGACCAAGAAGAAGATGGTTAGATTAGAAAAGATGCCCCATTCATTCAAAGTAGTGACCAGGATGAAAGATGATGGGGGTTGAGGATGAAGATTAGGGATTGAGGATGCCCCCTTGAAAGGACATGCAGGTTCAAGAGAACATGAGTGTGCTCTCGAAATGGATGAGGTGATGCGAGAGGAATATGAGGAAGATGATGCAAAGTGATGGATAGAGAGGATGATAAGCAATAGGAGATTTGGAAGAGAAGATGAGAAGAAAGGGAGAACAAATGAATGTAAGGACAAATGTGAGGTTTCCCTAATCAAGCTACAAGCCAAAATGGGTTGATGATGGATGGAGTGTTGTCAATGACGGATTGATATATCCCAAAACAACAAAAAAGGATAGGGAAGGATACATCCCGATGATAATGAAAGTGATGATGAAAGTGTTGTTGATGAGGGAAGGATACATCCCAAAACAACACCAAAGGATAGGGAAGGGTACATCTCGATGATGATGATGATGACGATGATGATG
The DNA here is from genome assembly GCA_007258455.2 of Sequoia sempervirens. Taxonomy (NCBI): domain Eukaryota; kingdom Viridiplantae; phylum Streptophyta; class Pinopsida; order Cupressales; family Cupressaceae; genus Sequoia; species Sequoia sempervirens. The sequence goes on from VDFB02320176.1 coordinate 181,308, forward strand.
GTGATTGGATCAAGGCTTGTAGCAAGGTTGGGAACAAGACCAAGGATATGATTAGATAATTTTTGATAGATTTTATTGGATGTGGATTGGATGGAGATGTGAGATGGATGAAGAGAATAAAAATGATGGAGGAAAAGATGCTTAGAATAACTGATCTATATTATTCTAAGAAGATTGAAGAGAGGATGAAAGGATGAGGATTGATGAAAATATGGATGAGAAGAGATGGAGGATACATGAAATGCAATGGAATGGAAAATAAAATGCAATCCTAATGCAATTTTCTATTTTTGGAGCACTAGTTTTTGCTATAGCATAAGACATCAGGTTCCAGGGTATGTGAAACCAAGGCGGATTAGTGTCTAATGCATAAAACAAACACAACAAACAAGAAGGCTATTTTAACACCCCAAAGTTACGAAGACCTTGGTCAGACTAGGAATTGGAATAACCACAAGCAAAAAAGGATTCCCCAACATAACACAAGACCGTAGGAGTCTTGGTGGGTACTACGCGGGACAATTGAGAAGACAACAACAAAGAAAAGATCAAGAAATGCCTCTATATTTACCAGTCAAAGCACACCATGATATGATGGATCAAGGTGACCATGAAAAGTGATGATAGGGAGCTCAAATGATAAACAAAAGTAAAAAGCATCAAAATATCACAATCAATTTGAAACATCCATTTCCATAGGATCAAGAGGATGGATGGGGTGGATGAGGTCTGTTAGGAAGGATGCATCCTGTTGAGACCAAAGATGGATACTAAACTAAAAGTTTGATATGACATAGGATACTAAAAATTGATTGAATCTCATGATACAAGTGGATCTCATTTGTTAAGAACCAGCTAGATAAGGGCATACTTGATGACACAACACAAAACACAAGACACAAGACTGACACATCCTAATGACCTAGGGGCTCAGGGGCCGATCAAAGATTAGCCTTGCCTACGTGAAAGCACAAAGCCCTCATAGTTTGATAAAAGACCATGGATAGAAGCAAAAAGGGGATGATGGAGACAAGGATGGAGGACAAAGACAAGACAGACAAAAACCCCGGGGGTGGATCAAATGATCGACCTTTCCTACGTGAAAGTGCAGGGGCAATGTAGTTTGAAAAAAGACCAAAGACAAACGATGGATAAGGAATGATGAGATGACCATGATAAGTGGATAAAATGATGGGATTGATATGATGAGACAAGATAAACTTGGTGGATAAGATAGGATGATGGTGATCATACAAAGCTCAGGGATGGGATAGTTATCCAAATCAGCAAAAGATGAATTGGGAGGATGATATGATGGATAGATAAATGATAAAAAGTGAGAGGAGATTGGAAAGATGTTCAAAATAAGTGGGAGTGATGATGATGAGACAGATGGTATTGGGTTGCATGAGGGGAAACTTATAGCAAGATACCAATGACAAGGGATTATGAGATGGAATGAGGATAAAGATGAAGGGATGGATAGATACAAATAGGAAGATAAGGATGGGACGATAGAAGGGATTAGTGGATTGTGGGATGGAAAGATAAGGATGGGAAGATGGAAAAGGATTAGTGGATTGAGGGATGGGAAGATAAGGATGGGGAGATAGAAAAGGATTGTTTAGATAGATAGGAAGATAAGGATGGGGAGATGAAAAGCATTTTTGGATGGGTAAGGAGATAAGGATGGGGAGATGAAAGGGATGTTATGGGAGATGGATGAGGAGGTAAGGATGGGGAGATGAAAGGGATTGTTTAGATGGATAGGAAGATAAGGATGAGGAGATGGAATGGATTCTATGATGGACAGATAGGAAGATAAGGATGGGAATATGGAAGGGATGCTATGATGGACGAATAGGAAGACAAGGATAGGGAGATGGAAGGGATGATAGGATCGATGAAGGATGTCTCCAAGGACTATGTCACAAAGAAGAAGATGTCATGCTCTAGATATTGCATGTATGGTGAGCCAGGAAGGATGGAAGATAGAAGGATAGGTGAATAAGGGTGTGAGATGGATATGTATAGGATGCATGGAGAAGGAAGGGAGATTAATGGTAGTATGACAGGTGGACAAGGAATATAGATAGATATGGATGAGGATTAGAATAGTGTATGGGTGAGGGGGATGTATTCCAAGAGGTGTCCAAAGAATGTATATATGTTTTCCCCTATCTAAATCAAGATCATAGGGAGGATGAAGGAAAATAGGATATGATAGATAGGATTTGTAAGATAGGTGGGATGGAGGAGATGGGTGAAGGGGATGTAGTTGCCCACAAATGTGGAAGGAAACTAGATGGGGGATTTACTCATGACACCTATTTACCAGGTTTTCATCATGGTACTTATCCAAGGCGCCTGTTTTCCAAGTTTTCACCATTGGACGAATTATTTCTCTTTACTTTTTTCTTTTTTTGACTTTTTAGCTTTTTAATTTTTTTTGACTTTTTTGACTTTTTTGGGTAGTACGCAGATGGAGATGGATAAGGAGAGGGATGTGGATAAGTGGATTTAGAAGATATGTGATAAGGAGATGGATGGAAGACTCAAGCATCAAATTCTGTATGAGGTAATAAGAGCCCATGTTTGAAGTGACTATTGGATGTTGGTACAACCAAGGTTATGAAGATAGATGGATTATGCAAGAGAATGGATTAAAGGGATTTGATGAGGGAGATATGCAGAATAATGGATGGGATGTTGGAAAGTGTATGGATGGAATGATGGGGTAGGCATGTGATGGGGAGATGTTTTCAGGACCAACATTGGCACATATGGTGGTGGATGTGAAAGAATAGGAGGATTAATGGACAGAGAATGTGGTGATAGTGGAGGAGATAGGATAGTAAATTTTGGGACATAAGGGCCCAAAATAGATTTAGGAGATGGAGGGGGCATATGATTAGCTTTTGGAGTAGCAACTTTGGATATTGTTACAGATTTTTCATTTGAAGGCACTGCATCTTTTTCTTTGGGATCCACATGGTTTTGATTTTTGCTTTGGTGGGCCTTTGTGGCCTACAAATTTGATTTGGATTTTGGATTTGATTTTTCTTTTCTTCAACATGTCTCTTTAAGGAGACATGAGGAGCTTTATATTCATGTGGATGTTTGGATTTATGCATTTCTATTTGGGTATCCAAAGTGCTTTTAATAACAATGGGGTGGGTGTGAGGAGATGGATGATGTGGAGTAATGAAGGTTGGATTTTGGGGATGATATGTGAATGGAGGATGTGTAGGTATGTGCCTTTGTTGATCCTGATTAGGGAACATGAGAGTGGGATGTTTATGATGGGTGACATGGATAGGTGATGGATGGATGAAAGGATGAATAGGACGAGACGGAGGAGGTGATTTTGGGATATAAGGGCCCAAAATAGACGTAGTGGGTGGAGGGACATAAGGAACCAAAATGGATGGAGTAGATGAAGGATGAGATATGGTGGATGGAGGGATGTAAGGACCCAAAATGGATGGAGCAGATGGAGGAATATGGAAGGTTGTTTTGAGGAAATACGATGGAGGAGGGGGAATGGCAACAAATGATCTAGTGGAGTGATGGGATGAGCCTCTTATTTGTTTAGAAGAGGATTGTTGAGGATATGTGGAGGTTGTACAAACATTTTTAGATTGGGAGTCATGAGAGATATATCCAATACCTTGTGTATAGGATTGTTCTTTGACCTAGATGGGCTCTAAAATACCTTGCTCATGGAGGCCTACGCCTTTCCTTTGATAATTCATGTTCTTGAGCATTTGATCCATGATAGGATTTTGTTATTTTGGAAGAATGATGCAAGTCCATTATTAGGCAGAGGATGATGGGTGGTATATATGATTTTTTTTTCTTCTGCAAGGAGACCACCATGGAAGAATGTGAGAGTACCAAGGGGATATAAAAGCAGTGAGGGGATAGTAGGTTTAGGCGACGATGGAGGATCATGAGATGGAGATGATGGGGTAACAACCTCTTGATCGGGAGGAGTGAGTGGTAAGGGATCAAGAGAGGGATTAGGTGATATGATAGGATTTGGATTTGTGGTAGTGGGTGATAAGGGATCATGTGATGGAGTGATTAGATCTTGAACGTCAAGGGGATCGTGGGATGGAATGGATGGGGGATTGTGATCTTGAGGTGGACTAGATGGGATGGCAAGATATTGGTTCGAAGAAGGGGATATGGTATGCTTTGGATCAAGCTCTTGACATGACTCATTGTGTGTGAGTGGCATGATGAAGGAGTGTTGAAGAGACTCCTCAAGTGAGGGAGATGGAAGGTTGGGGGATTCATGAAGTTCATGGGAATGGATTTAAGTGATACTAGGAGTGGGAGGAGTGGATTGGATTTGGGTGTCTTTGATGGATTGGGTGGATCTAGGAGTAGGAGTGGATTGGGTTTGATTTTCTTTGATGGGTTCGGTGGTTCTCAGAGTAGGAGATGGGGGTTTAGTGGATTCAGTGGTTGTGATGGTTCCAATAGCTTGAGTGGTGCGAGGGGTGGTAACATCAATGATAGGTGTGGGATGGAGAAGGGTCTCATCACTAGTGATCATGGATGATGGATTGGGATGACACGGTTCCATGATGTCAAGATGTGGAGTTGGGGATGTCTTCTTTGTCATAAGTCCTTGGAGAACCTCTAGAGTGAGAATTGTGCATACTCTAGGCTTAGATGGTGTGGTAGGAGTGGATGAAGGATTATGGATTGGTGGACTAGGATTAGATGGAGGAACATGATTGGATGGAAGACTAAGGGTAGGTGGAGGATTAGGATTGGATGGAGGGTTAAGGTAGGGATATTGGGATGGTGAATTTTGATAGGAGGACATGGATGGTGGATTAGGACAAGAGGTATGGGTGGTGTATTAGGACAAGAGGATATGGGTAGTGGATTATAATAAAGGTATTGGGATAGCAGATTAGGATGGGAAGATTGAGATGGTGGATTAAGATAGGAGGACGTGGATGGTGGATTAGGATAGGAAGATGTGGATGTTGGATTTGAATAAGGTGTGGATGTAGGATAAGGATAGGAAGATGTGGATGTTGGATTAGGATAAGAAGGTGTGGATGTAGGATAAGGATAGGAAGATGTAGATGTTGGATTAGAAGAAGAAGGTGTGGATGTAGGATTAGGATAGGAAGATTGGAAAGAAGGATTAGGATAAGGGGACACAGATGGGGGATTGTAATAGGAGTATTAGGATGGTAGATTAGATTGGGATAAGAGGATGTGGATGTTCGATAAGAAAATGATGTGGATGAAGGGTATGATGAATATGCAGATGAGGAAGATACTGGATATCCCTTGTCAAAGGTAGCATAAGGATTTCTAGTAGGTGTGGGTGAAGATGTGATGGGATAGCTTGGAGGGGTTATTGGATTTTGGAAAACGGTTGGGGAAAGCTTACTAGAAATGATAGCATCAAGGGGATCTAGGTCATATTCTTCTTGATCCACAAGACTCTTGTTATTGTTGTCAACGTAATTAGGATTCCCCTTGACCACTATTACTGGTTGCATCGATGGAGGATAAGGATTCATGATGTCAGATTAGATGGATACAGATAGAAAAGATGGGAACGAGAGATTAGAAGGAAAGAAGAGATGATGAAAGGATAAATAGGATGGATCAAAAGATTTTGGATGGAAATGTACTAAAGCTCAGATTGGGATTGGATCAAAGCTCAAATTAAAATGATTGGATGATGCAATGGGATTAATTTTGATGATCAAATTTGATTATCAAAGGATGATCACGACACCGAATATGCTTCGAGATGGAAGTAGATTGATTGGGTCGAAGGTGATTGGATAGGGATGTGATTGGATTAAATCGATTGATGGAATGATTGATAAGATCGAACGATGGATCAGATAGGATGATGAAAGGGATCCTAAACCAAGTTTAGAGATTACCCTAGATGACTTGAGATACTGATTGATTAGATTAAAGGATAAATAGATGATTGCGACATATAATCCACCTTGAGATTGAAAGTGGATTGATTAGGCCAACGATGATGATTGACTTAGGATGGATGAAAGTCCTAAGCATATTTGGATGATGACGATCAAGTTTAGACACCTAGGTCAATTTGGATAATATCTTCTGAAACAAAGTTCAAGGGATTTGGATTGGGAAAATGATGATAGATACATAAGCTAGAGATGCCTTCGAGTGATGAATGAATGATCTATAGATGGACCGATGGGAAAGGTCACCTATGGAAGGGAAGGTTCACCTATGGAAGGGAAGGTTCACACATTGATGGGTAGGTTTTCCTATTAGCAGGTAGGGTCACTTGTTGAAGGGCAGGGTCGCCTATTCAAGTGCAGGATCGCTTGTTGAAGGGCAGGTTCACCTATTTGCTATCAGAACCTTTGGAATAGGTAAGTGGACTCTTGGAACAGGTTGACGAACTCATGAAACAGGTAGAAATATTCTTGAAATGAGGAAACAAAAGCTTGGGATGGATGAAAAGATGTTTAGAATGGATGAACAAATACTCAGAATGAGTAAACATATGATCAGAATGGACAAATGATTGTTTAGAATGGATGAATGAATGCTCGAAATGAGTAAATGATTGCTTGGAAGGGGAGACTGACTCTCAAAATGAGGAGATGAAAGTTTAGAATGGACGAACAAGTGCTTATAACAAGGAAATGAATGCTGAAAATGGGAGACAAACTCTCGAAATGAGGAGGCGAAAGCTTAGAATAGATGAACGATTGGTCGAAACAAGTACACGATCGCTTGAAAGGGGGGACTAACTCTTGGAACGAGGAGACAAAAGCTTGGAATGGATGAATGAGTGCTCAGAACAAGAAAATGATTGCTTGAAATGAGAGACTGACTCTTGGAACAAGGAGATGAAAGATTAGAATGGATGAACAATTACTCAAAATGAGTGAATGGATGATCAAAATGGATGAAAAACTACTCAGAATGAGTGAATGATTGCTCAGAATGGGAGAATGACTCTTGAAACAAGGAGACAAAAGGTCAGAATGGATGAACGAGTGCTTGGAACGAGGAAATGAATGCTTAGAATGGGAGACTGACTCTCAGAATGAGGAGATGGATGCTTGGAATGGGATCTCGACTCTCAGAATGGATGAAAGGATGCTCGTAACAAGAAGAAGGGTGCTCAAAATGAGGAAAAGGATGCTCAAAATGGGGAAGTGGGTGCTCAAAATGACGAATAGAGGGAAAAATTAGCTATTTGGGGAGTAGGTTTGCCCAAGTTAGGGTAGGTTCACCTAAGTAAGGGTAGGTTCACCCAAGTATAGGGAAGGTTTGCCCCAATTGAGGTCAATGTTGTCTATTCAGTGAAATATAGGTGGGAAATGGATGCTCGGAATAGGTAAACAAGTGCTTGAATCAAGGAGATGAATGCTCGGATCGAGGGGACAAATGCTCATAATAGGGAATGAATTCTTAGAATGAGGAGATAGATGCTCGAAACAAGGAGATGGATGGTCAGAATGAGGAAATGGGTGTTCGAAACAGGAAAATGGGTGCTCAAAATGATTGAACAGAAGGTGTAAATGGCTATTTGAGGGGCAGGTTCACCCAAGTATAGGGAAGGTTCGCCCAAGGATGGGGCAGGTTCGCCCAACTTGGGGCAGGTTCGCCCAACCTAAGAAACTAGTTGTTTTGATGATTGGTTGACTGATAGAGGGCAAAGTCACCCCTGTTGAGGGTAGGGTAACCCCTGTTGAGGTTAGGTTTTCCCCTCTTTGGGGCAGGTTCTCCTATTTAGAGAAAGATGGGTGATTTTGACAAAAATAAGCTGGGAAATAATTGAGACAGAGGGCAGGTTTTCCCCTATCAACAGACTTAGATTTGACTTGGATGAAAAAAACTATGAAAAATGACCAAAACTCAACAAATAGAAAGCAATAGGAAAAGGATGACTTGACTAAACAGATATGCACTGGTTTTGTACAAAAAAGATAGTTCAAACAACACGATCCTAAGATTAGTGAAGAGGGTATGGCCAACACAGTCCTCTAACTAGGATGAACAAGGCGACTAGGGAGTCCTCGATATATGCTCAGTATATGAGGCAAAATCGTGAACACTGGATCGTGTAAAAGTGTGATTCGGGAACCCCAACGAGATATTAAAGGCTCAAACCAACTCTTCACATCTATCTAGGTATCACCCTAGCTTTGATGCTCTGCCAGAAACAACATGACTAGATTGAGGTACAAATTTTGCTCTCCCCCCTTTGTATACCCCACCAATATGCATGATTGGGATTGTCCCTTGAGGTGATGAAATCCCCAAGCAGGTCCCGCTAAGAAGAGAACACTAATCATTCTTGGCTACTCCCCACGCTCACACAAAGTGCAAGGGGAAAGCGTGAACAAGATAGTGCCCCTTGGGTGACACAAAGAACTTGCAAACACGAAAATAAGTAAGTTGAATCCCCCTAATTAGATCTATGTGCCTAGATTAATAAATAAAAATGATAAACAAAGCACACTAATAATGTCGAAATGATCATTCTGCAAGAAAAGTGTTAGTAGTTCAATCTTCATTCTTTGGCAAGCATGAGACAAGCTATAAAAATGTTAGGAAAAAAATGCACGCACTCACCAATAGATGACGTTAGGGGGTTAGTACCTCAAAATGATGAAAAAAGGAAGCTAGAAACGAAGTTTGAAGCACTATTTTACCTCACAAACAACTCTATTTGGGCAGGTTCGCCCCTCTACAGGGCAGGTTTGCCCAACTAGAAAACTAAAGTCAGATGTTGTCTGAGTTACAAATGAATGATTTTGTAGGGCAGAATCACCCCTATTGAGGGCAGGTTCGCCCCTCTATAGGGCAGGTTCACCCCTCTGTAGGTTAGGTTCGCCAAAATATAGGTAGGGTCACCTCTGTCTTGGTCGGAGTCGCCTCTTTGCAACTTGAACCTACAAAATGTGAAACGACAAAAAATGTAAAAGAAAGGGACCTATTTGTGGGTCCCATCGGGCGTACCAAAAATGTGATGTAGTGAAGTTTACCTATCCTAAATGATGCAAAACAAAAATATGCAAAGGAGAAAACAACACTACACAACCTCAATGATTAGCCTAGTTGGACTCAAACAAAATAAAAGATAAACAACATCAGATTTTACCTTTGTTCAACTTGATCTTTGATTGGCCCTTCGATTGTTGATAATGTGTGCTCCTTGATGGCAAGAGTGCTAAAAGTGGATGCAAAATGATCTTGATGAAATGAAGATGCAAATGAGAGATGTGGGTATGTGAGAAAGTGAACCAAATGGATACAATGAAAGCATGAAGCTTCAACAATGGAGGATGGATGCAAGTGATCGAAGTTGTTTGAGAGATGAAGTTGGAGAACTTGAAAAATGTGATTGTAAGTTGAATGCATCATGTTAGATTGAAAGAGAAATCCTCTATATTTAGGGGAGAATTCTATAGAGAATTCAATGGTTGATATTTTCCCAACATGGGCAAGATGAAGGGCTGTGGTGAGTTGAGGACTCACAAGTCCTCATATTTTTCCATGTGGAGGATGAAGTATCACAAGGAAAAATGAGGCAGAGAGAGTACAAGAGAGGTGGAGGTACTTGCAAGTACCTTGGGATAAGGATGATGGTGACAAGTGAGAGGACCATGGGAATGAGAGAAGTGTTAGGAGAATAAAAGTGAATTTAAAATTCACATGATGAGAAGTACCTTGTGGATAAGAAAAGGTTCTCAAAAGGGAAAGTAATTGTCCTCATGTGAGTGATGTGACAAATGAGGAGTTATAAAACTCCTAACAACTTGCATGGGGAAGAGGAGAATCTTGGGGGGATAAAATGGAATTTAAAATTCTATTAGGAAGGACATGGGGATAATAAAAAGAATTTAATATTCGTTGGGAGATGAGAGAGTTGACTAAGATGCTGATTAGACTAGCGAATCAATGATTAGAAGACAGTTAGTGGCTAATGAAGATTAGGAGCCAAATCGCAAAAGTTGGAAGATGTGACACATTCTAATCAAAGATTAGACATGTGCACATCCCTAATAATGGAATTAGGAGGTGGATTAGGATTAAGAAAAAGTGATGGAGGATGTGACATGTGAGGAATTAAATAAATGTATTATTTATTTAATTCTTTTGAGGAAAAGGGGAAAAAAGAGTAAGGTATTTAATTATTTAACTAGATACCTTAGGGATTTAGAAGAATTAAGGGTATTAATTAAATAATAGAAATATTACTTAATTAATGCAAATAAGAGGCTATTTAAATGAAAAGAGATAAATTTGGACCAATGTAAGTGTGAAAATTTAGGTGTCTACATAATGAATATTTGCATCCTGTGCTATGTGATAAAATTATTTTAGTAAATTACAACTCTTTTGTGCATCTTTGCACAACCTTGTGAGACTATCAAATAGTCTATGAGTTAATATAGGGGCTTTACCTCATTGAATCCCACCAATACCCAAAGTGGTGCTTCTTCTTCACAAAATTATAAGAAAAATAAAGTTTTCCAACAAAAAATAAATGCTATAAAAAATATCAAAATTATAATGTGTCTATCGTAATGCCTTAAAAGTGCAAATATTTTAATAAACTATTTGAATCCTTATAAAAAATCATGCAAAAATCACTAAAAAATAATATATTTCAATTTCCTCATATTTGACCCCTTCCAACCAACCAACCCCTCTAGCTTCGTATGACCCAAAGGCTTTATGTCAATTTTATAGAATACCTAAACACAATATCAAAAGATGTATGCATCTTAAACACTTATTGCAAGACCACATTGATTCAAGTTCTATCTAGCTTCTTGATGGACTAGAGAAGTAAAATAAGTTTGGCATGAATCTAAATCAAAACTTATAGATTTATACTAATCCTTTTTCGACACACTCTACTAATTTTATTAGGACTTATTCTTCTCCTTTCGATTCAAGTTTCCTACTTCATTTAGTAATATGGTGAGCATGGTGCATTCTCACTCCTGATCATCTTGCATGTGCAACACTCCTAGCCCAACCATATTCTTTTCTTCTAATGATATGTACATTTGTATAAAGAATAATGCTATATATACTTGTTTAGTTCATCAAGGAAACCATCAATGGAGTTATCATTGACCCTACTAATAGGGTCAATGTTATAATAAAAGAGATCCTCTTTATCAATCAATTCCATTAAGACAAGTATGATGATTCACTAGTATACATAAAAATCCAAGATGGATTATCTCTTCCAAATATGGGTTCCATCACTTTGTTTGTCTAGGTTGGACCCAAGTGCATGAAAACTATATTCTCTATCATCCATTAATCCAAATTACTAGTGTCAAGTTAGGCATTCTATGGAAGCAAACACTTAAGTAATGCACAAATGATGTTGGAGCATCTAGGTTCACGTGCAATATACATCACCAAAAAAATGATTTTTTTTGGATTTTGGTAGGATTTCATGGAAGAATCTACACTAATATGCACACTAAATGGAATCTACTAAACATAAATAATGTCACGGTGCCAAAAGGATACTTTAGAGGAAGTAGATAACTCTTCGAACCAAGGAAGTATTCCCCCAGGTTGAAGACCTACAAAAAAACACATTAGACGAAAGAATTTCACAAGAAAACAATGTTAGAACACAAAAATCCATTATGCCATAGGGTTAGGATATAAAAAACACACACACAGGAACACAAAAAACTAAAGGATTTGAGTTAGCAAAGTGAAAGAGACCTCAATGTAAAGGTTGTATCAGTACTATGTGTCATCCCCAAATTAAAAACAATAAAACATAGAAGAATTCTTAATGGAGAGAAGAATGCACCCAAAAGTCAGGGAAGAAACCAATGTCGAAGAGAGAAAGAGCATATACTCAGGATGAAGATGTAGATCTTCAATCCAGTATACACAATTAAGAAGAAAGAGAATTTAGGAGAAAGATGGAGAAGTTGGAAAGGAATGAAAATTCCAAGAGAGATGGCTCTATAGGTCCTCAAACTCAAGGAGGATTGAAGAAATGCGTCACAAATCTGCAGACCTATAGAAGGTGAACAAAAGGATTTGTAGGTACTCTCTCCTATAGAGTTGAACAAACTGTATTGTAGGCCTGTAGACCAACAATGAACATATCCTGTAGGATGAAAGCACTTTACAGGTCCTTAGACTTGCAAAGAAGGTACCCCAAGTACTCTCTCTTAAGGGAAGCCCAATGTGAGGGGACTCCACAGAGTTAGATTGGAAAGAAGCTTCATAGGCACACCTACAAAGCAACATGGTAATCCACAAACTAAGAATGTTAGACAAGCTTGATGTAAAGGAGCTCTACAGGTTCTTGGTCTTGCAGAGCAAGACTAATTAGATGAACCTGTGGCTACCAGAAATTGTATTGCAAGAGAGTCATATAAAATATAGGTCTAGTCGGGCTACCCCCAAGCTAAATGCTAATGAATTCATTTGAGATAAAAAAATTAAAATGGGGTCCCTTGGGAACCCTTCAAAAGAAAGGGGTCCACTCAAGGGATGCACTATTTGAAAAGTGAGGTCTAGTCAAGTTTCCCTCAAGCTAGATGCAAATGATTTCATTTGAAGGAGAAGCTTTCAAAAGGGGGTTCCCTCGATAACCCTTCAAGATAGAAAATGGCCCCACTCAAGGGGATGCTCCAATTTGAAAGATAAAGAGAAGAGAGGAGGTCCTTAAGAAGGACACACATCTCTAGGATAAGTTATCATTGCACCCTAACACACAGAGGAGGAGAACCATGCAAGATACTTAGAACATACAAGATAGAGGTAGACCTCGATATCACTTGTCATTTGAAAAAGAGGTAGGTGCATCAACAAATAAATGAGTGATGGCACCTGAATCAAGAAGTTGTTGTATTTTATCCTTCAAGGCCTTGCATTCATTGGTGGAATGGCCAGGCACTTGATGGTATGCACAAAAAGAATTCTTTGCTTTATCATGCTTATAAAATTTCTTTTGTGTAGGATAAGGAAGAGTGATCAAGTGGGCTTTAAGAAGCCTCAACAATATAGACTCTTTCTCAGATAGAGGATGAGGAGTAGGAAGCAACCCTTTCTCTTGTGGAGAAAATATTGACTGCTCACAAGAAGAAGACATAACGACAACATACAATGGAGGATGAATCAATCCAAGAGAATGAGGTTGAGCAAAATTCATGCCATTCAACTATGGATTCCGTTTAGATTGTTCATTTGAGCAACCAAGCCCCAAATTATGCTTACGAGGTACACATTATATAAGGACCTGAATGCCTTGTTTGTTATGCCCACAACCTTTATTCCCATAGCTATATTTAGAGACGAGTTTAAAGCCATGGCCATAACGTGTTTGCAAATCTTGAGAAGAAGGATATACATAAAGAGTATTATTCTAGCAGTAGGGATTACACTCTTCTATGGGATGGCCATTAGCCTTCTTGATAGGACTACTAATTAGCCTCTTTAACAAAAGTGTGATAATCTTCCTCAGAAGGAGGATCAACACTAAGAACACTACAATTTATGTTCACGTTATCTCGCGATACAAAAGAATAACCATCTTTGATAACAAGTTTGGAAGATGTTATCAGAAGGTCTAAGTGGATTGGGGCAACTTTATTTTCTCCAATGAAGGGTTCTGTAAAGTCTAGAGAACCCCAATCATCACCAAGACATGTATTTTCTTGAGAAGAAGTAGAAGGAGCAAAATTAAGATTTCTTGCTTCAGAAGGATCTTCTTCAGGGACACCTATCTCAAGAGTATCCTTTATAGAAGGTACTGTTGGAGTAAACATCAACACATTGGAAGACACTGAAGGAATAAGAGTAGGCACAACCAAAACCTAACCAGTAGCTACCATCTCACATAAGTGCATAGCCTCAGGGTCAACCCTAACTGTGACTACTCGATTATTGCATATCAACATAATAGATTTATGCAAGGTAGACAAGACTGCACCCATAACATGAATCCATAGTCTACCAAGAAGAAGGTTATATGGTAATTTTTTGGATATAAAATATACAAGGGTGGGTATGGTAATGGGTCCCAACCTCAAAGGCAAGACTATCATGCCTAGGGCTTATCGACTAATATTATCAAACCTATGAATGTCAACATAAGAAGCATTATGAGAAGATTAATCAATTATAATCTTAGGCAATAGATCAATGCTACATACATTGAGTTCCGAACCAATGTCAACAAGAGTATGTCTAATACCAATAGCATTAATGTTAACTATAATCATTAGAGGGTCCGCTTGCTTTTGTACTTCTAGAGGCAGGAGTTCCTACAGATAGAACGTAATATTCGGTGAATCCGCATGAATATGAGCTATCAATGCATTAGCATCTACCAGCTTGAAAGAAGAAGGAAAGAGGATCTTTTGCAAGGCTTCCTGAAGCATACCTTGGTAAATCAAAGCAAACTATAGCAAGTCCCATAGTGAGATCTTGATCGGAGTAACACAGAGTTGCTCGACAAGATCGTAATCATTGGGTGCTTTAGTTGTAGGTTTAGGAGCTTGAAGAAGGATTAGTTGTTTATTCATTCCATTCTTATAAGTATGGGATACCGCTCTATAAGAGGGATCTATAGAAAGATCAAGAGAATCTCTATCAAATGGGAAACCGTCAATAGAACAAATCCTCTTAGGAGAAGGACTAGATGGAGTCAAATAAATGACTGGTCTCTTCGGCCTTTGAGGGGAAACAAAGACATAGATTACATTTATAGATTCATCACAACTAGTGGAAGAATCATTTGAAGAAATATGCTCAACATTTATCCTTGGAGGATCTGATGTGAGAGGGACTTCATCATTCGCTAATGCATCATCTCTAAAGGAGAGTGCATTGGAATAGAGAAGAGATTCATCATTCACTAATGCATCATCTCTAGGAGAGAGTGCATTGCAATGAAAAGAATGTAGAGTAATGTTAAGAAAGGTATTGATGATTTCATCTTCTTCCAAAAAAATATCTTCCAAATCAAGAGGAATCTCATGAGAAGGATCAAAGATATAAAGTGACATGGGAAAAGCCAAGTCACTGTCACATGCATGAAATGGAACATCATTAACATTTTGAATATAATTAGATACTGAACTCATAAAAGAAGATATTAAATTGATTTTGAAAATATTAAACTAAACATAATAAATAACAAATTGGTTGATTTGGAGTAGTCTAGGGGTGACAGAATTGAGAAAAACTGAAAATCCAATTTTTTAGATTTTTTCTAGGTTCTAGTAATTTGCATTTTTGGAGGCCTTCAAAGTAGAATTTAGGGTTGAAACTTGCGTCGGTCCCTAAAATTTGATTTCCAAAGGCATAGTATTTTAGGGATTGAATTAGTCCTCTTGGAGACCTTTCCAACGATGTAAACGGTTTTGAATTTCAAGCACCGAGTCAAAAGTTATGACCCCACCAAGTTGGGATAAATAAATTCCCAATTTTTTGAAAAATACTATGGTTCATGTCAGGTTCACCAAAATGTAGAGAAGGGGGATTCTATATTCATGAGTCTCTTTATTCTCAAGAGATTCCCAAGGGGCGAACTACCCTAAACTACCTCAGGGAACAAAGCAAGAGTTCTAGAATTAGAAAGAGTACATCACAAAGGTTTTCTGGACAGTTTGAAAGGCTCATGAGCAAAGGATGGTAGCATAGAATAAGGATGACAACACAAAAAATTGGAGTCTCTTACGCTTTAGAAACCAAGTTTATCACATAAAATAGTAAAGTGACTACTAACAATCAGATTGCTAAGAACTTACAAAATGCAAAAAGGTGACAAAATGCAACAGAACTGAAATGAAGTAAAGTATAAATGATAAAGTTAAAGAGGACGAGTGATAGGAGATGCTCACAAAAACCCAAGTAATGGAGCCTCCAAAAAATGAATTTCTTCAATACCTACATGCATAAGATTTAGAGTAAATGTTGGGGCCGTATAGGGGTTTTCCTTAGTCAAACCCCCATTTTGGTGTTCCCACCTCCATAGACAACCAGCTAGATAGAGAGAGTGAACAAAGTAAGCAAATATGACATGATAAAAGCAATCCTCACTCAAGGAGGAGAACTCGTATCACAAGATAGAGATGCAATTGATAGGGGATGTGAGAAATCCCAAGATGCTCGCAAGCACAAGGTAAGGGAGATGCCAACTACAAGGCTTAAGGAAGCAAAAGAGAGAGGCAAAGAGATAGTTGCAAGAGCCAAGAGAGCTACAAAGAGCACTATAAGAGCTTAAGAGTGCTTGAAGCTATTGTAACAAGTGAAATATTTGTGCAAGAAAGAGAGCAAAGAGGGAATAGGGAGAAGCCAAGAGGCTAGAGAGAAGCTAGAAGCACTAATGAATTGGAAAGATAGCATTTAAAGGGAGAAGAGGAAGGAAAATAAGCTTCTTGAGCTGTTACCACCAAAAAATGAAGGTGACAAGTGGAAAACGTGCTAAAAAATGGCTGTTTAAATGTTGAAACGTCACAGGACATTAGCACAGTGCGCATACATCCACACTGTGTGCTAGTGTCTAGACACATCATGCTACAAAACAATGAGAACGTGAAAAGCACAAGGTTTGACGCAAAGCTGACACATGAAGGTAGTTGCTGAAAAGGAGTGTTGAGCATCTTGAGAGGGGAAAAAGGTTGATGTAGGGGCTAAAATCAACCTCCAAAAATGCTAAGGGAGTGGACACTAAAGCGGATACAAGAATGTATGTGAAATTGCAAGGGGTGAAATTTTACGACATTACAAGTTGATAAAGTTTATGAATTTTGGTGAATAATGATTCACCACCCCTCTCAGTATTCCTGGTGTTCAACACAAAGGACTTAGAATTTTAGAATATTTTTTGGCTTCAAGGATTGGGAGTACCAAAGGAATAGAATCGGGGAATTCAAAAATCTGACAAAATAACACTTGGGGAACATTTTATCCTTCAATATTTGGGGATTAGAGGCGCTTGACGGAGGTATGAATGTAAGGGAAACCTAAACAATCTGAAGGATGACAAACTTGACAATTAGTTTCACAAGGTTCTAGGCAAGGTTTTGGGATTGATAGGAAGGGCATGCAAGGATGGATACCCCTAAAACTCTAGCACGATAAAAAAAAACTTATCTTATTTTTGGAAGGATTAGAGTGGGGTGTTGGGATAAGAAGGGAAGGCATACAAGGATGGATAACCTTGAAACTCTAAAATCTTGAAAACTCAACACAACCAAAAAAATTTCAACTTGGGTATTTGGCTAAAGTATAAAGGGGGATTAATACAACAACTAGGGGAATTCTTTTAATTAATATGACTCATTTATAATCTCTCAGATTGATTATGGTTGATAGGCAATAAAGGGGGCATGAAATGATAATAATTTTTAAAGCCATGGGATAAAAGTAACACTCAATGCCCTATTCAAAATCTAATTTCCAAATAAAGGAGAGTTAACTAATAGCTAATTAGAAACTACCTCTTCTAACTTGAGCATTCCAATTTGATCATATATACCTTTTGTTTAAATTCTTGTGCAAACTAAATATCTTTCTTGAATTTATCCTAGTCCACACTTAAATCCTCCTATTTTTCCATTTTAAAAAATCTTATACACCTTAAAAAAATTTATAGTTAAATTTAGTAGTATTTGTGAGACAAAGGGAGACTTACAAATCACCTATACTATAAGTGAAACATAGTGCCACTCCAAGTTGGACTCCCCAAATGTCCATCTGCATAATAAATAAGTAATCTAGTGAGGATATTCAAAGTGTAAAAAACTTTATCCCAATAGTATCCCACTTGTCATATACCTTGTGAGAGGAAAAATGAAATTACAAAAAGAAAATAATTATATACTAATGGTATAACCATGTCACACCAACTCACTCCTTTGTACTCACAAGCTTCAATAAAGCATATAAAGAATCCACTAGGTGACCACCATATCAACCAAAAAAATCTAATCCTTCATCATTCCTAAGCATGAAGAATAATAAAACAAAGCCAAGATGACATAATGAATGTGAAAAAACACATCATTGTATCTAATCCTCAACCCAATATTTGAAAAAAACTTAGAAGTCCAATATCCTCCAAAATAGGATTGAGTATACATTGTATACTCAAGTCTAGCTAGAACATCAATGATAGCTAGTTGCTTACAAGTCATAATAAAATCACCAAAAAATCATGTAAATACACCCATTGGTAGACCTCTTACTATCCATATATTATACCCTATTTGTAACTATAAGACCTATATTTCACAATTTTTAAAAAATCTACTCTAGCACTAGTGTGTATGTGATTTAGGTGACCCATAGAACCTCTATAGGTAAGTTGTAAGTGTCGTGTAACACCTCTACAATTTTTCTATAGGTAAAAATAAATAAATTTAAAGAATCTATATTGCAATCCAATAAAACTTTTCCAACATGGGCACATATACTTGATTAATACTCACACTACAAGGATAATGTTTAGTTTGGTGCTAACCATATCAAAAAAGTACACCAAAAACCATCACATAGAGGATGTGGCTCATGATCTCTAATCTGTCCAATATCAAAGATCACATAATCTAAAAAACTATTATAAAATAGAGAATATTTCCTCTAAAGTTTTCTACTTGCTTCACCCTTGATCTCTATTTCTCTCCCAAGTTCTACACATCACAAAAGACAAATATTAAAGATCCCATATATTGTTAGTAAAAAATAATTAAGTTTAATAAAAGTAAATGATCACCAACATAATGATTGGAATACCTCAACACAAATCTGAACTCAAATGCCATACTCCAATAAGCAACAAACTATTGAGAGAAAACCTACAAACCATACCATGCATTTTTGCCAAAACCATTGAGTTCTCTAGCTATGACAAGTTATATCTACCTCCATAATCTCCAAATAGAAAAGATAATGTAACATCTAATTGTTCAACCCCAAGATCAAAAATAATAACATATACAAGCTTCTCAATTGAAGGAAGATTAAACTAACATCTACTCCCACCACCTATTCCAAAAAAAAAAAACAACACCCTTTACACCCCTCAAAACTAGCCTTCATATAAACTCATGTACATTAGAATACAAGATAAAAAAAAACCATGCCAAGTACTCTTCAAACTATCTCTCAAAACTAATAGTCATAGCTTAAGACTTATTATCATGAGAAGATAATTCACATAATAACATGCATCTAAAAAATTAGGTGAGAAACACATTAGATTATTCTTCATTAAGTGGATTGAGAGTGCGAATGAGATTGATCTATCCACAAATAATCTCCTCATAAGTCCATGTTAAACACTCATCAAACTCTAGGTGAAGGCTCTTTGATCTTTTTATTAACCTCATTAAATAGTCATGCTCCAACACTCAATATCCAAAATCTAGAGATCACAATCCTCACCCAAGTCTATCTAGCATCAATGGGAACCTAATAAACCATCTTATTCCAACTGAAATCTAACTACATGATTACAATATCTATAATATTCTCATCAAATCACTACCTAAGTTCCAATTTCAAAAATAAGAACTCCTCATGACAACATGATTTACGTATAATTAACATAATAAAATTTCTCTAATAGATATATCTACTCCTAAAAGCTCCTATATCATGCCAAAACTCTAAATAAAAATAAAGTCTATCATGGCATAATAATAACAATCCTCCAAACCAAGGATCATTCATAAAATTGACATACCCACATCACTACCAAAGCTCCAACTAAAAGTGATCTAGAGATATGAATGGCATTGTGATAAACATCTTCTAAATTAAGATCACCCATTACCATTACAAAATTAAAGAATTAAACTTAAACACTAGGAGCTTCTAAAGGGAAAATTAAAAGTATGATCTACAAAAAAATATAACTTTGACTATAAAATCACATAGATCTCCTAGTGAACTATGAACCAAATCCTCTCAAAGAACCATATTCTACTATGACACATTCTTAAAATATAACTACAAGTGTGATACAACCCAAAGAACCTATATAGCTCAATTAAAAGTAACCCAAAGTACCCATATAGGGAAAGTACAAGTGAATTGATATACCTCTATAGGTAAACTATAGGTAACCCTCACCTTAACCATTTGTCTCTTTGTCTCATTAAATCAACATACTAGTGCATCATGATGGTCAAAAAACCAACAAACCAAAATCAATAATCCTATCACAATTAGATATTCTATAGTTGAACCTCGTAGCATACAAGACACCATCAACACTCCAAAGATATATATGATTTCTCCATGAAAAATGTAGGTATTGAAAACCCATAAAACTATTATAAATGTTATATCTAAAAGGTGACATGAAGCACAATCAATATCTAACAAAAACCAAGGAAACCATAAAACTCATAGATCTCAAAACAATGCAACAAATAGATTAAGCTCTACATCAACAACTAAAAAATATGGAGACAATAAGAGAAACATAGAGATTCTTCACGACAAGAGCATCATTTCCAAACCTATATCTTCTTCACGACAAGAGCATCATTTCCAAACCTAGATCTAACATTTTTCCAATCCATAATAGGAACAACTACAATTTAAGAACCTAACAAGAGCCACCACATAATTTTTAAGTGATTGATCACATACCAACACTTCACACTAAGAAATTGTTGGCAGTTGTCATTCATGTCAACAATGAGGAGATTATTGTTAGTTGTTCTCATTGATGTCAAAATTGATTGTTAGTTGTCATTGATGTCAGTACTTGAGAAGTAAGTTAGTCCTTGGTATTCGTTATCATTATTATATTCAGTCTGGGCTAACATTGGTTATGAAGCTCATGGTTGGATGTCATGCCTTATCAAAGCAGAATTGACGATGTTCATGGTTAGATGTCATGCCTTATCCAAAGAAGAATTGCTAAAGTTCATGGTTGGATGTCATGCATTATCCAAAGAAGAATGGTTGAAGTTCATGGTTGGATTTCATGCCTTATTCAAAGAAGAGTTGTTGAAGTTCATCTAAGAAGAGTTGTTGAAGTTCTTTCCAAAGAAAATTGCATTATGTATTATTGTCGTCAGCAACATTGATTTCATAATGATATATTCAAATAAGGATTAGAAGCATTAAGATGAGGATTAGAAGCATGAATGATAGTGGAGAGATGTTTATGAAGGTCTACAATATGTATTATTCTCTCTCCTGATGTTCCAAATAATTTGTGTTGCTGAAAGGAAGTTCTAGTCTCCACAAGTTGCTTAAGTGTTTCTGGTTCAGAAAGTTGCATTGAAGTATGTTTGGGAGAATTCTCTACATTCCTCCAATGTTGATGCTTTGGTCTTGCAGTTTTATATTCAATGTCAATGTTGTATGGATGTTGCACTCCTATCTTTTTAGGTCACCTATGTTTTCGAGGAGATCTCTGTGAATTGCATAAGGTTGGCAATGATGTTGGTTGTCTAGACTGGTCTGGAAATGCTCCACATTGATGTCTCTACTCCTGTAGCTTGGTGAATGTACTTTCAATGTCTGTGCAGTGTCTCAATTCCAATATCATATACTGAAGTGGTGTGCAAGTTGATATGTAAATGTTATATATCTCATGATTAAGCATTTTTTTTTTTAAAATAGAGTTTTTTTGTTCCTGCTTGATCTGCAGTGGTTGTTGGTGGCATGAAAATATGAAATAAGTGTATGGAAGTGTTGTTGGATGTTCAAGGAACATCCCCATGTTATCCCCATGTTTCTATTTAGCCACATTAATGTCGCATTGTGTCTTGAGTTGGCCTTTCTAGGTAATTTATGGATATTTGGCCGACAATGCTTGTTCCTTTGCTTGCATTATGTGCTTGGGGGGTTGCACAAGCAATGAAAGATGTTTTATGATAGATTTGAGTCCTAAACTATCTTGATTGGGACTGCATTAAGTTAATTCAATTGGAAGAATGTTTTTGGGTTGACTGGTTATGTGATTCACATATCATCCACACGTTTCCTTCATGTTGACTTAGGTTGATGTTCCCCTACATGTAAATAGATCTAGATCACATTAGAAGAAGTGCTAAGATTGTTTTTGGTCCTATCTATCTCCTGGATAGGATTGTATTATGTTTTGGTGGTTGAATAATTGAATTCATTGTTTTATCCTCTTCTTGGTTGACCTAGTTGAAGTTTTGAAGTGTTGGGATGGATATAAATGCAAGATCATTTCAGATGCAACAAGATGGATAAGTGTACAAGTGAAAAGAAGTGTGTGTGTGTGAATTGTATTGAATATATAACAATGATAGTGTTAAAGTGTGTGAAAGGAAAGATCAATTGTGCTATAATGCCTCAGTCAGTAGAGTGTTATGTTGACAAGCATTGTAATCTTTATCTAAATTTTTGTATCTTGCTCTAAGATAGTGAATCTCATCAAGTTGTCTATATCTTACTCTTGAAGTTGTGTTGGCTTTAGTCCTACAAGTCCTTTTGTATCTTTCTCTAAGACAATGATCCTTCTTATAAATATTTTTGGTAGTGAGCATTTATATTGTGAGTTACAACTCTCTTGGGTTTGGTATGTGGCAATCATTCAAAAGTGGTTATACTACTCCTACCACTCCTCTTATAGATCCATTTGAAATTAGCTATATGAATGTAATGCCAAAGCTAAGAATGCTATTTTGTGTGGATTGGATGATTCAAAACTTTTGAAGGTGATGAATTGCAGATCCACCAAAGATACTTGGGAAAAGCTTAACATCATCTATGAAGGAGATACTAAAGTGAAGCAAGCCAAGACGTAGATATTTAAGAGAAAATATGAGACTCTAATGATGAAAAAGGATGAAGAAATTGCAAGATATATGCTTTAGGTACAAGAAATTGTCTCTGGCATCTTCAATCTTGGTGGAGAAGTAAAAGAAAGTGAAATAGTGAAGAAGGTTCTGAGATCTCTCCCAAATTTTTATAGTCATAAAGTGTATGCCATTGAAGAGTCTAAAGACTTGGATCAGTATTCAATTGATGAAATTTTTGGTACTCTTATTGCCTTTGAGATGAGAGAATTTGATAAAGATGTTCCAAAGAGGAAAGCTACATTCAAAGCCAACAAAAAGATTGAAGATGAAGCTGTTGTTCAGAATGAAGACCTTGATGAGGTTGAAGCAAAATTTGTGAGGAGATTAAAAAGGGGAATTAGAAAATACAAAGTTAAGTTACCATTCAAGTGTTTCAATTGTGGAAGAATAGGTCATTTTGCATATAAATGTCCCTATAAAAAAATTTGATGATGACAAAAGAGAGAAAATCAAAAGAGGCTTCTATTCTAAGGAGAGTAGTTATTCCTTTGAAGATGAAGATAATGATTCAAATGATGAAAATCTATTCATGGTTTTGGAAGTAAAAAAGAATACCATTGGATAGTGTAAGAAGTCTGGTACCTTACAAAATAGTAGGGTGAATGAAAGATCAATGGCAATATGGACTGCCTTTCATGCAAAAGAAGAAGCTAATCCTTGGGTGATTGATAGTGGATGTTATCATCACATGATTGGTGAAAAATTCAAGTTCATCAGTCTCAAGAAGGTTAATGGTGGCGTTGTTAAGTTTGGTGATGAAAAGTCAACAAAAATTTGTGAACAAGGTGATATAACAATTGATGGAGAGAACAAAATTGAATGTCCTTTATGTTAGAGGTTTGAAACATTATCTCCTGAGTTTCATTTAAATGTGCAATAAAGGTTACAATCTTATCTTTCATGCTAATGGATGTGAAATCAGAAAGGAAGGGTCCAGAAGGCTTGTTGCTAAAGGAACAAGGACAAATGGTAATGTCTATCATCTAAAGGAGGCTAATGGAAGAATATTCTTATTAGCTTAGACCAGAGAAAGTTGGTTATGGCAGAAAAGAATGAGACATATCAATTTTGAAAAATTGGCAAAGATTAGTTCTTCTCATGTAGTAAGGGATACGCCTAATATTTCCTTGAGCCTATAAACACATTGTGCAAAGAATGTCAAATGGGAAAGCAAACAAAGACAAGCTTCAAAAGCAAGGAGTGCTATGTGTCAATGCCATTGGAGCTGATCCAATTTGATCTATGCGGACCTACAAAGATAAGGAGTCAACAAGGTGAAAGGTAATTTATGTCAAGCTTATAGATGATTACAATAGAATGACTTGGGTTACTTTCTTAAAAGAGAAATCATAAGCCTTTGATAAGTTTAATAATTTTAAAGTAAATTTTGAGAATGAAATGGATGCTAGGATCAAATGTTTAAGGTCAGATAGAGGAGGTGAATTTACTTCATATGAAATTGAAAAGTTTTGTGAAGATCATGGAATTAGGAGATATTTGTTTGCTCCTAGAACCCCTCAATAGAATGGGGTAGTTGAAAAAAATAGAATAATGCAAGAAATGGCTAGAACAATGATGAAAGATGCCGACCTACTAGATATGTAATGGAAGGAACTAGTTCACACTATTTCCTATCTGCTTAACAAAGTGTGGTTGAGAGTAAACATTAATAAGATCCCTTATGAGATATGATATGGAAGACCTCCTACTGTCAGATACTTCAAAATCTTTGGCACCAGATGCTACATTAGAAGAGATGATGGTGATCTTATAAAGTTTGATTCTAGGTGTGATGAAGGGATATTTCTTGGTTACTCTACTAGAAGCAAGGCATACTGATACTACAACAAGAGGTTAAGGAAGATGATTGAAAGTACAAATATTAAAGTAGATGAAGATTTGTGTTAGATCTCACATGAACCCAAAGTTTCCAAATCTATTATGCTTCATTGGATTGACGAAGAAGAAGAAGAAGAAATAGAAGAGAAAGAAGAGATGGAACCAGAATCAGTAAAGACTCTAGAAAAATATGTGCAGAAGAATCAATTTGTAGATTAGATCATTGGAAATAAGGATGAAGGTGTACTAACTAGGAGAAAGTTTACAAGATCAATTAAGAAAGTAAATCTGTATTTTTTGTCAAAAGTTGAACCCACTTAACTTTGTTGATGCCAACAAAGATGACAATTGGATAAAGGAAATGGAGGAAGAACTTTATCAGATAGAAAATAATTAGACTTTGGAATTAGTTCCTATGACCGACAAATTAGTATGAGCCAACTACACTTGATCCATGAGGATATGAAGCATAATCATGCCACTAAACATCAACTCCAATAAGATCAATCAAGAAAACTAAACTAGGAATCCATTAAAACTTAGCATATTAAACTATGAAAGCTTTAGAAATTCATATTCTAATCCATTGAAACTTATCTTATTGGGGGAGTGGTTTCACATTGATGTGGAATGACGACCCTTTCCTAATCCTATGGCTAAATGAGTATGTTTCGATCAATTCTATTGAAAAGAATCAACGAAATTGATGATAGATGTGTATGAAAACATGATTTAAAGCTAAATGAACATGATGCAATCTATTTTAACATGATATATGCTAAGATGATCAAGATGTTTGAGTGAAAAGCTAATCTAAATGGAGTTTAAGCTAAAATAATGGAAACCCTAATTACACAATACTAAATGGATGCATTTATGTTATCATGGAAGCCATTAATAGAAGCTAAGCTAATATGATGCAATTCAAAATAAGCTAAATTATGCTAAATGTGAGTGCAAGTGAGAGTGATTTTAAAAGCATAAGTTTGATGTTAAAAGACGGATCCATTTGTCTCCAAATAGGGACCTATTTATAGGAAGACAAATGAGAAATGAAGGGTTGAGATAAAAAAGGTTAATCAATGGTCAATGATGGAGGAAATTGGAGGCATGGATCATAGATTCTCATCAAGGGATGAGAATAAATGATGAGATTTAATCAAGGGCTCATCTTTGTCCAAACAAACACACTTTCAACTTGCACAAGAAGTCAAGTAAGTTAACTTGCATAAGAAGTCTTGTAAGTTTGTTATAGAAAATGAATATTCCCATTTTTCAAATGAGTGAAGAAAGAGAACAGTCTTTGAAATATTCTCATGGGTGAGGGAAAAGACGTTTAGCAAATTAAAGAAAAGTTTTAATGTGCAAAAGGGGAAGGAATATTCCATGGGAATATTCCTTTTGGAGGAATGTGCAAAGGAGGAATATTCCCTTGCAAGTGGGGGGAATTAGATTTATTAATAAGTGATACTTAAACAAAGGTTTAATTATGCAATTAAAGGGGATTAGATGATATTCATTAAATAAAGTGATTTAATGAAAGGGGGAAAGTGAAAATGATATTTAATTAAATAACTTAGGGTTATTTAATTAAATAAGAAGATTTAGGGATTTAAACTAAATAGTTTGATGTATTTAATTTAATAAGATGAAATGTTAGCATGAAAGGGGATGAATTAAACCAATTACATTGATTAGGTTAATAGATGAAAATGACATAATAAATTAAATAGCTAGGCTAATTTAATTAATTAAGCGAAAAGAGAATGGGTTTTAGGATTAAATGATGTTAGTATACCTGATTCGAGTGCATGATATCATTCAAGAAATTTTAAAGTGTTTACAGTTCCCATACATGTTAATAAAAATTTCATAAAAACAAAATGGGTGTTTTGGAACAAACTAAATGAGGATAGTGAAGTGGTGAGAAATAAATCCAGATTGGTTTGTAAAGGATATTCACAAGTAGAAGGTATTGATTTTGAGGAAACCTCTGATTCGATAGCTAGAATGGAAGCTATAAGGATGTTTCTTGCTCTTGATACTCATAACAATTTTAAAATATATTAAATGGATATCAAATTAGCTTTCCTGAATGGTGATCTAGAAGAAGAGGTATATATTGAGCATCCAAATATGGTTTGTAGACTCAAGAAATCTCTATATGGTCTCAATCAAGCTCCTAGATCTTGGTATTCTAGATTGGATAAGTACCTACTTCAACAAGGGTTCAATAAAGGTAATGCAAATAGTAATCTATACATTAAGGTTTAGGAAGATAAGTTGTTGATCTTGTGGTTGTGTATGTTGATGACATCATTTTTGGTGGAGATGATGATATGTATTAAAATTTTGCAAAAGAAATGTAGAAAGAATTTGAATCTCAATGATTAGTGAATCATCCTTCTTCCTTGGACTTCAAATTATTCAACAAGATGGTGGTATCTTTATTTCTCAAGCTAATTATGTAAAGGAAATGTTGAAGAAGTTTTGGATGGAAGATTCCAAACCAGTGGGTACTCCTATGGTGACAGGCTGTCACTTAAGAAAATATGATGAGTCTCCAAAAGTTGATCAGAATCTCTATAGGTCCATGATTGGAGGTTTATTGTATTTAACTTCTTCTAGACGGGATATCATGCATGTGGTATGTTTTCTTGCCAAATTTCAAGCCAATCCTAATCAATCTCATGAGAAATTTGTGAAAAGAATCTTTAGATACTTGAAGGGTACTATGGATTATGGCCTGTGGTACAAAAAGCATCAAAATTTCTCTCTGAGTGCCTATACTAATGTTGATTAGGTAGGTTGTGTTGATGACTGAAGAAGTACAAGTGGAAGTGCATTCTTTTTGGGAAACATATTGGTTTCATGGTTCAGTAAAAAGCAAGATTTAGTGTCTTTGTCCATAATAGAAGTATAATATATTATTGCAACATCTTGTTGTACTCAAGTGCTTTGGATGAAGCATACTTTGAAGGATGTGAAGGTGGTTTATGATGAACCTATTCCTTTACTATGTGACAATACAAGTGCAATTAACATTTCCAAGAATCCGGTAATGTACTCAAGAACTAAACACATCTCAATCCAGTATCAATTTCTAAGAGAGAAGTTTACAAAACATGAATTCAGAATGGAGTATGCACCTACCAAGGACCATATTGTAGATATTTTCACTAAGGAACTTTCAAAGGATACTTTTGAGTACCTATGGAAAAATTTAGGGGTTATTTCCCCTCCTTGTTCTACCTAGATGCATAAATGGTGCATCTGTCTAGGGGAGAAATTCATGTCATATCCTTTACTCCTAGATTAATGAGTGCTACTTCTCAGGGGGAGTTGGTAGAAAGGGGAATCCTAAAGATGTTGTGCAGTTGTTACTGGTTGAAGAAGATGTGTTTCTGGTCAAAGGGGGAATATGCATTGCTACTTCAATTGAAGATATTTTTCCCTTTGTTCCTAAAGTCAGAGAATGTCCTCTTGGTTTGTGCAGGAATGTATGACCCTTTGTACTTGATTTCGAAGGGGGAGAGTGAGTAGTGTGTGTTTCCATCAATGCGAAAGGGGGAGATTTTTGGAAGTGATTATCATTAATGTCAACACTAAGCAGATTGCTGGTAGTTGTTGTCATTGATGTCAACACTGATTGTTGGTTGTCATTGATGTCAACACTCGAGAAGTAAGTTAGTCCAAGTGGTATTAGTTATCATTGTTATATTCACTTTGGGCTAACATTGGTGATGAAGCTCATGGTTGGATTTCATTCCTTATCAAAGAAGAATTGTTGAAGCTCATGGTTGGATGTCATGCCTTATCCAAAGAAGAATTGTTGAATTTCATGGTTGGATGTCAATCCTTATTCAAAGAAGAATTGTCGAAGTTCATGGTTGGATGTCATGCCTTATCCAAAGAAGAGTTGTTGAAGTTTATCTAAGAAGACTTTTTGAAGACCATGTCAAAGAAAGTTGCATTATGTATTATTGCTATCAACAAAGTTGATTTCATAATGATATATTTAGATAAGGATTAGAAGCATGAATGATAGTGGAGAGATGTTTTTGAAGGTCTATAGCATGTCTTATGATCTCTCCTAATGTTATTGATGAAGTATGTGTTGCTGAAAGGAAGTTCTAGTCTCTGTAAGTTTCTTAAGTGTTTATGGTTCAAAAAGTTGCATTGAAGTCTGTCTGGGAGAATGCTTTGCATTCCTCCATTGTTGATGCTTTGGTCTTGTGGTTTGGTATCCAATGTCAGTGTTTTGTGGATGTTACACTCTTATCAAGTTTTAGGTCACTTGTATTTCTGAGATCTCTGTGAATTATAGAAGGTTGGCAGTGTTGTTGGTTGTCTAGACTGGTCTAGAAAATGCTCTGTGATATTTCTTTGCATTGATGTCTCTATTGCTATGGCTTGGTAAATGTGCTTTCAATGTATGCATAGTTTCTCAATTCCAACTCATGCTAAAGTGGTCCACAAGCTGATATGTTAATGTTATATCTCATGATTAAGCATTTTGTGTTTTTGGAATATAGTTTTTTTGTTCCTGCTTGATATGCGGTGGCTGTTGGTGGCATGAAAGTATGAAAGAAGTGTATGGAAGTGTTTTTGGGTGTTCAAGGAACATCTCCATGTGATCCACATATTTCTATTTGGCCACATTGATGTCGCATTATGTCTTGATTTGGATTTATGGGTTATTTATGGATATCTAGCCGACAAGGATTGTTCCTTTGCTTGCATCATGTGCTTGGGGGGCTACACCAGCAATGGAAGATGTGTTATGATAGATTTGGGTTCTTATCTATCCTGCTTGGGATCACATCAAGTTAATTCAATTAGAAGAATATTTTTGGGCTGATTGTTTATGTGCTTCATGTTTCATCCACACATTTCCTTGATGTCAACTTAGGTTGATGCGTGTCTACATGGAAATGGTTTTGGATCACATTGGAATAAGTGCTAATATTTTTTTTGGTCCTCTCTATCTTCTGGAGAGGACCACATAATTTTTTGGTGGCCAACTAGTTGAATTCATTGTTTTATCCTCTTCCTAGCCAACCGAATTGAAGTTTTGAAGTGTTACAATGGATGTAAATACAATATCATTTCAGATGTAGTTACAAGATGGAGAATTGTACAAGTGTAAAGAAGTGTGTGAAAATTGTATTTAATATCCAACAGTGATAGTGCTAAAGTGTGTGAAAGGAAAGATCAATTGTGCTATAATGCCTTAGTCAATAGATTGTTATATTGACAAGCATTGTAATTTTTATCTAAATCTTTATATCCTGCTATGAGATAGTGAATCTCATCAGGTCCTTTGTATCTTGCTCCTAAAGTTGTGTTTGGCTTTAGTCTTGCAAATCCTTCTATATCTTTCTTTAGGGAAATGAGCCTTCTTGCAAGTATTTTTGGAAATGAGCCTTTATATTGTGAGTTAATTCTCATCATGTTTTTCCCTCATTAGTTTTTCCACATAAATCTGGTGTTCTCCTTGTGCATGTGTGTGTCCTCTACTTCTTTCTCACTGTTTTCTATCTAGTTAGAAGTAGAATCACTATATCTTGCATTGCTTAAAGGTTGTTGAAGTTGCTAAGGATTCAAACTGCTATATCATTCTTTGTTATTGTTATGTTTTAAGGTTTTGATATGATAAATAAGGTTGGATTATGCTAAAAGTTTTAATTTCTAGAAGGGCTTAATTTTTTTGTGTAAACTCATTCAACCCCTTCTCTTCGTCTTCGAGTGTGTTCAATAGAAATTTGCAATCAACCTTCTCAAACCATGCAAAAGACATGCATGCAAATATACAAGTATATCCATCTACAAAAACCCCACAAGAATCAAAATATAAGAAAAAGTTCTCTTCACAAATCTACAAAAAATATAAATTTTGATTAACGTACAAAAATTATGAAATCACCCATATCAAAGATATCCATGCAAATTTGAATCCGCTTATCATTCAAAAGACCCACAAGTATAATAAATTCCAAAATTATATATTTGAATAATGGATTCCTCATAGATAAGCGATATTATAAATATTGAATAAAAAATCTACAAAACCAACAAATCCAAACAACATGAATCTACAACATACAAGTACAAATATCCAAAGGACTAGGGGTTGTCCAAGAACTACAAGCCACAAAAATTCCCACTTCACAACCTACACTATTTCTATAAATAGAGAAAATAGGTTGTCCATGGGCTTCCGGGTAACCAAAATACCAACTCCACAACCTACATGCAAATAGGGGCTAATCATCTAGTGCTTCCACATAACTAGGTACTAAAACCATGGACCCATTTTAAGTACTCTAGATGGAAGAAAATATAACTAATGGTTTCTCATGCGACCAAGGGACCAAAAGAAAACATTCAAGATGACCACTCTTTCATTGCATTCATAATGAAGATACATAGCCACCATGCTAGAGGGTAGTCCTATACTACAAATAGGAACTCCAGGTCAAACACATGTAACCCATACTACAAAATAGGAGCTCCAAGCCAAAAACATGCAACATGTAAACACATGAGAAAATCCAAGAACCTCCTCCATCCTAAAAGTTCTTACCATATTGTTACCTTAAAAACAATATAAAACAAGAATCCCACTAGAGAGAGGATTAATAGCACATGGATAATAAACCCTCATATAGCTAAAACCAAGCTCTAATACCTTCAACAACATGCAACCCACTTGAAATAACATGCAATTCATGTGTAACCCATATGCAAGTAAATACAACTCCTACATAATAACTTTACATTCATTTGAAATATTATACAAACCAAAATGAGTAACAATAGGGATACATAGCTAAAAAGTGAGTATATTTAATAGGTTCAACCAAACCCCCTTTGGTTGAACATAATTCATTCGATAGAAGAGGATTCAAATATAAATAGGGGTCTGAAATTTTTTTCTTTACACGCCTTAAATGCCATCATGAGTAGCCTATGAATGTGATAAAGAACTTGTGAAGGTGTCTACCTTTGAAGCCTCATTTCTAGGTTTTTGTATTTTCCTTTCTCATTTTTTATTTGTGTATGTACATGTATTTTTAATATTTTATAATTTAAATTATTTTTCTACAATTAATTATGGGCCATATTGTTTGTCAATAGAGAAGGATTGGGGTTCCATTAATAAGACCTTAATAATTTTATTAAAAAACTAAAAACTATAAAATTAATAAAATAATAAATAAATTATTATTATTAAAATAATTAATATTAATAAATTAATAAAATTATAAATTACAAAATTATAAGCCTAATGAGGAGCTAGTTTGGGGCAATAATGTGGTGACAGAGTACTCAAGTGTGAGAAGACAAATTACATCCCAAGAGTAGCAAGTACTAAGTATAATGTGATGTACCCTAGATTTTGAATTGAAGGTCATTATTTATGATGATAAGACAAAGAGGTGGTGTTGTCATTTGGTGTATTGAATTTTGGGTGGTTTCATTGGTAGGTTTAGTGACATAGCAATTTTGTAATTAAATTATGAATTTTACGTTGAAGGTCAAAAAAGGAAAGTAAGGAATCTTTGTTAAAGGGAGTAAGGTTGGCCTAGGGGACAAGAAGAGAAAGACAAGGGTGACTAGTGAAGATATGTGGGAGGGATTTGTTGCATACTTTGAAAGGGAGATTATAAATCCGAATTTGACATTGTGGATGATGAGGATATGTGAATTTACCAAAAATATGGATGACACATCCAGTTTCAAAATTAGGGTTGTAATGGATAGATTTCTTTTGGACCCTAATTAATCATTGGGTAAAAGGAACATATTTGACCCTACTCAGTCTTTGAGTTGTGCCACCTTTCTCTTTATGGTTGTGGAAACATATTTTCTTCATGATGGCATTAATAACCAAGCTAGAGATTTTTGTAAATGTCATCTTTGGAATTTCCATTAGTTAAGTGAAAACTTCATTTCCATCCTAGGCGTTTTCATGGGTTAAGCAAAAATATATATCATTTGTACCAAGGGGTGTTTGAAATTGAAAAAGTGTTAGAGATAAATAAATTTGTTGAAGTTGAGTTCAACATCTTAGTGTATTATTGTCATGAAGATTCATAGGTGGTTCCAACCAAATCCTTCCATCCTAATTAGGGGCATAGCTATAAAAATGCAAGTGTCTGCTAGATTAAAAATGGTATATATACATTTCCCTCCTACTCATTTTTCTTTTATGACTTGATACTGACTATATGGTTTGTAAGGGTGAAGTTGTGATCTAGCAATATAGACACAAAGTTAAGTAATGGTGTTTTTTTATGGGATAATGGTGGAATACATATTCTATAAGCACCGGTATATAGTTGTGCTTTTGTTTTCATCTAGTAGTAATATGCATTATAGTATAAATATTGGTTATGTGGGAATCCCATCTACTATGTTATTTTTTAATCAAGAGTATCAGTAAATGCGATGAATCTTTTTTGTCATTTTTGGAAAGGTTTTTATGTGAATATGATAAAATACACATAACTTGACAGATCTAGTGAACCCCATAGCTACTAGAAATCCAAGCTTAAAATGCTCTTTTTTGTAGTTCCTAGGTGCCTAACTCAAGTATGTTAGCAAAAAAAATTTATATAAATTTAATGAAACTAAAATTATAAAACTAAACAAGTATAAATTATAAAAATATTAGATTAAGAAAATAATTTGAAAAAATATTAAATTAAGGAATTTAATAGAATACAAAATATATTGATAGATAAAAAATTATAAAATTTATGAATTAAAATGATTAAATATATTAATAATCAAATTAAAAAAATTACTAAAATTAAAATGTATCCCTTGATAACAAGGATGGTAGAACTTGGAAAGCAAGGGTAAATGAAAATAGTCTCCCCCTTATTTTACTACTATCAAATTGAATTTTGATGACTTGGGAAAAGGCAACCCAAATTAACCTAGGGCTACAAGGATCTTTAGGACTCTAAGGGCTCAATTTTGCTTGGATTCAATGAAGCACTAGGAAAATTCTCTAATGGTCTTGCATAAATAAAATCACTTTAGAGGGGACTAAAACTTGCAAAATATTATAATTAATTATTCCTTGAAATCAAATGGAGACTCAAAACTAATCCTATAAGTTCCTTGGAAAAATTAATACTTGAACTAGTGATTGACCCAATTTTTGAAGGATTGCATGATCCTCTCTAAGAATCTTAGAGCGACTAAGATCATTCATATTGGTAGAGTTTGGAACAAGGTGGAAGACCACTTTGCTAACCTAAGGGTGGGCCTAAATTCAACTCAAAATCATCTACAATTATTTACCCCACCTCTCCTTAGTAGAAACCTAATTATTCTCATCTCACATCATGGAAGCACCCTTTAGTCATGCAAGATTTTGGAATAAGATGAGAATGAATACAAACTCACCATTTTTATTCCTTACACAAGTGAGGAGGGGGAATAAGGTTGATATTTGGTCTTGAGTAGCTCTTGGTTGGTGTCTTTGAGCTTAGCATTATAAACTCTATTTCATATGTAGTTGGATTCCACCTTTAGTGGTAAGGTTGCGTTAGGCACCTAACTTAGTAAGGATTTTGTAATATAAATATTATTATATTAGATTGCTGACAACCCCCTTTTTCTTGTTCAATCACAAAAAAACAATATATATATAATTAATACAGTTATAAATAAAATAATCGAATTGGGATTTAAAATGATTTCTCCCACTGAGCTAGTAGCAAACCTTGTGGCCATCATTTTTGTTATGGATTCTAGAGATGTAATATTTGCAAGCAAAAAATGTGTTATCTACTAGGATAGATGTTGATGTATTGGTAGATGCTCATTTGAGATCCTCAAAAGCAAATGATGGTGAGTGGATAACTCCTATTATAGCCAATAAGCCTATTATGGATGTAGGGAAAAAAAAAACATGTCTTTGAGTATGCTAGGTGTATCTCACCCTCAAGGCAATGAAATTTTGACAACAAATAATATATATTCATGTGAAATAAAGGTTGTTGATATCTCAAAGATAATGCAAAACATGGGCATAATACCATGTTTAGGGTTTCATCCTATCATATTGTGAGGCTAAGAAATGTTATTTGATAAAATATACTCTAAACTTGGTCTTGTTTATAAATTCAATACCTAATTTGTTTCTTCCTCATCTAAATGTTCTACATCTTTCTTAGTAGCTTGTGTATTTTCTCCTCTTTTGGTTTCTTCCTCATCACTTTCATCATTGTTTCGAAGGTTAAAGTATATTTTCCTATAATCTCCCATGACATCCAATTACACCTTCTTCATCCTCATCAATTCAAATATTTGTAGGTTGGTGCAATCCTTATATGGATTTAAACAAGCTCCTCATGTCTAGCATTTTAAAATTATTCAATATAATATAATTCAAATTCAAATAAAAGATATTTTGAACCCTAGGGGACTCAATAAGTGTAATATAGTTCACCTTTATTTATAAAATCTTAAATAATACTATTAGTTTTCTCTTTTACTCCTATATCTTAGATTTTTTATACCTCCTTCTGTACTACATAAATTTTATTAGAATATCCCCTTTTTCTATCATTTATCTTAGTTACCTATTTTATAATGATATTTTTTGTAACTCTATTTATTTACATCCTCCATATGTTCAATTAAACATTTCATTTCCACTGCTACAATCTTGAATGAATTTTGATAAAAAAATTTATAAGTTAAAATATATCTATACTATAATAATTTAACTTTGATCTCTAATAAAAAAGGGTAACTATAATGTGTTCATTCTTGACTTCCTTTATTTTTTTGATTGATAATATAAATTAATACTTTTGCATAGGATAAACCACAAGAAACTAGAAATATAATTATCCAATAATCTTATATCTACTCATCAAAACTTAAAAATTCATCTTTAGTAGTATAATGTTGTAATCATTAAAATAAGATATCTATTAACCTATACAAAACATATATTTTACAATGGTAAAAATAAACTGATTTTTTTCTTGAGACACCAAATTGATGTATGAGACCCTATTGGTGGATGTCAAGAAGGAAAGACATTTTTCATTTACCTTATATGTTTTCCTAGAAGGCATACATAGGTCAAATTCATCTTTCTGAATCAAACATGTATCTCTTTTGTTGTGTATACACACCTTCATCCTTTCACCCACTTAGGACTAAATAAATTTGTATATAATATATATAAATGGATGTGAATATCTTTTTACCCAACTTCATATCCATTTGATCCAACCCCATCCCCTTCCACTCTCTTATCCTCTCACCCTCAATAAAATTAATATAATTAACCTCTCTACCCTTATACCTATTGATATATCTATCATTTTCTTCAATTTTAATATTCTAAATTATAAATTAACATGCTATGATATTTCCTATCTAATGGCACCCTTGAATCAACTCTCTATGTGAAAACTAATGGTGATAATATAGTGATCTTAATTGTCTAGGTCGACAATCTTGCAATTATAAAAACCAATGTAATTTTAATCCAATGAATGAAATATGATATTTGTTTTGTTTTTGAAATGACAAATCCAAGACTACTTCAATATTGTTTAGTTATTGAATTTTGACAATCTAATTATTAAATACTATATCTCATAAATTAAATATGCCAAATCTCTTTTAGAAAAAATCAAAATGACTACATACAATTAGACATGAAGTTACCATAAAAATGCCAACTAAAATTAATTTATCTATATAATATGTCACTCTGCAATCTAATATGCATGATTATAGCTTACAATGAAATGTGTATGATTATGACTTGTATTGCATCTTTTACCCTTATGAATTTTCATGTTCTTTTACTAAGTCAACTATTAGTTTGGAGTGAAAATAGAAACTAAATGAATTGTCTTCATACTAGATTTTTCCAGTGCATTTTTTTTGTCTCACCTATCAATTTGACTTATAGTGATGAGAAAATAGATGAACCTTAATCTAATTCAATACCATCCTTAATTAAAAACCAACTTCATTGAGATGGCATAATTCAACATACCAATACCACCATATATTATGGAACCAACTTGAAGTCCTTGCACTTTTTGACAACCACATTTCATGAAGACAATCATTGTGTTCTCAACTTTATCTTCCCTAACTATTGTAAATTATTTGTAAAATTGTTTTGAGTAACCAATTTTAGACTTACATGCTTGTCTTTTTGTAACATTGAGTTTTTAGTGCTTGTGACATATGTTCAAAATTTAAAACATAAAACATATGTTTTATAATATAATTTTAGAGTCATACAAAAAGATTATTTTTGACAAACATTATTTAAATCAATAGTCAATGGTAATTTTACGTTTCATTTGTAAATATTTATTGATCAAAATTGACCTTTGACTGATAAACAAGTTTGTGTATAAGAAGAGTTATTTGACCTTTGATTGTCAAACAAAATTATGGTCTAAGAATGAATATTTATAATCATTTTAATTTTAAACTAACATTTTTTTAATAAATATTAAAAAAAAAAAAAATTATTTAATAAAGGTCATTTATTTAGTTAAGAGCTATTTTATTTTTACTTCAAAAATTATTTTACTTACACCGTCTCCACCGCCCCTCCCCCCCACATTAATTATATTTTATTTTTTTAATTTTTATTTAAAAAAGCAAATTTATTTTTCTAAATTTTTCAAGAAATTGAATAAAAATAAATTATTTACTACATATTTTAAGTATATAACTATTTCAATGAAACAAATTATTATTTGAACTTTTATTTTTATTTTTTTTACCAAAATTCAATTTTAATAATTATTTAAAGTATTACACATACACATGAACCCATAAATAAATACTATTTTTTATTCACTTAAAAATTACTTTATTTTCTTCATTCATAGTATGGAGGGACTAATCCCCAACAAAAGCTAGAAAGGGAATTAGTTGTTTATGGTTCAAACTCAATTTTGACGCAACATCAAAAAGAAATCTAGGGACTTTGGAAGTGGGTTGCATAATTAGACATCACAAACAAAGTTAATCAACATTACCTTAAAGAAATTAACCCCAATAACCAACAACGAAGTGGAAGCTCTCACACTTCTTCTTATATTGCAAACAATTCAATATCAAACAAATTGAAATAAAAGATCTAATGGTCATTGTTAACTCTATAAAGAACAAAGGATCCCCAAATTGTAGGAGTGATAATATCTTAATACAATGTTGACCTCTATTTTACTCTCTCATAGCCTTTACTGCATGTTTATAGAGAGCCAAATAGCCTTCTGAACACCCTAGAACATTTACAATCAATGTAAAAGGATAATCTCTAATCACAACTTTGAGCTTGGATATGACACAATCTAGATCTATCCATCACCACACCCTTTACAACTTGTAAGGTTCACTCATGAAAAGGTGGTAGAATGAAGATTTCGTATAGATAATCTCTTGTAGATAGTTCACAGTGATCCGTACCATTGTTAATAGTAATGTCAAAATAAAGATAAAACAATCCAAGGAGGTTTTGTATTCTAGCCCTCCATACTAAAGCAACTATTTCATGATAACAACATTATATGTCATGTCACTACAAGTTACTCCTCTCCCCCATAGTCAATTGGTTGTGGTATCACTTTCTCCCATCCAAACATTTGTTTACACATCAAGTCTGCTATCAAATGCAAGTTTAGGGTTTATAAATTTCTATCATATGTAAATTTCAAGTCACACCAATGTGTAAAGAGATCAATCTCATATTCTTAGGCATACTTTGTTGACAAAATGGAGGACATTATTCTGTGTTTTTCAAAATGGATATAGTACATATTGTAAGCATTCCACGTGTATTCATCCCAATATCATGGTGGTTGGAGAAGTTTGAAATGGAAGAGTAATTCCAATTGTACACTAGTTCATTATGTCAAAATCTGCACTGGGTGCGACAAAATAGTATTCTAAAAGTTGAATTCTTCATAATCAATGCCAGTATTTCTTCGCAAGTGCAGTACAGACATCTTGCATGCAACAGTTGACATGCAAGCTCAGTTTTCATTAAGAGTCAATTCTAAAACATGACCTGTCGTTCAACCTTTGCCTTTCAACCACTGTCCCATCCAAAACTTTCTTTCAATGAGCTTTGGCAATATTATATACAATATTCCTAGCCATGCACGATCCTATTGTACATCTTAGCATGCCCTAGATGTTTGTTCATCTTTTGGCTGTTTCTAGTAGATTCAACAAACAGACAAAACTTCCACAAATTCCTCATCTTTACCAGTTTTCTTTCCTTTCATCCTTTTTTCTTCCTTTTATTTTTTTGGCTTGGATCTTATTATTGTTTTTGATTAGACAAACGTTTTTGACCGGATTTATGAATTGGAATAGGATTTTGAAAGCAATCTGAAACTTTGAACAGCAAAAGAGAGACCAATCGACATGAAACCAAAATCTGCAAAGAAACAGATCTTGAATAGACCCCCGAGAAACAAACAACCAACTCATAACAAATGAACGGCCAAACCTATTCTCAAAGAGACTTAAATTCAAACCTCACCAACGTACTCTGAAGTGGAATCAACACTTGACATGTAAGAAAAACCAACCTGTCTATTTTTGAAAAAAAATAAACTTTCGAAACTTTCATCTCATTATTATTATTATTTTCTTGAACTTCATACATATTAGAAAGGACTACATTTATCATAATGATGAGTGACAAGACTGATAATTGTGAGATTCAGACATTTCTTTGTTGTCTTTTCCATCCAGTAATTATATCTCAAATCCTTCCTCTGCTTTCTCTTTTTGTGATAAAGTTGCACTAGCAGTGAAGAAGTTGGTGCTGCAGCAGAAGAAGTTGGAGGAACAATAATATACGACCATCTAATTCATTTAAAAGTAAAAGCATTACTATCAGAATTAAATTAAGTAAAACGTGTTGACAAATTCCTCATACCAAGAATAACCTTCACAGAAATTCTAATGATTGGCCAGTAGTGTTTGCATGTGCTCCTTAGTCATCCTAATCATTGTTTCTGATTCCTAGTATGAAATGGAGAAAATAGGTGTTAGAGGTCATCTACTTGGCAATTCCATAATGGTGCTGTCTACATCTTTATCAGATCTTTGATGACATTTGGCACCTACACCATAGCCATGGTCACATCTCACATAACATTTACAAAGAAGATAATAGCTATCAACTAGACAAGTGGAGGACAACAATTGTGTAAAGGTTTCATCTAGTTGTACAGTCAGGATTGTTCCATTGGTCAAGTTGACCATAATGGCTCTAGGAAAATTCACCACTAGCAATTCACCGCAGGAAAATTCACCGTTAATTCACCCAAAGTAAAATTCATCACTAGCAATTCACAGCCACCGAAATTAACATTTTTTGCAAAATCAAATTCTCTAAAGTTAATGCGATTAATTTTTAATGTATATTTGGAAAAAATCTCGCATTAATTTTTCACTGTGGTGAATTGCTAGTGGTGAATTTTACTTGTGGTGAATTTGTCATGGTGGCGAATTTTCCCGTGGTGAATTGTTCGCGGTGAATTTTCCATCGGTGAATTGCTGGCGATGAATTTGCTGTATGCTGACCACAATACTTCAAACATTGCTATATATTAGCCTACAATACCTAATAACATTTTGTAATGTTCCTGTTTCAAAAAGTAAGATTAAAAGATTAAGAATTATATGTTGGATCTTTGTAAGTTTGTTGGATCATTATGTTATGTATTCTATTACAGTTTTAGATTGTGTTATACTTTGTATTCTTTTGCATTTTCTCAATAAAAAAAGGGATGCATCTGTGCAGTCACTACAAGACACAGGCGATTAAAAATGTTGTTAAAATGGCTAGAATAAGACAAAAAATAAAAATTAATGGCAGTCCTTTTTTTTGGCAATACAAGACAAAAGTTAAAAGGCAGCCATTTGAATTGAATAATATAACCAAATGAAATTGAGTTTAATCAAAAGACATTTAAAAGTGGTGATTCTTACATAAATAATCTATTTAAGGGAGTCCAAGTAAGGAGAAGAAGGATGCTTTTTTTTAAAGATATTATTTTATTATTTCTTTTGTAGAATATGAACTAAGGTTCAACAATCCGAGGATGAAACTTCTTTAGGCCTGAAATTAAAGGACGATAACTCTTTAATTTCTATAACTAAGTTAGAAGACGGAAACCCTTAACTTAGACAAGCTTTCAAAATACTTCAAAGGAATTTACTAGAGAGAGATCACTGCAAATTGGAGGAGAATTACAAAAGAGATAAAAGAATAAGTTCTATATTTTTCAAGATACATTACAAGTTTTAAATCTAAATTATTTAATAATTGTTAAAACTACAAATTTTAGGTTAAATTTATACTTATAATCAATTATGCAACTATCATTATGAGTTAGGGTATATTATGCTTAAACAAAACAAGGAAAATTTAGAAGGGGACATAACATATTTTTACGTACGTCAACTATAGTGGCAGTAAGGGATTGAACATAATAGTGTTAACCTGTTAATCAAAACTATTAAAGAGTCGATTTTTTTTTAAATATTAAAATTGTCACATTCTTTGTCCATGTACTCCTGTTTCCCAAAAGTTGTGCCACATCCTATAACCAGATGTTATATTTATTTTCCATGTCAATATTTACTATTTATTAGGGTGATTGTAAAATTATGAAGAAATTGTGGTTTTCCTTTGCTAGGGTTTGTGTCTTTGCTTGAGGTTAGTTGCCCTTTCTATGGCCTCAAATTGTATCAACACAAAAATTTCTACTAGTGTTGATGGTTTCATAGATTTGGACAATGGCTCCACCAAACAAGCAACCCCAAAAGCTCGTGCCCAAGGTCTTCCATAAGGTAAGAATTCTAATCTTCCTACAAATTTTGTTTCACCAATCCTTGAGTTTGATAATGCCTATAAATGGCTAGAACACTTTACTTTGATAAATTATTTTTGGGAGAACTCCCCTAGAAAACATGCTTAGAGAGTGGGTCAAGAAGCATTGGGCCCCACATGAAATTTAGCTTGATGCAGTCCCAACCTTACTAAGGGGGTTTTCTCTTTCATATTGCTAAAGCTAGTCATACGAAGGCTATCCTTAAATATGGTCCATAGTATGTCCATGTGTCCCTCTTGGTTTTTCAACCTTGGGCTCAAGACTCTTTAGTGTCAAATGAAAAGACCCTTCGTGTGCCTGTCTGGCTAGAATTCCACAGAACTTGTCTCTACCTTGTTGGAATTTCTTGATCACTATGTAATGCCCCCACCTTAAATATAATTTTAATTGTTGCAGCAATTCTTTTCTTTCTCTTGCAATCCCCTTAAGGATAATAAAGGGAGTTCTTAAGGGAGAATGATTAATATTATAAAAATTAAAA
Organism: Sequoia sempervirens; assembly: GCA_007258455.2. Taxonomy (NCBI): domain Eukaryota; kingdom Viridiplantae; phylum Streptophyta; class Pinopsida; order Cupressales; family Cupressaceae; genus Sequoia; species Sequoia sempervirens. Next base: position 223,406 of record VDFB02320176.1, read on the forward strand.
TTTAATATTTTTTTTTTATTGAAAATTCAAAAGACATGAAATGAAGAGTCATGTCAATTAAATAAAAAAGGTGTATAAAGGAAGGAAAAAATGAAGAGGAAGGACATCAATTGATCAAGATATATTGTTTTATTATTTCTCTTATGGAATATGAATTGAGTTTCTAACAACATAAGGACAAAATCCATTTAGGTTTGGAATTAAGGATGAAAACCCTAACTTAGGCAAAATTTGGAGACATTTCAAGACATTTATACAAAGAAAGATAATTGCAAATTAAAATAAATATTACAGCAAAGACTCAAGAACAAGTTTCATATTTTTAAAACTATGTTATAGACTTTAAATCTAAAGTATATAGAATCAAAAATATAATTTTTAGGATAAATTAATATTTAAAATCAACTATGCAATTATTATTGTGAGTTAGGATTATTTATTTAAGGAAAAATAAGAAAAATTAAAGAAAGGACATTACACACCATTACTACTTCACTTGGCAAGGTCATTTGCATTGAGCTTAACAAATTCTATTTGGCTCATCCCCAAAATCATGTGTATGTAGAGATTGATCTCTCTAAGGATATGAAAGAGTTTGTGGATATACAAATTGGTCATTTGCATCACACCTAGCATATTATTTACCTCAAGCTACCAATATTTATTTTTAAAGTCAATCATCTAATCATAAGATTAGGGAATTCCTTCTAGTCTCTCCTCACAATAAGCACTCCTCTTGACCTATTGATGCTTACCCTTCCAAAAATGATAAAGGGTTAAGGTTGGACTATAGTTGGGAACCATTAAAACCTAAATCCTAGTACTAGTAGAATTCACGCCAAACCTCCAACATTGGTAACCCAACTGCTAAGTTGTGAATGGGGGTATCTTCAAACCCTCAAGAAAATAGGAAAGAGGTAGCTCCCTCTAATGGTGAGCCCTCCACTCGGCCTATTTTTTCAAAAAGCCACATTTGGTGTCTATGTTATCTTCACAATCAAAGAATATTGTTCAATTTCCTTCCTCTCTTGAGTGTCTATATCACTCTCGTAATCCACTAGGGCATCTAGAGGAAGGAGAATTATTCCTCTCTTGAAGGGTTAGATAGTAATGATTTGCTCAAGGAATTTTTAGATATCCTTTGAGCCTTTGTTAAGCACTATGAAAAGGTTTTCAAGGCTTAAGAGAATTCTCCTAAGCACAACCATGTCTTGCAAGAATGTCTCAACATTGTTCCTTATTGAATTTCTTCTTCTCAACAAACCTTTTGTGCTCAATTGCTCTCCATTGTTGATCTTCATGAAGAAATTTTTACTATAGCTAATGATAAAGCCCCTAGTTGTGATGATTTTCCTTGTGAATTTTACAAGATCTTTTGAGATTGTGTTGGGGAGGATCTTCATAAATTTTATATTAAATATTTTTATTCCAATTCCTTAAGAAAAATTATTAATAAAGGAATTATAGAATTCATACCCAACTCTTGCAATCCAAAAGATATCTATAATTGAAGACCAATTACTTTGCTCAATCTTTCCTACAAAATCATTGCCAAAGCCTTTGCAGTTAAGTTACACCATCTTCTTTCACAAATTGTGTGACCTAATCAAATTGATATTATCAAATCCAAATTTATTCTAGATAATATCATTTGGATTTGAGAAGATATGAAATGGGCTCAACAATCCCATCAATAGGTTATTCTCATCAAAATTAATTTTTCTAAAATCTATAACCACATTGAGTGGCCTTTTATCCTTGCAGTGCTCTAGACATTAGGGTTTAGTCATCAGTTTATTCAATCAATTTATATGCTATTTATAAATGCTTAGCTTTTCTCACTATCAATGGCCAACAATCTACTATTTTTTTTCCTTTTTAGTTCTATTAATTAAGGATGCCCTTTATCTCTCTAGCATTGTATGTGATTTTTGTTTAAGGGTTCAAATAGGTCGTGGTTAATTTAGTTTCTAAAGGCCTAGTTAAAAGTATTTATTTACCTAATTTGTTGTAAATCGGTTTCAAACAAATCAATTGGGAAGCACAAAGTAGACCTTGAACACCAATTCAAACTTTGAAGCTTAAAAAACCCTAACTAGATTGATACACCAGTTCTAGTGTATGAGTCCCAGTTTAGGTCAATTTTCAAATTTTTGTAGTTTCAAACACCCATTTGCTAGATTTCAGTTTGCACAGAAAACCTAGATCTAGGACTAAATCACCCAGTCTAGCATAATGAGTCACAGCTTAGCATTAAAATCAATGTTTCCAAGATTTTAGAACCTCATCCAATCATCTTCGATTTCCAAGTGCACATTTCATCTTGCAGCTTTCATTATGTTTTACATACTTTTCTAGGTCATTTAGTGAAAGATTGCATCATATTACAGTTAAGCATTAAATCTTGCATTTCATTTGTCTTTCCAAGCCCTAGCTTGGTGGTGAACCCCTCATTTGTTTACAATCATCCCCTCGGACAACCCTATTGCAAGATCTATTTCCCCTTTCTTCATTGGATTGAGATCTCTAGGGTTCTTCCTTGAATGAGAGTGTTGAGTTTTGTTGTTCTATCTCCCAAGCATAGAATCCCAACAAAATTCTTCTTTTCATTACTAATCACTTCACTGGTACAATGGTTCCTATAATTGCCAGTATGAGGAAACTAATTAATGATGACCATGGATTAGAGGTTTTGGGTAGCCTAGCCCATATAGTTGATGATAATGTTCCTACACTCAAATTCAAGGAGGAAGTCAAGTCTCCCTCCCTACAACTATAGCCTCTATTCCTACGTACACATATCCAACTATTGCTTCAACAACACAACAAAGAATCAGTATAACTCCAACACTAGGTCTTTCCACTAGAAATCCTTATGGTTTTGGATCTTCACATGTCACATCTCAAGTTTCTTCCCCAATCATAATTTTTCACCATAGTAGCCCACCAAACACATACACACTTCCACCATATTCCCAAAATATGTCAATCAATGATTCCATCATCAACCAACTTTTACAAAACGTAACCTCACTTCAACAACAAATCTCAACTTTGAACCAAAACCAAAATGGACAACCATCACAATACATTAAGAGGAGCCCATTATCATTTGAGATATTGAAAGCACAAATTCCACGAAACATAGAGATACCCCAATTTGACAAGTACAATGGTAAAGGGGATCTTGGAAATCACATATCAGCAATATACCGCCATGTATAGTAACTATCTTTGAAGATAAGCTCTTGGCTAAAATATTTCCTAGGTCATTGAAAGATATGGCTTTGGAATGGTTTTTTTCATTGTAGAGTAATTCAATACATTCATTTAATGAGGTTGTTGATGCTTTTCTCAATCATTTCCAAGTGAACATCTTTCCTAAAGTTTCCCTACTTGATTTAATGAGATGCAAACAAAAGAGGGGTGAAAAGATCACAGATTTCATAAGCCACTATCAATTGATTTTATCATAGATTATTATAACTCTTCCTGACGCGGATATTCAAAGAGTGTTCATTGACAACTTGTGAACTGACATAAGGGATAGAATATTATAAGTGAAATTTCCATCCTTTATACATTTATGTACGGGCTCTTTGTGACTACCAAAATTTGATCAGTCAGTATGAAGAGGCATCTCCATTAGTGCATACTGAGAAATTTGAATTTGTACCCCAAAACAACTATCAACCATTCAAAAAGAAAAACAAAATTTTTATCAAGTTTCATACACCTCAAACAACCAACCACATTGAACCTCAAGTTGCAACCATAAGTCCAAATCCATATCAATTTAGACCAAAAGATAAGTAATTCACCCAACTAGCTAACACCCTCCATTTGATCATGTTGTAACTCTTGAGTGAGAACCTAATCTAATTGCCTCCTGTCAAACCCATGGACACAACAAAATCCTTACCTCCAAACTTTAATCCAACATCCTTTTGTCAATATCATTGCCCAAATGGGCATGATACAAAATGATGCATGCATATTAAATATCAAGTTCAAGACCTCATTAACTCTAATCACATCCAGTTGGGTGGTGTTAATGACCAAGGAAATAATTTTATTGCCCCACCTAACCAAAAATTGAAAATTTTTACCAACCCAATGCCCAACCATTCATCCATCTTTGTGTAAGCTTGTGATGTTAAGAATGATGAGATGAATGTAGATAAGACTGATGATATGAGTGATGACATGAATGATAAAAATAATGAAGAGAAGGAAGGGTTAATAGATGTTCAACCTCGTAAGGGCCAAACCATTGTGTTACCTGACATTGCTTTCACCCATAGAGATGCACCTAGACATGCACCCGATGGTCCTCTCTACATTGTTCGTTGTATCAATGAAAAACCTGTACAAGAAATACTCATTGATCTCATATGTGTAGAGAATGTGATCATTGAGGAGTTCATGTTTGTGGAAGAGCTTTATCAATAGTCTTATGAAAAATCAAAAGCATGGATAAAAAATCATAATGGTTTTTCTTGACCTACAATAGGTTCCATCACTCTTCCTCTAAAAAAATGACCAAAGCAATTAGATGTCTCATTGTCCATCATCCCATTGTCAAACCAATTCCATGTGAAGTTAGGCTATCCATGGCTATGCTCCATGAAGGTCATCTCGTCAGTTATTCTAATGCAGAGCATGGTGGAGGTTGTTTAAACAAACACAACTCAACCAACTTTGAACAATCTTTCAACCTTGAAATCTCTAACTTAGTTTTTTCTCACAATTTCTCCAATCTCGCTTGTAGCATAACAAACAAGGTGTTTTTGTCATAACTTTCAAAAAATGACTCAAACCCACATTTTGAAAATTGATATTGATACCCTTTATAGAGTTTAAAAATATACCAAGAGTTTACATATGATTTATTTGGAACAAACCCCTCAAAAACTTTCTACTATGTTTGATAATAGGCCTAAAAGAGCAGAAATTCACCATTTTTTTACCATAACTTTCAAAAAACAACTCCTACCCACAAAAAAAAACTAGTTTTAGATACCCATTACACACTTTTGAAACATACCTCAAAATAATAAGGGGTTTCTTTGGAACACAACCCTTTATTTTATGCTGCTACACTTGAGCAATGGCCTAATTAGGCTAATTTGTAAAGGAAAGAAACAAGATTATCACTCTATTGGCTTCCAATCTTTAAACCAAACCTCCAATCATTTAAAACAAGGTTTTTACAAAAACTTTCTATCATTTCCAACAACTTTCTAAGATTCTTTCATCAAACCCTAACCTCTATGCACCACTTTTGCTTAAAAATCATGAAGAAAACCCACTAGGGAATCATTCAAACTTTAAAAAATCTTCTTCCCCTACTCCTAACACTTGGTAAACACAAAAAAAACGTAATATACCTCCATAATTTGACTCTTAATCTTCCCATTCTTGCATTTTTTTGCATTTTTTGCACATGATAGCATTTGCAAAATTTACAACCTTTGACAACCCACCTATCTATCACACCTAACAACCTAACAATGACTCAAATACATTCAACATGGTCCAAATATGACCTTATTACATCAAAATTAGACTCAAGAACACAAAAATCAACATTAGACACTATTAACAACATTGATTAGGTGCATCTGCACCAGGTAGGCCCTCTAAAGATAAACAATAGCAATGAAGTACGTTTGTAGTTCGATCATCCCAATTTTCATGAAACAAGGAGAGAACACACACCACGCCTTTTCCCTACACTAGCAAGGGGTTCATTTTTAATCCAAATTGAAAGATGTAGGTGATTATACAAAGTGTTAAGGAAATTTTCTGAATCTCAAGATCACTAAGTGGTGTGAGAGAATTGCATATGCATTCAACAACAAAGATGTAAATCAAAACAAAACAAACACTCGTTAGTTGCAAGTATGAATGAGTATTGTGGTGTTTTCATTAATGTTGTCATTGATGTCAACATAGTATAGGTTGTTGCAGAGAAAGGTTCAAACAAGTGATTGCAGGTTGTGCATGTATAGTTGAGATACTGTAGAGATGTTGTGAGCACATGGAGCTATTTTTATGATGTTGCAGGTGTGTTGATATGATGAGTTACCAAGTGCTTTTGAGAAATAGCGAAGACAAAATTGTGTGTGTGTTCAAAATGTGCTTCGGTTTGTGCTCTGCATTTCTTCTGTGTTGATCCTATGCTTGTGCAAATCTGAAGTGTTGTTTAAGGGAATCCTTGGGTGATATATCCTGGATTAGAGCTTCTAGTTTGATGAAGAATGAAAGTTGTGTTCATCAGTTTGTGAACTGGTTTGGCAGAGTTGTTTGCCTATGGATTGGGAGAAATGTATCTGCTCCACGGTCCTCCCCTGGTTTGTTTCTAGTCTTATGGATCTAGAAGAAGGCTTGTAATGGTGTTGTCTATGTTTTGTCAAAGGTGTTCGTGGTTTGGTGCTCCGAAAGACTAGGTTCATAATTACAATGTGTCTGTACAGTCTGGATGGACTAATGGAAAGTATTATGTGTATGAAGGTTGTTGCATTAGCTATAGATGAATCTAAAGGCATCCAAGATGTGTTATAGTGTATGATGAAGCCTGTTATGTGGTCTACATGTTATCCTCTTGTTGCAGAAATGTGTACTTCAAAGTTCATTTGTGTTTTCATTAGGTTTGGCCGACCTGTTGTCTACACATCATGCGAAGGATAAGTATAAATTAAGGAAGTGTGTTATTGATCCAAGATGTTGTTTTGGGTCTTGGTTAAGTGTTGGTTTGATCCGCTCTCATTCTCTTCCACCGCAAGAATGTTTAATTTCTGACCTAATTTGAATTTGTAATATGAAGTGTGTGTAGCTGACCTTGGAGAAAGTTTCTAAGGTTGAAGATGGTATAAATATAAGAAAATATGTTAAGGCTTGTGAGCCACAAGTGTGAGAAGCAAGAGTGTGCGAAAGTGAATTAAGGCAGTAGTACTTTAATGTGTTTGACTCCTGAAAGAAATGAATTGATGGTGTCTACAATTCTTTGATCAAGGTTGCAGATGTGTGCAAGTTGTTGTGGTGGATTTTTTGTTATCTTTCTTTATTTGTAGGTAGTGAGCCTCCCTTCTAGATAGTGAGTCCTATCTGTAGGTAGTGAGCCTTGTATTTGGATAGTGAGTCCTATCTTTGGTAGTGAGCCTCTTTGTAATCAGTTTTGCAATTACTCTTATATTGTGAGTTAATCCTCACTGTGGCTTTTCCCTTATTGGGTTTTCCACGTAAATCTAGTGTTTCTTGTCTTGATATTGCTTTCTGTTATTTGCACTTCATTCTCATACTTAATAACAAATTAAAGTGAATGTGGAGTAATAATTGTTTGAGACTTGTGAATGTGATTGGTGAGAACTGATTCACTCCCCCTCTCAGTTTTCTTGTGCATTTCAACTTGGTATCAAAGCTCTAGTTCCTCGGAGAAGAGCTTAACCGCTTGAGGTAGATCCAATGGCATATAAATTGTCAATCCTTGTGTTTGATGGATCTGACTACAGTGACTAGAAAGTGAAAATGAGAGGTTACCTGATCTCTCTTGGCTTCAAGACTTAGAAAGTTGTTGAGACAAAATATGTTGAGCCGACAAGTGTTCCTTCTTCTACAGATAAAATTTCTGCCTATGAGAAAAATGAAAAAGCAAGGTATGCAATCTATAGTGCTTTATTTACGACTGAGTGGACAAAAGTTATTTCATTAAGCACTGCTTATGAAGTGTGGGAAAATTTGAAATATATCTATGAAGGAAATGATAAGAGTCAAATTATCAAAGAAGCTAACAACAAAGCGCGGATATGAGATCTTGAAAATGGAAGAGGGTGAAGACATTCCATGATACTTTCAGAGGGTTGATATTGCAGCAAATGAAGTCAAAAATCAAGGTGGTACTTTGATGGATGAAGATGTAGTGGAGAAGATTTTGATGACCCTACTAGAGAGTTATAGTGACAAGGTCTCAACTATTGAGGAAGTGTATGATCCAAATAAATTCACTAAAGAATAGCTATTTGGAAACTTGACCACATTTGAAATGAGGAAATTTGGAAAAGAAAAAGAGAAAATAGAAACAACCTTCAAAGCCACTAAGAAAAAAAATGATCTAGATAGTGAAGGTTCAAAGGAGTTGGAAGTAAACTTTACAAGGAAATTAAAGAAAGATACCAACAAGTACAAAGGTATGTTACCTTTTAAATGTTTTAGTTGTGGAAATGTTGGTCACTATGCTTCAAGATGTCCAAATAGAGCTATACACAAAAAGAACATAGATAATAAAGACAAAAATGACAAAAAGTTCAAGAAATTGTATTATGTTAGAGAAGATGCCAAAATTTCTAATGATGAATCTAATTTTGAGGATGATAAAGATGAATGCTTGTTTCTATCCTTGGAGAATAAATATGTGTTGTCATTAATGTTGTCATTGATGTCAACATAGTATAGGTTGTTGCATAGAAACGAAACAAGTGGTTGTAGGTTGTGCATGTATAGTTGAGATACTATAGAGATGTGAGTACATGGAGCTATCTTTATGATGTTGTGGGTGTGCTAATATGATGAGTTACCAAGTGCTTTTGAGAAATAGTGAAGATAGAATTGTGTGTGTGTTCAGAATGTGCTCTAGTTTATGCTTTGCATTTCTTTTGTGTTGATCCTATGCTTGTGTGGATCTAAAGTACTATTTAAGGGCATCCTTGGGTGATTTATCTTGGATTAGAGCTTCTCGTTTGATGAAGAGTGAAAGTTGTGTTTATTAGTTTGTGAATTGTTCTGGCAGAGTTGTTTGTCTGTGGAATGGGAGAAATGTATTTGCTTTGTAGCCCTCCACTTTTTTTTTTCCTGGTCATGTAGATCTAGAAGAAGGATTGTAATGGTGTTATCTATGTTTTGTCAAAGGTGTTCATGGTTTGGTGCTCTGGAAGACTAGGTTCAAAATTCCTATGTGTGTCTGTAGAGTCCAGATGGACTAATGGAAAGTATTATGTGTATTAAGGTTGTTGCATTAGTTGCAAATGAATCTAAAGGAATCCAAAATGTGTTCTAGTGTATGATGAAGCGTGCTATGTGGTCTGTATGTTATCCTCTTGCTGCGGAAATGTGTACTTCAAAGTTCATTTATGTTTTCATTAGGTTTGGCCAACCTGGTGTCTACACATCATGCGAAGGATAAGTATCAATTAAGGAAGCATGTGATAGATCCAAGATGTTATTTTGGGTCTTGGTTAAGTGTTGGTTTGGTCTGCTCTTATTCTCTTCCACCACTGGAATGCTGAGTTTCTGACCTAATTTGAATTTGTAATATCAAGTGTGTGTAGTTGACCTTGGAGAAAGTTTCCAAGGTTTAAGATGGTATAAATATAAGCCAAGATGTTAAGGATTGTGAGCCACAAGTGTGAGAAGAAAGAGTGTGTGAAAGTGAATTAAGGAAATAGTACTTTAATGTGTTTGACTCCTGAAAGCAGTGCGCTGATGGTGTCTGCAATTCTCTGATCAAGGTTGTAGATGTGTGCAAGTTATTGTGGTGGATTTTTTGTTATCTTTCTTTATTTGTATGAAGTGAGCCTCCCTTTTGGACAATTAGTCCTATATGTAGGCAGTGAGCCTTGTATCCAGATAGTGAGTCCTATCTTTGGTAGTGAGCTCTTTGTATTCGACTTTGCAATTACTCTTATATTGTGAGTTAATCCTCAATGTGGTTTTTCCCTTATTGGGTTTTCCACATAAATCTGGTGTTTCTTGTGTTGATATTGCTTTTTTTATTTTCACTTCATGCTCATACTTAATAATAGATTAAAGTGGATGTGGAGTTAATAATTGTTTGAGATTTGTGAATGTGATTGGTGACAACTAGTTCACCCCCCTCTCAATTGTCTTGTGCATTTCAAAAATTTGTATAAGATCTCTAGTTCCTCGAAGAAGAGCTTAACCACTTGAGGTAGATCCGATGGTAGATAAATTGTCAATCCCTGTGTTTGATGGATTTGACTACAGTGACTGGAAAGTGCAAATGAGAGGTTACTTGATCTCTCTTGGCTTCAAGACTTGGAAAGTTGTTAAGACAAAATATGTTGAGCTGACAAGTGGTCCTTCTTCTGCAGATGATATTTTTTCCTATGAGAAAGATGAAAAAGCAAGGTATGCAACCTATAGTGCTTTATCTAAGACCGAGCGAAAAAAATTATTTCATTAAGCACTGCTTATGAAGTGTGGGGAAAGTTGAAAGATATCTATGAAGGAAATGATAGAGTCAAATTATCAAAGAAGCTAACAACAAAGTGAAGATATGAGAACTTGAAAATGGAAGAGGGTGAAGACATTCCAAGCTACTTTCAAAGGGTTGATATTGCAGCAAATGAAGTCAAAAATCAAGGTGGTACTCTGACGGATGAAGATGTAATGGAGAAGATTTTGATGACCCTACAGGAGAGTTATAATGACAAGGTCTCAGCTATTGAGGAAGTGTATGATCCAAAGAAGTTCACTAAAGAACAACTATTTGGCACCTTGACTGCATTTGAAATAAGGAAATTTGGATAAGAAAAAGAGAAAAAAAAATAGCCTTCAAAGCCACTAAGACAGAAGATGATTCAGATAGTGAAGGTTCAAAGGAGTTGGAAGAAAACTTTACAAGGAAATTGAAGAAAGGTACCGGAAAGTACAAAGGTATGTTACCTTTTAAATGTTTCAATTGTGGAAATATTGGTCCCTACGCTTCAAGATGTCCAAATAGAGCCATACACAAAAAGAACAAAGATAATAAAGACAAGGATGAAAATTTCAAGAAATTGTATTATGTTAGAGAAGATGTTGGAATTTTTGATGATGAATTTGATTTTGATGTTAGAGAAGATGTTTGAATTAGACCACATATGACATCAAGTGAACATGGCTATAATTACTTTGTGATTTTGATACTGGAATCTCTTATATCAAAGAAAAAGAAAATAATGTTCCTAATGAGTTAAGAAAATGATAGCATGTGCCTAAATTAAAGTTAGTCCACAATTTGAATTAAGAAATAAGATTATTGAATAGTTGAAATTTGATTCATTTTATTAGGAAATTAGTACTTTATCTAAATTTGAAATGGAAAAATGAGGATATTATTTTGATGTGACTAGATTATCAAAGATATTAGGGATGCATTTATGTCATAGAAAATAATAATTTAAGGCATATAATCATGTATGAGTCACATAAAACACCATCTCATACTCATCTTGGAGTAGAAAAAATATTGCACAATTTGTTCAAGAATGCTTTTTTGGCCCAAAATAAGGCAAGTTTAACTTACTTCATGGCTGGATATTTAGAGTTTCAAAAGTTGAATGTAGAAAATGCACACCCTAGTGGTATAAATTGTAATCATTTGAAATTTTGGGCCATTAGTGGTTGATAATAAGTATGAAGTTAATTTCAAGTTTTCCCAAAAATCGATATTAATTTATCCTAACATCATATATTAATCATGAATTTCATCCTAATAAATAGTTGCTTTGGGGGGATATATACATGATGATCATCATTAGGTACACACTTATTATCCCTATTTCCTAAATGTGATGATGATGTTGAAGTTAATGGAAAAAAGGGAATGTTTAACTTCTATGATGATGTCTAGAGATAAGTTGGATGTGCCTCAATATAGTAGGTTGAAAAAGTACTCAATTAACATCTTTTCTAGATATTTTAAAAATATCTTAGAGTTACTGTGTATATTGTTTGGTCACAAGTATTACACCAATTTTATTGGAGATAAGGTCCTATAGTTACACATTACTTTAGAGAAATAAGTTCTTCCAAACTATATTGGAATATTATTTTTGTAACTCTTAATAAATAATTTATAAAGGATAAAAAGGAGACTAATTTGTAGCATATTGATGAAATGTGAGTAGCATACACTTCTTGGGTTTTTTCACTCATTTGAAGGGTTTTCACTAATAACATTTGGTATTGTTATTCTTGTTATGGTGTATACCATATTTCTTCTAATTCTTTTGTCATTCCTAACATATATACTAATGCTTTCTAAATATTTAGAGGAAAATTATTAGGAGAGAGTCAAGTCAAGAGCTAGCATAGACAATCCATGTTTAAAATGTACACTAAGGTTACACAATCAATGATTAAATGGATTGTGATATCATAGGTACTTGTTTTGGATTAGTGTCAATGTGTTAGGAGTCTCCCCTATGATTGTGGTTATGTCGAAGTCAGGTGGTAGCCTAGCTCCATTTTGTACCAATTGCATGAAGTACTTGTTGGGGTTTTTTGATACAATTTTTTCAATGATTCTCAAGATCCTTGGATCTTGAGACACATTTTTAATTCATTAGGTGTGAGCCCTTGTTCTACTTCATGTATAGTGTAATTATCAAACGGGGGAAGATTTTGATTTTGTGATTTTGTGTGACCACTAGGATTTTCACCAAAGTGTATTTCACTAGTTGGGTTGTACATCAGATTAGATGATGATTCCATCTCTTTTCTTTCGATTTATGATTGTGTGACAACCATAAAAAGTGATGGTGTTTTGACTTTTTTCTCCTCTAGATTTTTATTTTTTGGTATTTTGAAGTTTTTGGTATGGATGCAATCTAGAATGAATCTATTCTATTTTTTTTGGTATTTTTTGAAGAATTTTGAAAGGTACAAGACTAAAATGAAAAGTATTATTTTTTTTTTCATTTTTTGTGATGATATTTTGCTAAATGCAAAGACCTTCAAGATACCTTGACTTTGGATCCTAAAGGATGATTACCTTGACAAAATTTTCAATTTTGGACTAACGCAACCAAGTGAAAAATCCTAAACCTCTAGTGATGATGGTGGTTTGATAGAAAAAGTTGATTTTCAACTAGACTAATGAGTTGAGAAACCTAATTTTGTTGATGGTGATATTTTTGTAAAGAAAAGGTTTTGATGATTTTTAAAATGATGACCCTAGAATTTTGACTTCTAAACTTGTTTTCAATTTTTTAGATTTCAAGACATTCAAGACAAGATTTTCAAGGACTTGTATGATATGATGCTAAAATGATGTTATGTTTTATCCTAGGAAAGCTAAAAGTTTATTGAAAATGTAGGAAAAAGTGATTGTTTAGATTTTGATTGGTGTAAAGGGAATACTCTCCCTTTCAAATCTAAAACCAAACACACATACAACACTATGCAAGAAGGTTGCAAATACAAATTAACAAAATATGGAAGAGAAATCTACTACATATATTGATTTCAAAATCTGAAAATGAATTGCATAATCATGGAGCTCATAAGCTCCCATCGATCATGGGCTTTACACATACAAAAATATGCAACTCAACATCCCATCTTCATTCCATCTGAGTATGCAAAAATATTCTCCTCTAAAGCTAACTTCACTAAATGAGCAGCATCAATATATACAAATTGTGTCAGAGGAAACCACTACAGGTTTCTCAAAACAACCTAAAAAAAAACCACCAAGAAAACTTGACACTTTCTTCCTATCAATGCTCTGCCATTCGTCAGAGCTTCCGCAAATTGTTTTTGGGTTTGGTGTGCCTCGTTTCCAAATTTTCAGATCATTTTTAAATTCTTAATTTCGTTACCGTATGAAAAAGTTATGGTTGTTTTACTGAGACAAGGTCTCACAATTACGACCCAGACATGCAACAACATGCAAATACATGCAAGGAATGCAATGATAATGCAAGAACATGTAAGAGAAGTGCTCCTCTCTTGTAAATGAATTCCCAAGAATCATATTCCCTTTGGAGATGCTTTAGAAACATTTATCAAAGCATAATTCCTTCAAAAATTACTTCTTCAAATCACCACAAGGGAAAATTATAATGTTGCAAATTAAAATATTTATTCTCCTCACCCTTCAGCCCTTATTGAAAATAAAAAAAATAAAATAACAATATTTTTGGTGACACAGGATTGCCATTTCACCTTGGATGCTCCTGCATCAGACACCCATGGTAATTTGAAATGTTTCATGAGTTGAACTCATAAACATTTGTAGATCATGTGCTTGTTCTTCTCCATCCTCCTTCCTTATCCACATGTTTCTTCTTCTTCACCCTACTCTGAAACTTCCTATCTATTCCTTCCTCTATATTTCCTCTCTTTCTTATTGCTGCAACAAAAATTTCAGCTTCCTCATATTCACCCATTTCATTCACATAATTCATAAAAAAATTAGAATCACCAATTAACTCACAAGATGCAAGTTTTACCTCATCTTTTACTGTTTTGACTTTAGTATTCTCTTCTTCAGTTTTCTCAATTGCACTCAACTCTTTTGTTGCTGCTACAACCTCTTTAATATTTTCTCCACTTTTCTTTTCCTCCTCACTCTCTTTCTCTATGCCTTCCTCAAAGCATACTTCTACAATATTTTCTCCTTCTTGTTCACCTGCATACACAACTATGACAATTTTTTTGCCTTTCTTCTTTAGCATTTTGTCAAAAAATTTCCACACACTCTCAATCTTCAACTTCTCGGGTACAGATTGCCTTACATTCAACGATTGGTCTACACACCACACACACTCCACCATTGGGTCCTGATGCAAACTGCCTCATGTTTGGCGCTCTGCTTGCACACTCAAGAACTCCTGCTCTGATACCACTGATGTAAAGGGAATACTCTCCCTTTCAAATCTAAAACCAAACACACATACAACACTATGCAAGAAGGCTAAAAATAAACATTAACAACAAATAATGGAAGAGAAATTTGCAACATATATTGATTTCAAAATCTGAAAATGAATTACATAATCATGGAGCTCATATGCTCTCATCAATCATGGGCTTTACACATACAAGAATATGCAACTTAACATTCTGTCTTCATTCTAGTAGCATCTGAGTATGCAAAAATCTTCTTCTCCAAATCCAACTTCACCAAATGAGCAACATCAATATATATAAATTGTGTGAGAAGAAATAACTATTGGTTTCTCAAAACAACCTAAAAAAAAACACCAAGAAAACCTGTCACTTTCTACCTATCGGTGATTTGTCATTCGTCAAAATTTCCTCAAATGGTTTCAAAATTTCCTCAAATGGTTTCTGGGTTCGGTGTGCCTTGTTTCTATCTTTTTGGATCATTTTGAAATTCTTAATTTAGTTACCGTATGAGAAAGTTATGACTATTTTACTAATATTGGGTCTCACAATTACGACCCAAAAATGCAACAACATGCAAATACATGCAAGGAATGCAAATGATAATGCAAGAACATGTAAGAAAAGTGGCCCCCTCTTGTAAATGAATTCCCAAGAATCATATTCTCTTTGGAGATTCTTTAGAAATATTTACCAAAGCATAATTCCTTCAAAAATTACTTCTCCAAATCACCACAAGGGAAAATTATAATGTTGCAAATTAAAATATTTATTCTCCTAACCCCTAAGCCCTTATTGAAAATAAATAAAATTGAAATAACAATATTTTTGGTGACATAGGATTGTCATTTCACCTTGGATGCTCCTACATCATTGATTTCTATGTAAAAAGATCATGTTTATGCAACCTCTAGAAAAAAACTCTATTTTTATTTGTCAAACAAATGCAAAAGAAAAATCAATAGATGTGGTGTAGAAGATGTCGATTGCAATGCAGTTTGCAAAAAATATGTTGTAGAACCTATCAATTGTGTTGCACGCAGATGCGATTATGTTTATTTTCTAAGGAAAATTTTTGACTGATAGAGAGATGTGGTATTTTAACAGATGAATGTATCACAGTTGGTAACTGATTTGTCACATTTTTTTTTGTGATACAGATACACAATTGTGGTGCACAAGCTAATAGATGTGATGCACAAGCTTCATCAAAAATATGACCTCAAAGTAACCCTAGTCTTGATTAGTTTTTTTATTTTAGATGTGATTTAGTTTAAGAAAAACACAAAAAAGGTTTTTGATAAGTTATTAGTTATAATTTTTGATAGTTTGTGTCAATGATATGGCCCTAAGGCCAATTGTTTGCACTTGGAAATAACAAGATTCAAAACATTCACACATTAATTTAGTAGTAGAACGGGTGCGTAACTTTAAGTAGGCCCACCTCTCATTAAAGGGGTAAATACTTAGAAAGATTGGGTAGTGAGACAATTTAGATAATTATTTTCAAAACCTTCTCTATAAGAAGGCGACTAGTAGATGTCTAGTGACATAGGGTCATCAAAAAATGCGATGGGTACACCTTCTTTCACTTCTTGAGAGGTTATTTCTAGCAACCCAAAAATATCTATCTCAACCTAAGAAAGTACATGGTGAGTAGCTTTAGGGTACAATCTATATCCATTACTTCACTTTATAAGATTACATTCAAATGGACTTTAATGGCCTCTACAACAAAGGTTTTTAGTGGGTAGATATGTGTGAGCACCGTCGACCTCTTAGACGTCTCTTCAAGGTCTAAAAAGCTATAGTGCCATAGTGAAAGTTTGGAGCGCTACATGCATGGATCAAACTTTAGCTTTCACTCTCATCCAATTTCTATAGTGCACCAAAAAATTTCACTTGAGGTCGATCCCTTGGGTTCTCCGTGAGGATGTATCCCAAGGCAGGCCTCCTACTTTAAAAAAGTGGAAATTTTTTATGTTGTAATTTCTCGTCACCCAGGATTGCATGAGGTGCACAAGGGGAGAGGATACTTTAAACAATCACTACTTTCAATAGACTGACAACATGTGTGCAAGGACACCAAATATAGTATATATTTATTTGTTTTATGTACACCAAAGTAAATTTGAGATTTTTATGTTAATTTTAGAGCACCAAATGAAGTATTGCATGTTCAATCACACTGTTAATTTTAAACCCAGATTGCAAAGTAAGGATTCTATTAATCTGTTTAAGAGCACTAAAACCAAATGTTTGAAATTGTGTTCATTTTAAGCACTAAAACCAATTGTTTCAGATCATGTTCAATTTAAGCACTAAAAATAAATGTTCAAGATAATCCAATAGATTGCCACTAGCTAGAAAAAAAATAGATTAGTAATACAAAAACCTTACCCTATTGAAAAATTAGAAAATAGTAAATTATAAACCAATATTTTACCTTTCTTTTTGTAACAGTCACTTGCGGTGCAAGGTTCGACGAATGTGATGCACAAAGAACCAAATGTGGTGTTGTATGAAGTGGATACGGTGGATAGAGAGTCGATTGCAGTGCAGGAAAACTCAGATGTAGTGCACAGGGAGTCGACTATGGTGCAGGGTTCAATATATGTGGTAGACTAGTTTGAACTTGCAAAAAAACAAAAAAAATAATAGTGACAGATATGACTCGAAAAACTTCATATGTGTCACACAAGTGAGCAGATGTGTTGAAAGGAATGTTGACTATGGTGCAAGACCCGACAAATGTGTTGTTTTTTGTGATTGCGTTGCACTTCTTGTAGCTTCAAAAAAACTTAATTCCATAAAAAAATATTAATTACGTGAGTTTCACATCAGGTTCACCAAAATGTAAATCGAAAAATCGACATTCAGTCATAGAGATAAGAAGAATCAAAGCAAACAACCACAATCTGCAAATCCTATACTCAATATGATTCGGTTTAATCAATAGAAAACATGCAACATGGATTAAATCATATTTGAACAAATGATACCTTTACCTTTACTGTGTTGTCATGGATTACTTCAATTTCTCTTCTTAGTTTGTTTTTGCTCTCATAAATTGCTATGCTTTTTCGCCTTAAGCTTTGAGTGTATGTTCGATGATCACAATGATGCAAATGTTGAAATTTCATGGTTAGCCATCAACGTGCTATGAAGGATTGCTTTATAAAAATGGTTGATTCGAGTGAACGATCTAGATTCAAAGATGAAAGATGAAGATCAACAGTTGAGGTTTGTTGAGAGGAAATAGATTGGAGAGTTAACTGACTTGATTGATTTAAGCAAGGGAACTGATTGGTCAATCAATGGAATGGGATTGATTAATCAATGAGATTGATTGATTAGTCAATGTAGGAGAGGATAATAATTAATTAAACAATTAATTATTGGAGGAATGTGCAAGTGAGTATTTAATAAATAAATGAATATTTATTTATTAATGGATAATGTTGGAATGAGATAGGGGAATTAAATAATTAATTTAATTATTTA